>CM073763.1:85968274-86576316 GCA_037127475.1 Arma custos | reverse complement strand
ATAGTGACAGTTCTCTACTGTTTAAAAACCGATTACTGAATAATTGCTATATTTATATTCATGAATATATTAATAATATGAGATTTATTAATAATGAGTTTATATAATACAAGGGAAATCATATTGTTTGTTAATATATGTTTTATTGTTGAAGTACCTACAAAAATTTTGTTAAATTATTTTCATGAGGCTATAATAACCTAAATGTAATCATATAATCGATGTAAGGTTACTAGTTTATGTTTTATGGGTCCTTATTTTTATTTTATTTCATAAAAGACAGGGATTATACCTTTTAAGTTGCAATTGGGTTGAGAGAATTACTTTAGTTATTTTCTATCAATTGTTATCCATCTTAGATTAGCCAATCTCATGCTGAACGTTCTTATTAGTTTCATTAACAATAAAACTAAATTTAACAAAAATATCAACTTTAGGAAAAAGTACAAATACCTTTCAAGTTAGAGAGGAAAATAGTTGACTTGAAGATCTAATGGAGGATGGAAATAGTTGGGGGTGCAGTCATAAATTAACATAAAAAAGTGAAGAATTATTTTTTATTTGTGCCGACGTTTCGGCGTACTTTGTAGGTCATCTTCAGGGCAAATGGGAGAGGCGGCTGGGTGAACTGTGTAACTAACAATTAAAATACGTTACTCTTAATTGTCAGTTACACAGTTCACCCAGCCGCCTCTCCTATTTGCCCTGAAGATGAGCTACAAAGTAGGCCAAAACGTCGACTCTAATAAAAAAAACAGTCTTCACTTATTTGGTGTTTATTTATGACTGCACCCCCTCCAACTATTTCCATCCTCCAAATATCCTTTTAAGTTAAGAAATATTTTTTTCTTTTAAAAAAATATGTTGTTTTAATATTTAAAAAAAAGTGAAACTCAACATTCGCTAAAGGTGAATGATTTGTTTAAAAAGAAACTATGTATTTCCTGGCTGAGTTGCAGTTTCGGAAATACAAATATTAATTATAGCCGAGAAATCTCGTAAAAAGTGTTGTGATGTTTATGTTAATTGTTTTATATCAAGATAACATTAATTGTATTATGAATGAACCAAATAATTATTGCTACTTGTTTTGTTCGGTGGCGCAAATTTTTCTGTATTAGCACTGTTCTTCCAATTAGCAGCTTTTAACAACAAAAAATCCTTGAAACATATTTGATATATTTAATTAGAACTAACTACACCTGTATACTATATTTAATTTATTTATTTCCACTATTTAAGTTAATTAGTTTTATTATATTCAGTAGCGTATGTTTATCTGCTTTTGGCAATAGCTGTGTATGTTATATTATTTTATATATATTTGTCAGCTGATAAGTGCTTATCATGTGATCTAATTTAAGGAAGAAATAGTTGGGGGTGCAGTCAATGAAAACATCAAAATAAGTATAACTTATTTATTATGTGCCGACGTTTCGGCCTACAATGTAGGCCATCTTCAGGGCTAAGAGAAAAAAAAAACAGAAATATATAAAAACGTAGCAGTAACAAGAATATATAAAGTGGTACAGGAGTGGAAATAAAAATAGTGACTAGATATGATGAAATAGTGAATAGATATAAGAAAAATAAGAAAGCATATAAGACAGATTACAGAATAATAAACTTAAAATAGTGATAGATAAAAATAAAATTGTAGATGATGAACAGAAATTGTAATAGTGCTACTATTTCTTCCTTAAATTAGAAGATACAGTCGACTAACTCTTCTCCAACATTATCATGTGATCATTTATTATTCCGATAAGCAAGTTTTTACAAGTCGCAAGCCTGAGCATAATTTAACTGGGTGTATGAATTATTATTATTGTTTAAATATTCAACTGTGACTGAAATTATAGTTGCAAACTAATATTGATTTGATGTTAAAGCTGTTTTTCAGCCGTAGTTTGAAACTTCGAATCCATTTTTACGGCGTTTTCCAGTAAATCGAATTACGTGTATCATTGAATCGAAGTTTTGAAAGGTACCTTTTTGTACCTGTTTTATAATATTTGTAAAGTATTGTACGAGCTAAATTTAAATATATAATTATTTACGAGATATCTTATATTTTCCCGTCCGTATCGACCTATCTAGAACATAGATAATTATATAATTTTTTTTTTATACTTTGAATATATTTTTATCTATTATTTGAATACTTACATTTCATCTATACATTGAAACTCACTGAATACCTCCTCTGTTCTCAATAACTCGAGCTAACATGCTCTTTTTGTAGAGAACGTAGTTTAGGCTTTATTTCATCTGAAAGATATTTTGTGAGTTTCAAAACTGTAGCTCAAATACACCGGAATAATTCCATACTTTACCGTAAGAAGTCAGCAATTTTCTATTAAATGTTGTATATTCAAACGTAAAAAAGCAGAACCTTTTGACATTAGTTATAGTGTGAGAATCGCCAACGCATTGCGGAGTCCTGATAGATTAAATTACTTATTACGTTAATGATTCTGCTCTTTTGAGGATAAATCTAAACATTTTCGACTTGGTGATACGTTTATATATTTATAAAAAATATATTATAATGTGATTTCAACGTGAGGATATCCTTTCCTATCAAACTTGTATACCAATTCTGAAAACCCAAGACCTCCAATGAATAAGAAATACCATCGATTTTATCATTAATGTTTCCTATTAGCGTCACCCATTAGTTTTTTCTTCGATGAATATTTTGCTAGTAAGTCTCAACGATTTTGGAAAGAGGGCATCATAAAGCTTCTTTCGAGTTTACATTACTGTACTCTAATCTAGATTTGATTAAAGAAAATCACTTGAACCCTTAGATTTATCAATTTCTCACCTGTAGTCTGTCATGTACGAACGCGTACATGCACTTTCATATATATTATATATATGTATATTTAATGACTTGGAGCTTTGTAAGTCTTCCTCGGAAGACCGCTAACTGCTACCTTTGAATCAAGGATTGGGTTGAAAATAGCGATCGATGGGTTCGTGTGGGTCAGTGGAACGGAACCTTGAAGTTGAAGTCTATTATAATGGCTTAAAGATGTTGCTCGCATGTTAAGTTGCATTCAAGTTCGTCTCCCAGGACCTTATTGAGTAATTTAGGTTGCATTTTTTTTCGGCATTAAGTCTTTTTCATCTCTCTGGAATCTGGATAAGAAACGTGTAATGTACTATTTTTAGTTTGATATTTCTTTAGGAAAAGTTAAGACAATGCCGCGCTATAACTAACCCTTTCTCAGTTGTCAATGCGGCAGGGTTAAATACCTTTAACAATTTAAATGTATTTCATTAATCGGTACTTGTTAATCATTGTGAGAGATGTGCTGTTTTTAATGGTTTAATCAGTTTGTTGATAAAGGTAATTTCGATCGATCAATATGCCTGAAACGTTATCAGGTTATGAATGTAACATAACAAAAGCCGTTCTATGTTACCTTCATTACCTGATAATCATTACCCATAGTTTCTTTTTCTGTTTTTACATTTTTTTTCTTATAGTACCACGTCATTTCAACTGTTCTCTTTGCCCAATGTTCCCTCATACGTCGCCGGTGTAGCTCCTTTCTTCCTTTCGTCCATTTCTTTCCTGTCTTCAGCTTGGTTTTCCTGGCGGGCATTTAGTTTTATCCTGAGATGGTTGGAATCGAGAATATCCTCACAATTAATCTCCATCTCCTGCAACTCTTTTTCTTTCTCCTCGGACGTGGTTTCTTGTTCCGCTTTGAAATTAAATTTGTTGTGACGGAGTTAAAAATTCTCCTTTGACTACAATTCGCCTATATTATTGCTTTTACAGAGAGAAGTGGAATATTTCTAAAACATTGAGTTTATGTTCCAGCGTTTAAAGTTGTATTGCATTATAAAGTTGTATTGTTTGCTAGGACACACGAACTCCCAGTTGTTCCTTTGCGTTCATAATCCTCTTTGGGACTTTACCCCGTAATGCAAATTTTTATGTGATTGTTCAAATGATAATGCTAAAAATAAACCATCTTTTGTTTTAAGATACGAACTAATAATGATTTACAAATCAAAATATAAGTGATAAGATACGTTTGAGATTTACACATCAAAGTATAAGTGATAACAAAATAATTGGGTAGATTGTACAACAATTCTCCAACGGCCAAAGTACAAGTTTGTTTGTTTTGAAGAAAAATCTGATTTTGAGAACGGAATTGGAAAATGATCTTTTAGTAGACTCCAGAAGTTACTAATGTCTGATACGGGCAGTCGATTAATTCACTAACTATCCCCTAGTGTTCACTAACACCTACTGAGTCATTAATTGTTTATTGCTCACTATTATATGTTAAGTTTTAATGTTTAATCCCAAACCATTATGCATACGAATATGGTAAAATCTATCCACTCACTCCTTTCTGGCTTTCATCTTATACCGATCTTATAAGTAAGGATCTATTTCTTTGTTCCAAAGAATTCAGCAATTAGGCTGCAGAATGAATGCATGAAGTACAGATGCGGTTTAGGTGCAATTTTTTTCCGTTTCATTCATCTCTATTTTGACAGGAGTATGAAAGCTCCTTAAAAATTTATTTAAAAAAAAAAGTACACATGTAGTATCTGAGATATATCGTATCTTGCCTAGCATCCGTAAGTTGTGAAATATTAAATTTATGAGCATCTAATGTAATATTTGTCTGACGTAACAGTGTCATTACGTTGTAACAACCTTTTTTTTCTGCTTTGTTTTTTCTGGATAAACCCTTCAGAATATTTCTTTCTGCTAAAAAAAAAAAAAAATTAAAATAAAAGATTACTAACCATGAGAAATTATCGCGTTTATCGCTCAATTAGCTGATAACTAAAATAGGAGTTAAGTCAAATTAAATCGAAGAGTCATTGCTGAAGGCTGTTTGTAAACAGAATTATAAATGTTTTCTGATTAAAATATTGTATTGCAACTATATTTGTTTTTCTTGCTCCAATTTGATATTTTTTTATTTTATGTAACCTTATCGGGTTATATTTGGTTTCTTAGTAGGTCTCGTTGATTGTTTTTAATAGTTTTATGTATCAAAAGAATCTGTTTTTGGATTCATTCTTCTATGTGTTTCTATATTTTCAACAGCATTCGCGTGACAGTTACTTCGCTAACTTTCTGAAACCTGTTCCTAATTGGAAGGCTTTTCTTCCCTTAGAATACCCGCCTTTCTGGATCGTTAATTAATATTCTTCTCAGTCTTAATAACATACAAGATGTTCCCACAGAGCAATTGCGACTAATCGGAAAATGATGATATGGATACGCTCTCATAACTGCTACCCATTTAACTGTACATTGTTCCATTATATTTTCCACTACAACCCATTGAATAGATTGGTTCACTATATGGAAGGAACTGTACTGTTTGCAGGGGGGTGATCTGCCTGAGTTTACCCTCAACCTCGAGGTTTTTTTCCTCAATTAAAGAAAGGCTCTTTCCAGAGGCTGCATGAGCCCTAGGAAGGTCTGCGGATTCCGCATGGCCTATATCTATAGCTCCGGTGAATAAGTGGTTAGGTTGACCTTTCTCTGAAATGAGTTACTTGTAGTTAGGGAAGGGGAGTTGTGTTATTTTTAGGCATGTAAGGCATTAGCTTGGAAGGAGTTATTGCTTAAATTACAACTCCATTTCAAACCGAAAACTACGAGAATGGAACGATTCCCCTTCCCTCATTGCACATAATTATCTGAACAAAATTCAATTCAACTATTTATTCATCGGGGCTGTAGATATATTGCTGGTACCAGATTGAATCAGTCACAGCCTGATTCAAACTCGAAATCTTCAGCAGCTAAACGCTGTACACAGTGAGCTAGCCCACTCCATACCATAAAATTATAGAGAACTGTAATTCCTTCACCTATATACGTTAAATACACTATTATTAGTTTTCACAATAATGTTAATTCACTCCATCACTTTGTTTTCTAGCACCTTATCCCCGAGATGTGTTGTTAACTAGATGCCATTAGGAAACCGTTCTTAATATTATAACAATTTAATGAAATATATATATATATATATATATATATATATATATATATATATATTATTTTGAAGAGAAAAGATTATGTCTTGGCCGGGATTCGAACCCGGGTCGCCCGCGTCTCTAACCACTGAGCTACCAAGGCTCGGATCCAAGCCAGACAATCATTTTGTCACTATTGATCATTGTTCTCTTCAAAATAGAAAATAAATAAAATATTTAAATAATCAAAAAGAACAATATATATATATATATATATATATGTATATATATATATATATATATATATATATATATATATATATATATATATATATATATATATATATATATATATATATATATATATATATATACAGTAAAACCTCGAATTAACGGACAGCCCTGGTGCAAATATTTTTGTCCGTTATTTAAAGGTGTCCTTTAAAGGGAGGTTTTATTTTTTTATAAATATGTATTTGTACAAATTAATTCTCTCTTATTCAATTTCCCATGTGTTTAAAAGGTAAGTAGAATAAATAAAAAAAACATCGCACGGTTTTTGAGTGTTCCCGAAACTTATGTCTTACCGATATTGAGTCTTTCTTCACTTAACTTTTCACGGTCATAAAAGTCGATTACATTTATTTTTTGTTCTATAGTGAGTCTCTTACGTGAGGGAGACATTTTCAGCCGCCTGCCACGAGGGTTAGAACAGAACTAAATTTTAATAAAGCAAGTTCGAGAATAAAAAAAAAAGTATTTATGTGGAAAACCTTTACTCAAAAGTAAACACAGCTGTCCCTGTTTTCTTAGACCGGAAACAACTAATTGTTTCGGAGAAACGGGAAAGGGATAAAGTCATACTGTCCGTCTTTTAGAGGTTCTTTTAATCGATTTCTAACCAACACAGCCTGTCCGTGCCCGTTAATGAGAGGTTTCGTTAAATAGAGGTTCAAATGCCTCAAAAATTGTATTAAAATGTTGGTGCAAAAAAAATCGTCCGGTAATGGGGAGTGACCGCTATTTAGGGGTGTCCGTTAGTAGAGGTTTTACTGTATATAAGGATAGCTTGGAATGGACATAATCAATATATTTAATTTAATCTCCTTAATCCTTCCGTCTTAATGTCTTAATTCAAACACATCCTTCAAACAATTTTCAGTAATTTGGGGGATCTCTGTAGTTAAAAAGATTGGTAAAGCAGTCCTTTAAAAAAATTCTTTGTTAATCACTGTTCTATAACATTATATCAGAGGTGATAGAATACGGTTGAAAAGTTTATCTAGCTTTATTTATTTATTTTTTTTTGTTCTGTTTGTTTCTCTCTCATAGCCCTGAAGGTGATCTACACTGTAGGTCGAAACGCCAACACATAATTATAAGTTTAGTACTTATTCAGTGTTTTTTTTTTACTGCACCCCCCAACTATCTCCTTTACATTAGATCATCCAGTCAACTATTTTCCTCTCATATATAGCTTAATTTTAGTTCTGTATTTTAGAAATGATACGTAAACAATCTTTCAATATACATATATATTTTCTAAATATATATGATACATTATAGATATATAGAAATATTTAGTAAGTTGATTATAGGAGCCTATTCATTCCCTTTGATGATTGCCACTACCTTGGGATTTATCACCGGTTGCTCTTGACCCTTAATCATTTTAGGAAAGATCTTACTTTCTCGTAGTTCCGTGTTATTTTTATCACTTTTATAATTTAATAAAACAAATTTCATAATTTGTATCCGTATTATATGATTTTATTTTCAATGAGGTACCCTATTATATTATATATTAGATAATTAATCTTATGTATGTTGGAATATTTATTTATACCTGGGAAAAATTTTAGGCTACTTCAACACTTACTAGACAAACGCTTTAAGCTCCCAATTAATTCCAAAAGACTCATCTACATGACCATCATACGACCTATTTGGACTTACGGAGTAGAGCTTTGGGGCTCCACTAAGCCATCCAATTCCTCTCGTATCCAATCCCTACAATCCAAAATCCTTCGTAAAATCCTCAATGCTCCTTATTTTGTTAAGAATAAAGTCATCCATAACGACCTTAATGTCCCATTTGTTGCTGATTTGGCCCGAACCCGGTATCTATCCTTTTATAACAAACTTCATTCCCATTCAAACCATCTAGTTTCAAACCTAGCTTCCTCTTCAAATCCCGATTATCCTCCGAGGCGTCTGAAAACAAGATGGCCATGTGACCTTCTTAGTTGAACTTGTGATTTGAGTACTACCAATGGGTAGTTTCTCTACTTGTCATTCTCATGTCATTATGTATCACTTATTCTATTTACTTGTTGTATTATTGTATATTGTAAATATCAATAAATACATTTTTTTTTAAATATCTGAGAAAATATTTAAATACCATTCACGTTGTTGCCTAACTATATTTCCTTCGGTTCAGAGTTGAGTAAGTCTGAGATCTGTATCAAAATAAGTGGTTTTTAAAATTAAAATATATACTCAGTTTTACTTTAAAAAAAAAAAAAAAACCTAACCTGTTAGAAGGAAGATAAACAGAGGGAGAAGAGGATAGTATTCCATAAATGTTTTTTCTGAATCTCTTCCATTCCTTTCGATCTTGAATTTCAGTTGTTGTGATAAATCGTTTAAAAACAACCCGTGTTCAGTACATGGTAGAGACTGTACTGTTTATAGGAAAACTGTTATGCAGAGTGGTGATTTGCCCGAGATCACGTTCAACCGTCAGGAATCCCTCCAAATTAAGGGCGCCCACTTTGTAGAACCTGGGTGAGACCCAGCAGGGTCCTCAGATCGCACAAGTTCCAACTACTGCTGTTAACGGATTAAATAACTCATCTTACACTGCCGGATTTTAACCCGGAACCTTCGGCATAGCAACTCAGCGCTCTATCCACTGAGCTACTGACCTTCCATGACAAATCATTGTGTTATTTGAATTGGTAAACAGCGAATTGGTATACAATGAATACATATCATACGGTTTTACTTGTTACAACTATTGGAATCATTGGCTAGGAATGTGTTTTAGTCGACAACTATCCTACGGCAGATGGGAAAGTAGGTTGTTCACGTAACCTATTTTCTTGAAACAGGTAGCAGTGAATGTTTTTGTGAGGTTACACAGATATTTTCCCACTTATATATATATATATATATATATATATATATATATATATATATATATATATACATACACACAATCATACACTCACATACATATACATTGTCCACATAAAATCTGTTTTAAATTTTTAAGATTTCCCTTAGTTAAATATTTGCCTCCATACATTTGTAGTACGAATAAATTACATTAGTAGATATTCTATCCTGTTGACCTTAGAAGCTAGTTAATGGCCTTAGGATGTATGGAAGGTATAAAAATAGATTTTTAATGAGTTTACCTAGTGAGAAGACTAACTGGTGTAGATTGTCATTTCTGTGTTTAAGGACTATTAATGTTTTACTGTTTGTCGTAAATCTTGTTTCTCACGTTTTTTACGAAATTTTAACCAGTACGATATCATATTTCAACTATTAGTAATCTTTAGATTGTTGTAATTAGTAATATAAAAGCGTTAGTTTTTTTAAAGTTATAAATAAATAAATAAAAAAAATCAAGAAGTGGATAGGTATAAGACATCCTTCACAAGAGGATATATAGACCAGTTGTACTACGCTGTTGGCCAGAAGAAATGTTGAAGGTCAGCCATGACATCATCCTTCACTGCTTTGATTTCAGTACGAACAAGAAATAGTTTTTCCGTTTTCCAACTACTCATTTATACTCGCAATTCATCAATATATTTGATAATATCAATTCAAATCAATTAAACTCGACATGCATGATACAGCTTGACTGAATGGAAGTTGGACGATTCTTTTTTCCAGTTTCAAGTTAACTGAAGTGAAATTCTATTTCCTGATTGCGATGTCATCTTTCTTTCAGTCAACATCCATTGCCGTTTTTAGCTATTCCATTTCTTATCAAGTCCACTACCATTAGTATTATATTTACGTGTCTGTCTTAGCATTAAATTTTATTTTATAATTACCGCTTACAACAAGAACTTTTAATCCGTCTATTTGGTGAATAATTTAGAATAGGTTTTACAGTTTTGTAGACGTTGTATGCCGTTTAACTCTTCTTTTTTTCATGTATTTGTAATATCTCTTATGGGTATTATATTCTTTTAAATGGATACAATACCCATGAGAGATTTATAATATTGGTCTCAGCACTTTTTAACGAATAGAGAAAGTATAAAGGCGAAAGCTCCTAAGCGTCCTCTTGATTTGTGCCACTCATAGATATCTCTAGTTTACTATCACTATAACCAGCAGGCATCCACTATGGCGCTGGTATGACAATCTGTGGTCCATATTTATTGCGCAAAGTATATTACTATTAGCACTAGCCCTTTTCTTGAACGTATCTTCAATTATATAAATCCATTGTTTATACCTGATTATATCCCATTGTTGCTATTAATATTCCTTTGTGTATAACTAGCGTAATTATTAGTTATCTTATCAGTCACTCTCTTACAGAGTAAAGCATCCTTTGAAGTAAGGTTGTTAAATTGAAATCGATTCTTAGATGCCGTTGACCTGTTTGATAGAAAGAAACGGTTAAGTCGTTCGATTGCTTTGAATTATAACAATCAAACAGTTATAACAATTTTAACTACTTGCTGGAGCTTAACTCGAGAACTTAATCGAATAACTTAATCAGTCAAGTTAGGTAAGGTGGGACCTCGGAATGGAAGATACTGGACCTTCCTTGTGACCTTCTAAATGTTGGATGAAAAGTCAAAATAAATTAAATGCAAGTCTCTCAAGTAGTTATAAAAGGTCGAAGGACAGAAAGTAAAAAATATGTTTTGTTGTAAATATATTGTTTTGGCGGCGTCTTAAGGCCGTTAGTTGCATACAACCTTAAAATGGTGACATTTTTATTAGGTAAAAATATGTAGGCATATATTAGAAGTTTTTTCTTTAAGTAGAAAAAATTCTTTATAGTGCATATGATGGAAAAACTGCCATAATATTGGTGATAGCAGAGAATTGTACAACTAACAGCTTCTGTTAATAATACTGTAACTAATAATACTTCTTGAATGATAACCTTGACCTTGATTATATATGTGGTAGAAAATGGTGGCGGTCAATAAATTTCACTTAAATATTAATTTAAGATAAATTTATTGACCTCCACCAGGACCATTTTCTTCCACATTTAACTTTTAATAATTCTTACTTATAATATTGTAAACTATTTTGAGTTCATCACGCTTTTGTTTTACTGTTAGGATAACTTACAGACATCCAGTTAACGCATCCTGTCAGTATGGCCCTAGTCAACATTTATTACAGTCAAATTTTAGAAGTACTGTCCGTTTGTTGAGCATAATCTTCAGTTATATAAACCTATTGCCCTGTACATGATAATATGTTTTTGATTCAATGAAGTCATATCTTTAGAGAAGCTTCACATCTCAGAAACTGTTGGATGTACATATCTTTAATATAAATCAAATAAAAGTCAGTTAAGTGTACAATTAGGTAGTTTAAAATGGTTTACTTGATAAGATGACACTTTCCCAAGATATTTGTTGTATAAATCTAAAACTTTTTTTCAATACTGAATTTCGAGACTGGGACTGTCAATCAGCCATGAAACTGCATCGACTGCATTATCTGACTATTGCTTGCGATTGCTCTGAATGATCATTTAGCTTAACCTGTTTTGACCAATATAAATGTTTCATTCATCCAAATAATAATAATAAATATTTTTTTTTAAATATACTATTTCAGATGCAATTCTTCGTAAATTTATTAACATTTAATCTTTATGACGCAGGTTTCGCTCAGCTCTTCTAGGTTACTTAATTTTCAGTTATTTCATTCTTCGATAAATTCTAGGATCTATAGGTACCTAACATATATTAGATACACGATCCTTCTAACAGGTTGGTAGGAATCCCGGAGGTTGTTGCTCTATACTGGCTAGATCTCCTTGTGTAACTAATAGTGAAGAACCTGCGCTTCCATATCAAGGCAAAATGAAATACTCATGTTTTCTACTGGTTCTGATGTTTTTTAAGTTGGGATTAGAGGAAACATAAATTCTACTAAAGAACGGTCGAAATATTTGATTTTAGTTTTTTTTTTTTAACAATGTAAAAAAACTAAACTAACTTTTAAGTAACTGTTAAGTATAATGTACATTTTAAATAACTTTTTTTTCATAATTTATCCGTGGCCTGTTGTTATCTGCTTAACTCTTTCGACTATTTCTTTGTCTTGTTGGCTTCGCTATCGTAAAATATTTTAGGTTTTTAAAAAGCCAATGAGCTTTGTATTGTAAGTAATTCCTAATAGTAAATAAATATAATAAATAAGAATGGTTTAAAAGCTAAAATTATTTTAATTCTCATTCATATCTGAATTTTACTTCTGTTATCTAGAGTTATGGATGTAAGAATTGAGAACAACTGGGTTGAGGATAAATGCTTTGAATGTGCGTCGCCCTCATCCATATGAATAATGTTACTTTTATGAATATGTACGTCTGGAAAATTACCTAACTTCTTGGGTAAAACATTTCGATGTCCAATGATTCTCGAGTAGTATTTCTACATTTCAGCAGTTATGTGTAATAACATATTCTTTTGTCATTAAATACGCACCTATGGGCACAAGGCGAAGACTCTATTGTCTTGTAATTATAGTTCAGCGGCCGGAGTTACACAAGTATTGGAAAAAATAAACTAACATGTGTATTTTTTGTGTAATTTTTTTTTAACAATTAATCATTGTTATTGTATTTAAATTGAGTGCATTATATTCCCTTGTAAAAAAAAATAATACCTAGAACATAAAGAAATGAGCAAATCAATTTTTTTAATTAATGTTATTACATTTAACGCTTTCTTCTGTGTTACTTCAAATCCTCTAAGCTCACTTAATTTTAGGTTTGTTTGTTTATCTTAGCTGGAACATCTCACTTGAACGAACCAGATCCCAATCCTGATCAAACACACAGTACATTATGGGAGGTCTATTGAACCAAATCCATTGGATTAGACAGCCGTTTAGAGTATGGCCACCCAGAGTCTCAGTTAAATGGGTAACTTCAATTGGTGTAAACATTGGCTGTTGAGCGTGACCTCAGCCAAGTTATCACCGTACACAACAGTTTGTTTAGAAATAGTACAGTCTCTACGATGTACTGAATCCAAAACCCTTCATGGGTTAGAGTAGTATATGTATATGTAAGGTAGTGGTTGCGGGACCAGTATAGTTTTGTTTTCTTTGGGATATATTGTTCAATTTCCTCCGTTGCTTTTAGTAAGGTTGAAATTAGTTTTCTTGTGGAAGGAATGATGAAGAACGGAAAATAAAATACGTTTATCATTATTGCAAAAGTCTTGAACCGAAATGGAATCAGAGCCACCCCAAAATACTCGCTTTGCACAGAGAAATTATTTATGGGCTTAGATCACCTCATGCATTGCCGTGGTGGCGAAAAATTCCTTGATGTTAACCTCGAAGAATATTGAAGAAAATTATAATTTTATTGGATAGCAAGGAGGGAAATGAAAAATTATTCTTGTAATGCGCATAATCGAACGTAAGAGAAAAAAATCTCTGAATTTTAAAATATTTGGTAGATTTTCAGCCAATTAAAGATTAGTTTAAGTGCCGGATGAACTTTCAGCCGTGAACGTTCTGTGTGAGTGCCTGAAGTAAATTATAGATTTAATTTAGACTTAAACCGCCTCTTGTCCTATGTTTATTGGACCTCTCATCTCTTCGTGTATCCGGCGAGATTGATACGACATAGATTGTCATGTTTCCCGGGCGAGCAGTTCGCAGCAATTCGAGCAATTCCAAAATTCTCCAGCAAATTTAGAGAATATATTTACACTCGCAATGTGTGCTGTAAGTACCGCAAAAAGACCGTTTTCCTTTTTGTAAGCAAATAAAAATGCCAAGCCTATGGATAAAATCGCTCAAAGCAAACTTGTTAATAAAGCAATATCTTCATATACTCTCGAGTAACAAAAGTAAGATGAACGAACAACATTCGTATATGCTTATTGTTAATAATAATTATTGTATACGATAGGTGTAAATGAAGCAATAATTAGTCGGAGAGGGTGTGGACCTATAGCAAAAGAGGGAGTTCGTGTAAACATCAAAGTTTTATATCAATGCAACGACCAGCGCCGGCTCTAGCCCATGACGCGCCCGAGTGCAATCTAGTAGCCGGACCGCCTCTCTGGTGGTTTCGCAAGACCCGGCGCCCGTGTGTCCCGCACGTCCTGCGCGGAAGGTAAAGCCGGCCCTGTGTTCCGATGCTTCCATTATTCTACAGCTCGTTCCTTTTCTAAACTAGATTAAATTAAATATCTTATTTTGCAATAAATAGTACATGCTGCCGTGCAGTTTGAAGACCTGTAAATTTTACTTCATTTGATTGCTGTACCTACTTCTATATTGTGAGGTTACAGGTGAAATACAATAAGTCTAAAAGACGAGTTTAAGATAGTGCTGATGAAAATAGAGAACCTATTTAGTGTTAGATGTTTCTACTGAGAAAACCTATTATCTTATATTATATTTATTTATGTAAAGGAGATAGTTGGGGGGGGGGGGGGGGTGCAGTCAATAAGAACACAGGATAAGTAATGAACTTATATTATGTGCCGACTATCTCCTTTACATTAGATCATCCAGTCAACTATTTTCATCCCGTATATTTAATTATATTGTAAGGTTTCGTAACCAGCGTTTTCTTAAAATCAAGTTTTTGATTTTGTATTACACTCGCTACCCAACGATATTCTACAATCTCTTTATGAATAGGAATCAAATAAATCATAAATAGGATTTTTTTTTTTACTTTCAATGCGAATTCATGTCTCTCCCTGTCTCCTGTTCCTCCTTACCCCTATGACCCCCCTGGTAACTCAGATCGAGGGTTATTGAAACATATTATAAATAAAAAGCTAGATGAATAAATGAAATGTAATACTTATATGCTGTACAATTC
Source organism: Arma custos (assembly GCA_037127475.1). Taxonomy (NCBI): domain Eukaryota; kingdom Metazoa; phylum Arthropoda; class Insecta; order Hemiptera; family Pentatomidae; genus Arma; species Arma custos. The sequence goes on along the minus strand of CM073763.1, from coordinate 86,561,255 downwards.
TTGGAAATGATTTTATATTATTCTATCTGCCACATGTCAATATCAGAATAATATTCTAAAAGACACATAAGTACTAAATTTTACAAATTTTAAATATCAACCTGACTGATTTGGGTTAGAGTAGTGCTCCGTGGACGAAGGTTTGTAAGCAGAGATTGTTGGTATCGGCATCGAGCCTTCGGGTTCGCTAAGCCTTATTATTATTATTATTAAATATCAACAAACTATTTATTCGCATGTAAAAACAAAAATTAAGTCCTTTGTATAGCCTTCAATTGCCTTAACAATCATGCAGAACCTCGTCCTTGAATATATTCTTAACTATGTCAGTCAATGATTACAAGAACCAGTTTTTAAAAGGAAAAAAAATCTCATGTATGTTATTTCCCCCTATAAATCTAAGTCTGCGCGTAGTGGGGAAATTCGTGTGGATAATTTTCAAATTTATTTGTTGGACATGCTCTCCAGCTCTAGTTTTAGTCTTGGTCACATAAACGATTTCGTATTATTCATGGTTATTTTTAATGCGATTTTCCTTAAAAATAACCAGTTATTCCAGGAATTATTTATCTTATTTAGTACGGCATTGATTATATTTATTTACTTTTTTTTTGGCTCATTTCATCCTAATTTTAGATTTGGGGCTAGAATTCTGGTTTAATAATATTGAGCCGTTTATAATATTGATACAAATATATACCGGATTATTTAATAAAAGGTCTTACTCATTCAAACAGATGAACAATTTATTAAGACATTAGATTATAAACAGGAAATTAATAAAACTAATACTAAAAAAAAAATTGAAAACCAGTAATCTTAAGAAGTCATGGGATTGATGGACGGGTTTTTGTTCTATATCCGCATTCTAGGTTTACTGGAACGTAATATCTAAAAGAAAAAATTTTTAGATCCATTACTAGAATAAATATTTAAAAATAATAAACCCAAAAATACGTTGATAAAATATATCCATAGTTGTATTTTGGATTATATATATTTAATATCTGTTTGATATATTTTATCAGCGTATTTTGGTTCATGACTGTAAAAGAATTACAATTGTAGCGGATCCTATATTTTTTTTGAGTTATTACGTTTCAATTTGAGTAGAATAAAAAGTCCTTCCGCCTGTCCGCCATACTCGACTTTCTCAGATTAGTGATCAACAAAAATATTAAATAACAAACTAGTTAGATGTTTGATAAAGTTTATTGCATTCTTTTAGCATTGTAACTTTTATCGGCGAATTTATCAACATCCTCTTTTGATAGTTTTTTTAGAACTTCTAAATTTAAACAGTTTTAGGTTTTGAGGATAAATGACGTCTTGGTTTTCCACTAAGCTTTTATGCGTCAGGTGTGTGTAAAGATATCTAAACGGATTATAGCTGATAAGAAATTATGAAGATATTTATTTAAGATATCTAATGTTAACAACGTCAACAGGAACCTGAGTTTTTTCATTGTTTAACTGTCATTTCTGAATAATTGTATGAAGAGGCAATAATGAGGCTAATTGTCCTGAGTAATGGGAAGTTATCATCATTAACATATCCAAAATATTCTTTAAATAATATGTTCCATTGATATATTTCATTTTTTAACGACAAAATATATCGAACCATTTGACATTTGACACAAACAAATTAAACCAAACTGTCACAAAGTTAAATAGTTTATTAAACTTCATATTTAAAAATGGCATAAGCTTTGATTAAAACATAAACATATCTTAGTTAAAATCAACAAGTCCAGAACATTAGCTGCTTGTTTCTTAATTAGGTGTTTACCAAACATGGTTTGTAAATAACATGACCAAAAACATTTTTAGTGCAAGTTAATGGTTTCTTTTGGGTGCCCTATTTTTATAATATTTTATAGAGGCTGGGTGAGCCTCAGGAGGGTCCTAGATCTTATATGATCCATCTCCGGCTGCAAATAAAATAGATAAAATAAAAATCTTGCCCGCAGCGGGATTTGAACCAGGATCTCCGGCATGGCAACTTAGTGCTCTACCACTGAGCCACTCCGCTCCCTAATTTATTATTTATTAGCTTTAATTTTATTTAAATAATTTGTCATTTGGACAGAATTTTTTAAATATGTGTAAAAAAAAAAGGGGGGTCCATCTTCCTCTCTCTTGAAGCAGAAAGGTTAGGGATTGGAAATTTTAGTTTACCTCCTAAGTAGCCCCCAAAAATACCTGAACTAAAATGTTTCCAAGTTCTTTAGACTCCCCTTCCAAGTTCTTTAGACTCCTTTAGACTCCCCTTGTTGACTAATATTTTAATATTTAGTATTGGTAGTAAACTTTAATTATTAAGAAATTTAATGCTTGTAAGGTTTTTAAAGCAGGATCTTTATTTTCAGCTGTGGGGAAACCTATTGAGACGTGCTGTGATGTTTCTATGCTTAAAACCATGGATGCCCAGTTAACTCTGGCTGCAAACTTTTTAAAGAGATGCCCTTCTTGTCTTTCTAATTTCTTGGAGCACTTATGCAGCTTGACGTGTGCTCCAGATCAGTCTAAGTTCTTGAATGTAACCGATATTGAAGTAGCTGAGGATAAACGTAAGTAGGGAAATAAATATGTTATCAAGTTCATACGTTGAATGAAATGCAATTTTTTTTTTTTAATTATGAGTTTAGGGACTCAATTTTTTCATATGTTCTATTATTATTGTTTAAGGTCTATTTGTTAATGGTATTGAATATTTTATAACAAAGAAGTATACCCAGGGCGTTTTCGACTCATGTAAACAAGTCTATGTCCCATCTATGGGCCAGCTCGCCTTAGACGTCATGTGCGGGTCATGGGGCTCTTCTAGGTGTACACCAGAAAAGTAAGAAAATTGTCTTTAATCTGTTGTATATTAACTGTTTTCATGAGTCCAACAATTTCATTTAATAATTATTTATTGCAGGTGGTTCACTTACATGGGTGATATAAATGCAAATGCCTATGTACCATTTCCTATTGAATTTAGGTTCACTGATGAGCCTGTAGAAAACATGGTTCCTTTAGATCCAGTTATAATACCCTGCAATGCCTCTAAAGACGTAAGTAATTTTTTTTACTCATCTGAGAATCGGCCTTTGTATATTTATTTATTGGGATGAAAAATTATTAATCCATATTAAAATATAATGTAAGAACAGGAGTTTTATTGAAAATAATTTAATAAGCAATATTGTGTAAAAATGGATCATGTGGGTGTCAAATTGATTGTGGAAGGAATCAATCGTTTAGAATTGTTGATTTTAGGAATAACGTAGATGAGTTCAACGGTCAAGTAAGACAATAGCTTTACATCATACTTTGTAGACTAGAAAGATTTTTTTTTCTTCTTCATTTTGATATTCTAAGAAGATTCCATGTAAGTTTCTGATTGTGATGAAATTCTAAAAAATATAAACTCTGATCAAATATTCATATCTCCTTTTCATTCACTTTTATGTTGTATGAGGAATAAAATCAAATGAAATGATTATGGTTTCCTATTTATGAAGAGATTTAAACATTTATTGAATCAATAATTCATTCTGTTGCTTACATTTAGCTTGTTAATAAATACTTAAAATGTTCTGCATTATTCACTTTTTTTTTGAGTTTATCTTATCGAAATTCATATATGCAGCAGTTGTTATTGATTCAACAAGCAAGGCAGTTTTCTCTTTTTGGTCTGATATCCAATGATAAAATAGTGTTTTGACTGGCTTCATGAATTGCTATTCGAAAGCTTTGTAATTTTTCTCTCCCAAACTGAATTACCATTAATATTCAATGATTTATTTAATGAAGAATCCCAAAAATATTCATTGATTTTGCTTTTCCTCCATTTTTTTATTTTCTATTTTGTCGAAATTGGTTGATCATCTATGCTAATATGTATAATAAATGTGAAAGTAACTCTGTCTGTCTGTCACATACGTTATCACGGCCAAACTGATGGGCTGATTGTGATGAACTGTGGTACATAGATAGTCTAGTGCCTGAGAAAGGACATAGGCTACATTTTAATGCGAAAAAATGGTTGTAAGGGGTTGAAATAGGGGATGATTTAATATAATTGATTTAATTTGAATTAAATAATAAATATATGTTTTAATGCTTTTACATCATGTGCGTGGGCCAAACTATTTCAAAGATCTCAAAAAGCTCAATAACCAAGAATTTTAAATATTTCAAGAAGCATGTGAGGCAACAGGGTTATTAGAGAATGATAATCATTGGGATACAACTCTGGAAGGGCCTGCTCAATGCAAATCTGGGCCCAAGGTGAGAGAGCTGTTCGCTATATTAATAGCGACATGTGGACTTTCAAACCATCAAGAATTGTGGGAAAAGAATAAAAATGACATGGTGGATGGTGTTTTACACAGATTACAAGGAAAAAATCCGAATGCTTCATACAATGATTTAATTTTGACACGCTAACCAAGGTTGAAGACCAAGTACACTACATGTATCCGATTTTGGAATGAGCAGACCACAAAGAATTGGAGAAGTTAGTAGTTCTAAAACTACCATTGAACTTAGCTCATGAGGAAATACCAGTATGTAACATTAGCAAAAGCAGTGAGCACGGAAGAATGTTACAGTAGAGTAAGCTGTTGGTTTGGGGTGAATATACGATGTCTCATAAAAAAGCAATCGAAGCACTAGATCACATAATGAAAGATATCAAAGGCAACCAGGGTATCATGGGAGGGATGGTGGTACTTATAGCTGGTGACTTTAGACAATCTCTTCCGGTTATTACTAGAGGTACGTCGGCAGATGAAATAAATGCCTGTTTAAAAGCATCTATATTATGGGCAAAAAAATTTGTTTCACTACAAATATGCGAGTAAAACTTCACAATGATTCTCAAGCAGGGCAATATGAAGCTGATTCCGATAATTCCTACTGAGCTGCCTTTTCAGTTTAAAAGAGTACAGTTTCCTCTGAAAACAGCTTTTTCAATAACAATAAATCGAGCTCTAGGACAGACGATTAAAGTTGCTGGTGTTCAATTAGAAAAAAATGTTTTTCCCATGGGCAACTAACTCTATGTGGCATGTTCAGGTGTATCAAACCCACAAAATCTCTATGTTTTGGCAAAAGATGGGAAACCAAAAAATGTTTATAAAAATGTACTTAAATAAACTATTTGCAGCAAAACACTTATTTTAATGTATGTATGTATTTTATTTGCTAAAAAATTAGCCTAAAAAATTAAAAATGCTGCCCAAAGTCACTATTCCATGCGTACGAAGTCGTGGGCACAGCTAGTTAGATTATAAAATGAATTTACTGTGTATAATTATGTTTCTTAAAAAAATATTACCTACATCACCTGTGCCATGGATTACCTTAAAAAAAAAAAAATACTCACCAGATTTATTTTACATACATCTTACATTTTGTTTATTTTATTTTCTACCATTTTGCTTTTCTTTAACTTTTTAAATTTTTTTTTTTCGAAGGTTGATTGTTGTCTAACTTCTCTGTTGGTGCTTTCTGTTATGTATTCATAGCTTATAGGGGCAGCTGATTATTTGGTAATTTTGAACGACGATGTTCTTGTCTGACATTACTAATACCTTAGAGTGATAATATATTTAAAAATACACCATTGTCAATAATTGAAATCCGGATCAATGAAACTCATAAAATCAATACCTTGGTTTGACTTTTTCATTTCCTCTCACATTCACAAAACATATCAATAGTTACAGATAAGGCGAATAAATGAATTTCAAAATATTCCCTTCTTTCAATAAAGAATCTAAACTTAGGCGACAAAATTGTTCAGACAAATTAGTTACCTGACTCGATATCACGATATGCCTCACCTATTTGTTGTTCAACATGTAAAATTAATTATATAGGGTTCCTCTATGGTGTAGTGGTTAGCATATTATCCTTGGTTATGCTCTCATATGGATGGGATATGAAATGGAGGTCCTATGTCTTTACATTGTGAGGTACTCGTTTTGGATCCCTATCCTATGTATAAATTTAGGACTCCCACTGTAGAATCGTCCAATTAGCCAGAGCTGCATAAAGTGCCATCAAATGAATAAATGACAAAAGTAATGATAGCATTGTGGTTGTAAAAATAAACTCAGACTTGATTATAATAATATATACTGTGTAATAACATATGAATTGAAGATTTACTTACTTTTTCAGCGGGATATTCCTGCATGCAGCTGTATGGATTGTGAAGACAGCTGTCCTGCACCTCCTCCACCGAAACCTGCTCCTAGACCATTTATACTGTTCGGTCTTCCTGGAGTCCCACTCATAATGGCTTTGATATTTGTTGCTGTCTCCAGTATTTTCATCTCCTTCATTTGCTGGGCACCTTCCATAAGTAATAATGGTATTACCAAACCTTAAAATTATTCTTTGATGAAAAGTCTATTTTATAATATTGCAATATAATATTCTTAACTATATTAATAAATATAGTAGCTAACTCAAATACTTTAGCTTTATCCATACCCTTTGACTAATGTATACAATATTGTCGATCAATTATTGTGAATAACATGCTAGGAGTATGTTACTAACCAATGAGTTTACTTTTTTACATATTCACCTTTATTCCATTGATTATTAGATATTAACTTCAATTAGCATGAGGAACATGACCTGTCTACTTGTATGGATAAGGCTTTAGCCGCAGATTAAATAAATAAATAAAAAATAGTAAGATGATATATTTCAATTATTTTATTCACTATTCTAGAGGTAATCCTTAAAAGTGGCTATTCTTTGTGCTAATTTTTTTAATTTATGTTTAAACTTAAATTTCACTGAACTAAAACAGACAACTACATATAGACCAAGATATATGTTCCAAGGTTAAAAAAACATCATGCACTTTTAAGAACCGATAGTGAATAAATTAAAGTTAAGAAATTAATAAATGGCGGATAATTGAAAATTAATATATATGTATTTTTAATTTGTTTGAAAATTGAATTGATAGCTGGAGCCATATTGGAAGCAACTTCATGTTAACACAACTTTACAAGGGACAAGGAATCATATTAATGTTTGTTACGAAAAATATTTTTGTTGTTTTAATTTTTGGTTTTAACTATTCAGTGTAAATATGACTTGTAAATTGATATTATTAATCTCTAGGTTTCTTTGGTTAGTATTACTCGAGAATATAAACTCTTCTCACCTCAATAAACAGCAAACAGTTTGATATGTATATCTGATAGCTGTTCAAGATTTTTTAACCATTCCCAAGATAAAAAATACTACCAATACAAACCATGAATTCTTAGCGTAGTACTAGGTAAGGAATTGCCGTTTCTTGATCAATGATTATCCAAGGAGGTGATGACATACATAACCTGGAGGAATCATATACCTACTTTGTAGTTTAATCACTACTTAATATTTTTGTTGCATGACGATATTGAGCTCAGTTTGACAGTTATGAACAGGATGCATAAAATGACTGACATGAAATTGAAACATAAAATTTGACTTGTAGTAACTAGAAAATTATTTATTACATCACAACAATAACAAATAAAACAAAACATACAATAATTTTGTTCGCCATACTGTTCGTAATGGGTATGGCAATCATGTGAAGCTAAAAATTACCGTTAATCAACTGCAATAATTAAGATAAAAATTAAATATATTATTATTATTAATATATTAATATATTAAATACTAAATAAAAGTATATGAGGAAGGAAGCTCTAAAAATTGCTGAATTGCTAAATATGGTTTGTTGAGGTCAGGAGATGGTATTCCAGAGTATTAACCTTCTATATCTTATTTACAATTTTAAAACTGCATGTGACAAAACTAACTTATGAATGATATACCTCTTTTAATCTGCATTTAATTTTTTTTCTCCATTCGATTTTTAAGGCTAACAGCCTATTTTTATTTATTACATTGTTCTTGTTCAATTGCTACTCGACATTTTATTTGCCTGTTCTTTACTTGAGCTATAATCATTAAAGGATCAGCTGAAAAGTTCTTACTTCTCATAATACTAATCAAAAACATTTTACCCACATAACATGTATGTAAAATACATTTTATCCACTAATAACTGATTTGAATAATTTAATTTTATTAACACATTTTTCCCCTGAGCACTAGATATTGATATATATGTACTTTGAAATAATTTAAATACGAATTACCATCATACATTCTCAACCATTGTATGTAGAAAATATTCAGAAGAAATATAGATTATTTATAAACTCTAATTCTTTTAATAATTAATTTAATAATTAAGTAATTTAATTAATTTTTTAAATTACTTCAAGATATTTTTAGTCCATTTTAGCATATTTAATAAATTTTGTTAGTTTCCGTAATCCTCATAAATTTGAATTTTTCATTCTCATTCCGATTTTATTCTAAAAAAAATGTACAATAATTTATACCAAGTTCCTAGAAACAATATTTTCTATGAAATATTTAACAGTATTTAACCATTTGCTTAAAAATGCTTATTTTGTTGTCAATGTGAATTTTTCAGATAAGTGTTTCAGAATTTTTTTATTTTTCTGAAAAATCATTGTTAAAATATTTCTCTGTATGTGGAAATAAGAGCTTTTCAGCCAAAAATATTTAGAAGGGAAAAAATACTTTTTTGGAAAAATTTTTAAGATAAGTTGTGGGAATAGAAATCTAGGTTTCGATTGTCTATATGCCTTTAGTGAGTGTTCTGTTGAGAAGAAGCAAAGACGATGATTCAGTAGGAAGGCACATTAGAAGAACTAACCCGAGGATGGCGATGGGTGCTGATGACGAATCAAGTCCCTTACAGTCTAAACGCTCGAGTAGGTTGATGTAAAATTTATTCTAATATTTACCGCTGTATTTGTCACAACTGTGCTTTGCATTCCTTTACTTTCTCATTCTCTTCTTCAAGCTTTGTACTATAGTTAGTTGAATGCCTATTGATGCCTGATCCATTGTGACTATGCTTTGTGTAGGTCTGTTCAGAATGCTTTTATTCATCAACTTCTATATTAATATATATCTCTTATAGTAATGATATGTAGTTCATTTATTTATTTTTTTTGCTACTTGTAGATTAAATTTTAAATTTAAATTTCATATTGGTGGGTATGATCAATTGAATAAGGAAGGTGCATCACTGAATGATGGGTAACTGAGGTAGCACTCTTAGCTATGGTTTTTCTAGAGATGGGCTCGTAGCCAGGGTACAGCATTGGGAGGGCTTCAGTCCCTTCAAAAATATATATTTATTTTTTAATGAGTTATTTAAAAAAATCAATAATTGTATAATGCATGAAATATAAATGTGTCAAATTTGTTAATAATAATAATTCATTTTGAACATTATCAAAGTCAAACCAAGAGTGAAGTTTTTTGAGATTATGAAATTATTACCTCTTCTGAACGAAAATCCTGGCTACATGTCCAAACTAGAGATTAGTACAATAGTTTAGTAATTATAAATTTAGTAATTATGTTATGCTTAATATTGTAAAAATCACGCTGGTCAAATGCTAGATTACATTTAAGGTTAACATTAAGACCCCTAGTTTTACTCAATATCAATCATAATTCTTATTAGTATAATTATTGGTTTTTTATTGTAGTAAGAGGACGTAGATTTGAATCTTATGAAAAAACAAAACATTTTAAATGAGTACTTCCTTATACATTTGGGAATTAAATTTTATAGTAAACTGTTTTTTCTTTGCACAATTTTGTAAAATATGTAACTTATTTTTCCTCATTGTCATAAAAATTTTGTCTAGTATGAATGTTTTAATATAATGAAGGAGATAAAATATTTTTAATTGTATCTTGATACTTGATTTCAGTGTGCTTTGAGTGTATTCTTACACCTCTTTGAAATAATATAAAAACTTTTGATCAAATATTAAATTTTATCAATAGTGTTATCTTGGTCTTGACTAGTGAAAGTTTTAAAACACTTATTATAAAACCTTTATTATGAACATTATTGTTGCATTTACTTTGTAGAAGATATATCATAGTTAATTAAGTAATTAATTTATGATTAATATTGCTTATATTTAATTAATACGATTAATATCGCTTATATTATCGCTGAAGAAAGAAGTTATTCTTCTTTGCCAATAATGGCTTAAATGAGTCTTTAGGCATTTATTAGGAATCATTTAACTGTAGAATTTATTAATAAAAAAATAATGTGAAATATAGCATACTAGAAATAGTGCCCATGAAAATGGTTTTTAGTTGTATAGATTAATAAGTATGGCATTAAATAGAGTTACTGGTAAGTAATAATATTTTGAAAATGTAATGTTAACATGTTTTGATTAGCCTTGGCAAGTGTAAATTAGGATTAGGTATGATTAATTGTATTAATCATTTTTAGTTTAGTATTTGGTTTTAGTAATCAATTTTAAATGTACAGTAAATTTAATTGGATGAATAAGTGGCAAAAGCTTTCTTTAGTTATTGGCTACTTTTTTCTTATAAACTTTGTGTTGTACTGTCATCTATGTGTATGTTATTGTTTCCAGTACTATATTATTGTCTAGTTTTAGATGTTTTCTATTATATAGATTATTTTCTTCCCTATTAAAATTTTATTTCTATTTCATCTAAGTCCATGTTAGTAAGTATTTAAAGCTCTCTACTTTCATCTATTGGTCTATGTTGAAAGTCTATACACATTAGCACTGTCTATGCTTATCTTATTTTATTTTGTGAATTTAGTTAAGTTTGTTATCAGTCCCTCAATTCTACTAGTTTTTACCAAAGGTAATCCAATTTCAATCCAATCTCTCCAATCCACTTAAGGTAGTATCCTATCCAAATAAAAGAATCATAAAAGGACAAGAAAAAAATACAAAAATAGAGCATATCTATTCCTGATGTAGACTTAGGTTCAGCAAAATATAAAATTCTTGTCCTTTATCTAATCTCTTTAATAAAAAAATTCTTTTATATTCCTTAATGCTTAAAATCATATCATGAATTAACTTATTCAAAATAGCCTTTTTATTCTATAAGTGTTAATTTAATTACATTATTAATAAAACCTAATTTAATACAGGTTTTGTCAGCAGTACCGATGGTACTGATGGCAGAAGTTCAAATGGCCCAACTATGACTATAGTTCAACCCTCTTCTATTATTGAAAAAATGGGAGTATACCTTGATGAAAAACTGCAATTTTTCTTTTATAACATCGGTTTATGTAAGTAATTACCATTCATAGTTTTATAGCTAATTTTATGTTCTTTTTAGAAACATTATGAAGTATAAAAACATCTTTTACTATAACACAGGTCAGAAACGAGCAAATCATTATTATGGTGTAGGTAGGAAATAATGCCATTTTAGAGATAGTTCAATTAAACTATTTGAAGCGTAATTCTAAAAGTTTAGAAACTTGAATATATTATTTGGCAGGGTTTGCTGATAAATGTAATTCAAATAGGACAGAGGAGGGTTTGCAGGACAGCATATAACAGTGAGGATGTAATGGAGTAACAGAATCCAACTTTTATACTTTACATGATAACTTGTAATATATTTGACCTACAAGAAAAATATATGTGAAAAAAAAATCACGCTTAACTATTGAGCAAAAAAAAGACAAGAGCTCAATACAAGATGTTAAGAGATTTTGAGAAGCATATTTGAATACGTATCATGTCTTGATTCAAATAAAATTCAATCTAAGACAGAATCATAAAAAATGATGCAGAACACGAGAGGAAAATATATGAAGTGATAACAATCTGATTTACCATCAACCTTTAAATTTGAACTGTAAAAGAAACTTTTTATTCCTTGAGAAATTTTCTTTGGATAAATATGGGATAGAAATGGAAATGAGAATAAAAGAGGTAACTGAAAAAAATGAAAGGCCAAGGAATAGTTCACTTACAAAAGCCAAAAGATGTTTCTGATGCTGAATTTTGTTACTGTAGTCAATTTTTTTTCTGAATCCCCTGCCATTTTCTTGGGGATCCTGTGATCTTCAATTAGGACTATCTCCCATAGATGAGAAGTCCTATAGATTAGATGGGTCTTTTCGCCCCATAAACTTGGATATAAGGATATTGGGAAAGAAGGTCGCAACCAATGGTTGTGTATGTTACCTATCTCATGAGAATTTGTAAAGTAAACTATTAAAATAGATACTAAGTGCTTAGATAAATATTGAAAATATTTTTTTACTTTTTACACATTTGGCATATTTTTCTGAATACATTTTTTATTTAATTTCTGCTAGATTAGATTTTACCGTTGCCTTTCAAAATTTTGTTTTTTATTTCTAAGTCATAATCTTCTCAATGTTCGACTAATTAAGCCTATGAAGATGTTTAGTTTATAAATGTGTTTACAACTTTTATTTAATAAAATTTAAAACAATTATAATGTTAGGGTGTGCTTCTCGCCCATGGCTGACCCTGTTTATTGGTGCTTGTGTCGTTACTGGCCTGGGACATGGAATCAAATACTTGTATATCACAACTGATCCGGTGGAACTGTGGGCTGCTCCAAACAGTAGGTCACGCATAGAGAGAAACTTCTTCGATGAAAACTTCATGCCATTCTACAGAACGGAACAAATCATTATCCATGCAGTTGGTCTTGAAAATGTATGATAAATTTTTTATGTAGTAATTTTTTTTTCATTTTTCCATTACATACTTAGAAATTGCATGCTGTTTTATAGATTATGCATAATACATCTAATGGGGTGATTGAGTTCGGTCCTGTTTTCCACGAAGAATTTCTAAAAGAAGTACTGAATCTTCAAAGAGAAATCCAAGCTGTAAGACATTTATTTTGAAGATTAATCTGATATTTTATATTCATTTTTTGTGGATTAATTATTTACTTATTAATAATAAATACATATTTTTCAGCTGGGAAGTGAGGATGATAGTGGGTTAGAAAAAATTTGTTATGCTCCCTTGACGTCAACTTTCACAGGCCCAACAACAGTAAAGGATTGTGTACTGCAGAGTATTTGGGGTTACTTCCAAGATGACATTGAGACTTTTGAAGATTCTACTGTTGATGATAATGGATTCGTTGTAAATTACCTGGATCGAATCAAGGATTGCACACAGTAAGTAAAAGAATATTTTTATTTTTAACTTTTCAGTTTTATAAATATGAAAATGATTTATTTATTAGTCTGATTTTTTTTTTATTGGCTCTATATGTATCATGACTATATCTACAGCCCTGGTGAATAAATGGTTAAGACTAATTTTCTCCAAAATGAGTTTCTTGTACTTAAGTAAGCGGGATTGAGTTATTTACGTAATTAATAAGGGGCTAAGTAAGGCATTAGCTTGAAATGGAGTTATTTTTTTATATTACAACTCCATTTCAAGCCAAAAACTATGTGAATGATACGATTCCAGTTATCTGAAAGCAGTTAACTCTCTCTGGACAAAATCCGACTTAACCATTTATTCATTGGGGCTGTAGATATAAACATGGAAGTTTCAAAATTTTATTGGTATAATTAAAGTCAATCTGCGGATCAAAATATGATAGGTGTGCTTTGTAGATCTAGACACGGGCATCACCACAGGATCCATACAAACAAGTTTCCTGATGGAACCTATTGCTATAAGCATATTAGGACTCTAAAACCTATTCTTTTGTAGTTAACTTATGATACAGTATCACACAAGCTATGGCTACTCTGTAAAAATGGAAGTGTATTGACTATATAAAAAAAAAATAGTAAGAAATTATTGGAGGATTACTAATTTTAGAAAGTGTTTATTATTATTAAACAAGTAATAACAAACATTTCTTGTAGGGCAAGCTATAATTATCTATTCTGTTAACTGTAACTTCAATATTGTCACCATGTTGATTCATCACATATTTGTAAATGAACTTCATTGGTTTTGTTATACTGTTTGTAAGAAATACGTTTATCACTAATTTCACTTCTAGTTTAAATAACTAATCCCATAGCTCTTGCATACTAGTTATTTATATATTTTTAGAATTTTTTATTCTGCTTTCAATAGTGCATCATTTTGTTTATAGGAATCCATACAATATTAATTGCCTGGCTCTCTATAAAGGCCCTATCGATCCTGCAATAGCACTTGGGGGCTTCTTGGCACCTGGAGAAAGTTTATCGAAAAATGCTACTTATGAAAAGGCTACTGCAGTTATCTTGTCCTTCCTAGTCAACAATTATCACAACAAAACAAAACTTGTCCCTGCCTTAAACTGGGAACAAAAGTAAGTTTTTAGTTGGTGTATTAAAACTATATCATCTTAGTCCTTATTGTGTAAGTGTCTCAATTAGTGAGTAATAATTAAATTACCTCTTTAATCGCAACTGATTTTTGATTTACTAATTGTAAACTATTATATTAAACTATTATATGCTGAAGATTTAAATTTTTTTTGTCATCAGGTTTATCCAGTTCATGAAAAACTGGACTGCTACAAAGAAACCTGATTATATGGATGTCGCATTCACCTCAGAAAGATCAATAGAAGATGAATTAGACAGAGAATCCAAGTCAGATATTTTCACAATTCTAGTTTCCTACATAATCATGTTTATTTATATAGCCATTGCTCTAGGCCATATTAGGAGTTGTGGAACGTTGTTGGTATGTATCTTATTTTACTTTCAATAAATGTATGAATAATTAAAATACTCTTTATCTATTATCTATCTATTATGAGATAAAATCCTTATTTTTAGTATATTAGTTATTAGTAATATTAAACTTGAGCTGTTTTATGACAGCTTAGTGCATCTAGTCAAATTATTTATTTCCTTTGTTAATAATACTTTTCAGATGGATAGTAAAATTACTCTTGGTCTTGGCGGAGTATTTATCGTAATCGCTTCAGTAGTTTCATCGATAGGTTTCTTTGGCTTTATGAAAATTCCAGCCACATTAATTATAATGGAGGTAAGAAGATTTTTTTATATAATGATGGATTGGTTCAAATGAAAAATTTAAAAAATCTGAAAGTAAATTTTATAATAGGCTACCTATAACTAGTGAATAACTTAAAATTCACTCTACAAAAAATAAATAAATGAAATAACTGTACATATTTATTTTACCATTTTATAAATTAAGGGTTCTCAATTTGGTTATATTGATGAGGGAAGTGGAGACACACGCCCGAAGGTTGAGAACCTTCTGCTTCATATTTTTTATGGCAGAAGTCAATTTATTTAAAAACTAGATGTACCCCTGTCCACCTAGCGCCAGACCATTCTCCACTGTTGTTTTAATTGTATTAGTATAATCAATTGAACTCTTGATTATTAATTATTATATTTACTTAGTAACTTATTACACATCTATATATTGGTGAGATTGATTTTTATAAAACATCTATTCCGATCTACCTGCTATATTTAAAATTTACTATGTTAATTGCATTTATATACAACTGTTAAATATTAAATATGAAAATAATTCATTTTTCAAAATGAGGTAATCAAATATTATACTGTGATCAGGATCACTAAAAACTTTTTTTATATAATAGAGATATATAATAATTACTGGAAATTAAATTTTAATTATTCAAAAATGTTAGATAAAATAAATGAATTGAAATTGTTGAATAAATGTATATATTCTAATTGTTGCTGATACGTTACTATAATTGTTATATGAGGAAGAAAATGGTCTGGGTAGAGGTAAACTTTTTCTTCCTCATATTGTCCCTGCCATTTCCAACTATCAAATGTGAAAATCGGAACTTTTGAGGAGAATTAAAAAAAAAAACAGTTTCAAGGTTCAATAAAAATTAGTGCCAATGGTCAAACCAATGACATTCGTTTTACATTGCTTTTGTGACTGATAGATGCTTCTATATGCATTTTATATCAATTATAATTGATAATTGATAATTATCAATCCTAAAGCAACTGCTATAAGTCGAAAACGAAAACTGTGTTTTTTCACATTTGTTACTTTGCGATAGCAGGGACGATATATACAAGGTCAACTAATATTATTGAACATATAATTGTTATAGGTTATACCCTTTTTGGTACTCGCTGTTGGCGTAGATAACATATTTATTTTAGTTCAAACGCATCAGAGATTGCCAAAAATTGAAGGAGAAACCCATGAAGAACATATAGCCAGGGTTCTTGGACATATTGGCCCGTCAATTTTGTTAACCAGTCTTTCAGAATCGGCATGCTTCTTTTTAGGTAACCTTGCTTTAATGATCTATTATTACGTCAGTTATATATATAAGTACTTAACATCTTTTCTTTTTAAAGTAAAAATGTTTTTATTCATTTCTTATAAGAATAAAATAAATAAAATTGATCATCCTATTATTTTCCATTCTAATTCTGACATTTTTTGTTGATATTCTTAGGAGGACTTTCAGATATGCCTGCTGTAAAAGCTTTTGCATTATATGCTGGGATGGCTTTATTTTTAGACTTTTTATTCCAGATAACATGTTTTGTGAGTTTACTTTCCCTCGACTCAATTCGTCAGGCTGTAAGTATAAAAATTTAATTTAGCATGTTTTATTAAATCAAGATGTTGTTTATATTGAAATTTTCTATTTGAAAGTAAAAATATGTAATTATCCAGAAGGGCAATGCTGATTCAATCGATTTCATGTAGTAACTATCTAGAATTGTGTCATTGGTGTCGATAGAAAATTGAATAATATTGAAAGTCATGTTTTCTCCACTCTGTAAGGTTAAATTAGATAAACATGAAAGTAGGCTCAAAATTTTACTTAATATTTTATGTCTGTGTTGCCCTGGTTCATTTCACACCATCCTATTTTCAATTGTATTTTGTTTGATAATTAAAGTTTATAAAAATAGATCTATACTTCTTTTGATATTTTGGAAGGGTCTATAGCATAATATGCCTGGAAAATTTTTAAAGTTTGCCTCTCACATCTTCAGCACCAGAGGTAGACCTTGGGGTCATTTTTTTGTGATTTATCATTTTATTATTCATGAACCTATTTATTGATTTAAATAAATGATATGTATATGGAATATAAAATATATTCCTGTTTATAGGAAAACAGACTAGATGTGGCTTGCTGTGTTCATGCGTCTAGGAAAGGTGATCCACCTGGTGAAGGACTGTTATATAGACTGTTTAAATCATTTTATGTACCGTTCCTCATGCACAAAATTACCAGGCCAGCTGTAATGATATTATTTTTTGGTTGGCTCTGTGTTTCCATTTCGACGTTACCCAGTATTGATATTGGACTGGATCAAGAGCTTTCAATGCCTGAGGATTCGTATGTGCATAAATATTTCAGGGTTAGTAACATTTCTCCTTGTCATTAGCTATAGTGTGCTGCTCATCTCTTCTTGATTTTGTCATTATATACATGGTAATCTCATTTAATACTTATAATCTAAAGTTTATGAGTCATTCATTCAAGTAAGTAAAAAAACCTTTTTCCAGTCAAACATTTTTTCTTTATTTAAATACGTTTCAACATTCTTCAGTCATTTTCAATTTATATCTCTTATAAGTCCCTTTTTTTATTTAATTTAAATATATTTTTTAAATAGTTATAAATTTGCACATTTTTAACCTTTTAGTAGATTGTCAAATAATTTAAAATTTTTCTTATAATACTTAGAGTTTACAATGTACTCCATGGTCATTATTAACATATCATAAATGTTAATTTATTTAGTTACTTATTTTGGATGGCACCCTGTACTATTTTTAATATAATATAATATTATTAATATAATATCCCGGCCAGGACAAATCTTTTCTCTTCAAAATATATAGATATATTATTAATATAGTTTATTATAATTTAGTTTTGTCATTGTTATACTTAAATTTCTTTTTTATTTTATTTAGATTTGAATTTGTAGGGTTTAGTTTCTGACAACTTTAAAACTAATACATTTAATATTGTATTTATTCATTAATACTATTAACAGGTTTTTTGTCTGAGCTCTATTTTCAACTAATCATTTTTGTTTTAGTACCTCAAAGAATTCCTGTCCATCGGTGCACCTGTTTATTTTGTGTTGAAACCTGGTCTTAACATGTCAGATACTCAAATGCAAAATCTTATTTGTGGAGGACAGTGGTGTAATGTGGATTCACTGACAGCCCAGATCTATAGTGCTTCAAAACAATCACATTCAACATTCATCGGGAGACCAGCTACATCATGGTTAGATGACTACATCGACTGGTCAAGCACCCCTGGATGCTGCAAGTATTTTGAAGCTAACGAGTCATTCTGTCCTCACCAAGGTAAGTAGCACAAAGGCTAGTTAATTTTATAAGATTAATATTAATTCTGTGTTAATTAAAAAAATAATAAATATATGTATCATTTGGTATGATTGTTTTAAGTAATTTTTCTGTTGTCATATTCTGTAAGGAATTATGCATTAGTATATTTTATGGTATGTAAATTTGTTTTATATACAACAAATTATACATGTTTTTTTCTTCTAAATTTTCAGATTACTCTTGTAAAGATTGTGATATTGGTTTTAATGCACATAATAAACGACCTGATACTGTGAGCTTTGCGAAATATTTACCTTCTTTCCTTGAAGATAACCCAGATGAGACATGCTCTAAAGCTGGCCATGCTGCTTATGGAAATGTATGTTTTAATTTTATGATATTTATTTCTAGAAAATAAATTACTCAACACCAAATTAAATGAAGAGAATTAATTATGAATTATGAATCCTACAGGCTGTAAGCTATAAGCTTTCTGAGAAAGGTCAATTGGCAAATGTTCAATCTTCTTACTTCATGGCATTCCACACCATCCTCAAGACCTCATCAGACTACTACGGAGCCCTCAGGGAAGCTCGAGTGATATCTGACAATATTACCAACATGATTAACACCAATTTAAAGACTATGGGATCAAACGTTACTGTGGAAGTTTTCCCTTATAGGTAACAGTACTATTATGATATTAATATTGTAAATAATATGCTTTTTCATTAAATGTAAGAATATTCAGAGGATTTATTTTTCTCTTAAAGCTATGCATCATTAGCTAGAAAAATCACCAAGATCTTAATGATTAACTTATTCAATATGGCAACCATATTAGTGAAGTTGGCAATAAACAGAATAACTTCTTAATGGTAAAGTGTATTTCATAACAGTCACCTGCATTCGGTTCTCATGGTCAGTTAGAAAAGGTTCTCTGAATGACTATAGAGCTTTGAGAAAGTATAAATACTGAAGGGCTTGGGTGCACTGGTTAGATTTCAGTCATGGGGCTATGATAAGATCGTACCTGTCCATGGCTTGCTCCCAGTAAGGAATTGATAAAACAATTAAAACAGCAAAAAATGGACCCTTGGTACTTCTTTCAGTCAGTACCATTTAGTTTAATTTTATTTATTTACTTTAAAGGGGCCTATACACGGTCAATGTTACTGACAGTATAGTCAGATACTGTCAGTAATACTGATTGTGTAATGGAAACACTGATGTACTAAAGTGGGGTATTGAGGAGTGATGGTTCACTCCATCATTCCTCAGTCTAAACCAGCATAGGGGAGGGGATACTGAGTGACAGTATTACTGATCGTGTAGGCCCGTTTCTTTCATTCCTCAGTATTTTGTACCTGTTGAGTGCGCCGCATCAACCGATTTCCGATGCAATAATGAAAACGTAGCCACTTTTTTCAAAAGTTTTAAATAATTTGCGTTGTTTTTTCTTAAAACTTCATTTTATATGTAAAACTGTGTATTGTATATGGAAAAATATATATTTTTTACTTCAGGTTTCTATCACAATCCGGCTGATGGAGAAATTAGTGTTGAAAACTTTTAAGTCCTCCAAATTTCGGCCTGTTGCTAAATAGCGTAGGGTAACTGCCCTACCGCCATACTACCAACCGCTGTTTTGGGCATATACTTTCCCTCATATTTGCATTTTGTTTTTAATATGAGGAGAAACCATACTTAATGAATTATTGAATAATTTTTCATTCATACGAAAATAATTAAAATAATCTGATTGTTCCTTTACTGAAATCTCGTTGATTAAGTTTAAATGGTGAATTTATCCCTGTCCAATAGCCAACCCTTTACCCAAGCATCTTTTCCTCTTTTTTTTGCTAATGCCATTGCTAAAGACGCTTTATCCGTTAAAAAAAATAGGTATAAATCTGCGTGAAAAAACATAACTGAAAAAAGATTGCGAGCTAACTGTGAACTGAATTAAATACTGATAATAATATTGACCGTGTATGTTGTAGAAACTTCAGTAATACTGACAGTATTATTGATTGGGTATTGGGTAAAAATACCGAAGGCTGGCTCTCCAGTAATTTCATCATTCCAGTACTGTCAGTAATATTGACCGTGTATAGGCCCCTTAACTGGTTAATGATTTTAAATGAACACCGCTCCTGTGCGGTCGGCACACTATAATGCACCAACCCGAGCGCTGCTCGCAGATTTTGACGTTGTATTACATACGACAAATCGTGCTTGATAGTCGCTACTTGTCATCTGTACTGGTTTCTGCACATAGTTTCATTTCTTATAGTTTATAAAACTTTTTATAATTTTCTGTAGTTTTTTTTTTAAACAATAAATGAATGATTATAATTATATATATTATAATAAAAACAAATGAAAATGATTTTTTCTATTTATAATAAAACGAAAAATGATTTTCTCATTGTAAAAAAAAAATGAAAAATTCATTTTTACTCAATTTCGTATTATATGTTAATTTTTATTTATTTTGATTAGAAAGGATTGAACTATATTGAATAATATTGAAATAATAAAACTATCTCTTGTTCTATTTTACTTTTTTTTAAAAAAATATAAACTTTTTAAATACAAAATAAAAATACCCTGATGTTTTTGGTTACATTTTGTGAAAAAAAAAAAACCGAGCGTCTAGCAGTTAAGTGATAGATAGTTTAATCAATGTTGTAGTTTTAACTCTAAGAATGCATGAAGTTTACAGTGCATCTGATATAATATTTTTTTTTTTTCAATAATGAAAATGTATTTTTCAAGCCCATATTTGCCAAACCGACCATTACATTATTTTTTAGCTTAATTAAAAATAATGCAGTTTTTTTTCATCTTTGCTTTTGATAATTAGGAAAGATAGCTTAAATGTTTATGGGACCTAAGTTTGTTTTTAATAAAAAAAAATAATCTATCTATTTTATATGTAAAAGAAAAATAAATTTATTCTTTTCTTGTTTCTTTTTTATCACTTATTAATCCTCTACAGTGGTAAAGTTATTCAGAGTGACTTTTTTAAAGTTAAGAACATCATGTTTAGACTTGAGAAAGAAGTTAAGATCGGAATCTCTTAATTTAAATTGTAAAAAAAAAAATTAAGGAGATTCCTTATGGGTAATATAGAGTATTTCTTTTTTATGATCATTTTTATGATCTGTCTCTAAACTGTTCTAAATATAAAATAATTAATTTTATTTTTTAAGATGTACAAAATATTAATTTTGACAATTTTATTTTCCAGTGTTTTCTACGTCTTTTATGAGCAATATTTAACCATGTGGGTAGATACTCTAAAGAGTATTTTCATTTCATTACTTACCATATTCCTCGTTACCGCTCTACTGATGGGCATTGATCTTTCATCTGCTTTTGTTACCGTACTAACCATATTAATGATAGTAATTGATATGGGAGGATTAATGTATTTTTGGAATATCAGCCTTAATGCAGTCTCTCTCGTCAATCTTGTTATGGTATAAAATCTTTTTAAATTTTTAATTATGATTATTTTAATGTTGTAGTATTTTTTCTCTCTCCTAATTGTTTCTTCTTTTAGGCAATTGGTATCGCTGTTGAGTTTTGTAGCCATATTGTACATTCTTTTGCTACGTCTCCAAAAGAAACAAAAATCTTGCGTGCTTCTGATGCTGTTACAAATATTGGAAGTTCAGTAAGTGTCGCTTAAAGTTTAATTATTTAAATATAATTTAAAATGTGTGCCTTGAATTCTTCAAATTGTTTATAATATTTTTGTAATTAAAAAAAATCTTGGTAACACAAAATGGTAAGTAAAATATTGTTATTTCTATTGCAGGTGTTCTCAGGAATCACCCTGACTAAGTTCGGAGGAATCCTAGTTTTGGGCTTTGCCAATTCACAAATATTCCAAGTATTTTATTTCAGAATGTACATGGGTATTGTTATTTTTGGAGCAGCCCACGGTTTGGTTTTCCTGCCAGTTTTGTTAAGTTATATGGGTAAGTTCAATTAAATATTCTTATATTTTTAACAACATTATACAATTCATTGAAATGTTCTCTGATAAAATTATTCACAGATGTAGGTAAGAGGTAAAAATGTTCTCAAGTTGAAAAAAAAAAATTAATCATTATTGAAACAGATAAGTTCCTCAATTTATCAAATCCACTACTCCAGGTACATTTGGTAATCAGTGGATTGTACAATGCAGTTTAACGATGCTATATCTCTACGGCTTTTCTAAGACGAGACCAGTCAGTCTCTTATCACCTCCAATGGGGATTGATACTGTACTACCAGAATGTCGAAAGTTAACAACTTGTCCTGTGATGTAAAATAGCTTTTCTCCTTTTACACTAAAAGAGCATTTATTAAGTGGGATTGACTCTGTATAATTTTAATCAATTTATAGAGAAATAATAACATAAACAAATGTAATGATTTCAATTAAACTTTCATTAAAGTATTTTATTTTCTATGCAAACAAATATATACAATTATTATATTGGTAAAAATGTTTGTGATTAATGGATAATTTTCAATGGATCTGGTATTGGATAATTAAAAATTACTTGTTTCACAGTATTACATTATGTATTTGTGGTTATTTAAATTTAAATTTCCATATTTATTTATTTTTTAAAAGGGTTGTTATGCATTGTATAAATGATTAGCAATATTTTTCTTTCTTAAAAGTTAGCTTGGCCATGGGTTATTAGCTGGAAAAAACAGTTTATTTAGTGATTTTGGTTTCACCAAATTTTAACTATAATTTGCACTTTTTATTTAACATTATTTTTTACGACTAAAGTTATACAATTATATATAAAATTACAGGACTATGGCGGAGCTATCTGGAATGAATTGCCATAAAAACATAAAAGTTTGATAATAGTTTGAACATACTTATCTTTCATTAACCTGACTCTCCCTCTATGAAAAAGTAGTTCACGTATGAATCATTATCATGTAAATATTAGTGTTAAATATATAGAGTTTTCTGAAAAAAAGTCAGCACCGTTTAGTAAATTTAATATATATATTTATTTATTTATTTTTTAATTGTCTTAAGCAAAAATCAATAGAAGTTGCTTTTAGGACCCGTAATAGATTGAAATCAGATTTCGACTTAAGATGCCAGATTATTTTTCTTAAAATTATGTTAATATTAACTATGATAATTATTTAATTTTATGTGGACCCTGATTAAAATTTTATTTTATTCTATCCTTTCTGCTTATGAATAAATCTGATCCCAGAAATAGTAATTATTTCCTTTATAATATAAAATAATGTTCAAAGGCGTTTAGGCATTTTCAGGCTGTGCCTATGAATACAAGATTTATCCCTTGTTTTATTTGTTCTAATTGTGGTTGTGAGAGGTCTTTAGCTTACAAAAGCATGTTTGGCGCCAAAGACCAACTAGGTTCAACATTGTAGTAATTAATTTTATGAGTTATTGTTTGTTTGTTCATTCAACGTCACTTTATGCTGCTATGGCTAATCGGACGATGCTACAGTGGGAGCTCTAAATTTTGCCTATCCAGGTTTAATTAGGATAGGGATTTTTAACGAGTACCTGACATCGTATAGGCTCGGGACCCCCGTTTAATGTCCCTCCCGAAGGACGGCGTAACTAAGGATTTTTTACTCCCTTAAAAAAATCCTAGGGCCACCTGCCGGGCTACGAACCCGCGATCTTGGGTTTAGTAGTTTATTACGCTAACCACTAGACCACAGGTGACCTTTTATGAGTTATTAATAATTCGTTATTACCATAGTTTTTTTTACAAATTCTATATGATGTGAGCTTTACCAGAAAAATCTCTTGGAACTACATTATTGGCTTTTTATCTTACTTTTTAACACTTCATTTGCATTTTCAACAATAAATAAAATACTACTTTATTTCTGATATACATATATAATTTTTTTTCTTGTTCTTTTGCGGTCTCTTCTTCTTTTTTTTTTTTACATTTCCCTTAGTTATGCTTGTAATTGACTGTGAATTTTGGTCATGAATGCAGTTTTGATTATTACGTTATCCTTCTGCTGTTCTTTATATTGTCTATTAGAAGTCGTGTGAATGTGTTTTATTTTTATAAACTGTTTGTACTCCTAGAAATGAGGCAATGATTTTATAACAGTTTTTGGTTTTACTGTTTAGTAATTTGAAAGAAAAATTATTTATATAATAATTAGGAAAATATATCAGAAAGTCACATCCTGAAACAGTTAGCTATGCAAGTTACTTAAATTTATTTATATTTTAAATGGGTTTAATGATCAATAAATAAGTTGCACAACTGATTATTTATATAATTTTATTTTTTATTAATTATAATTTTAAAATATTTTTGTTCTGAAGAGAGAAGATTTTCTCTGGCCGGGATTCGAACCCGGTTCGTTTGCATATCCGTCGCAGTGCTCTAAAGCTATACCACAGGAAGCGATACCACTAAAGAGCTACCACTGGTAGCTCAGTGGTTTAGAGCACTGTGACGGATACACAGACAATCCTGGTTCGAATCCCGGCCAGGGCAAATCTTTTCTCTTCAATACAAAAAAGATTATTTATATAATTTTTTAAATATTTTATTTGAAAAGAAAAGATATGACCAGGACCGGGACTCGAACCTGGGTCTCCCACTTGTCTGTGGTGGTGCTTTAACCACCTCAGCTATCCTGGTTCGCTTCTCCTTCTTTTCACTGAACCTATATCTCCGTGTTAATTGAACATTACTTTTATTTTTGGATCTTGTTGTTCTGGTCATATCTTTTCTTTTCAAATTCGAAAAGAAGGCATATGACCGACTGAGAAGCGAACCAGGATGGCTGAGATGAGTAAAGCACCAACATGGACAGGTGGGGTTGGACCCGGGTTGGATTCCCGGTCTTGGTCATCTCTTTTCTTTTCAAATAAAATATTTAAAAATTATATCATATAACAATAAAATAAATTATAATATTATTTAAATAAGTTTTGGGGGAGGTCTCTTATTCTTGTCTTAATAGTGGTTTTATCATTTATCCTCTGGCAACTTGCAATTCAAATTTAAATCATTGAATGCCAAATGAACATTGATACAATACAATACCTTTCCTATAGTTCAATTATAATCTATAATCTAAGAAATATTTTATTATTTACTTCATGGTAATATTTATACTCCGTTAATTTTTATTCAGTTTTAATAAATCATTTTGTTAGCTTTTTTATCTTTCCATACTGTCATTTTATACTGTTTCATTCTATTCTGTGCTTAAGTGTAATTCATGTTTTAATTTTGTTTTTTTTTTAGTAAAATTGAAGATATGTCATTTTCAATTAATTTATTACAGTTAAAGAAATAACTTTACTAATTTATTATACTAACATTAATGAAAGTAATTGATTGCCTGTTGTTTTTATTAATTATATACTTGGAAAGCATACTTATTTTAGTTTTATTTGAAGAAATTTATTATTAGCATAGTTTTTATCATTTGTAACATTCAATAGAATCCTTAATATTTTTTTAAATACAGTTAAACCTCTTTAAACACCATATATAATCTCCCAAAGAAAAGGCATGTATAAATATGATGTTAAGGTCATTGCATGCTAAAATTTGCTCATTTGAATATCACCAAAACATGATCAAAGTGACTCATCTATTTCCAAAATCGCCTATCATAAAGAAGTAAGGGGTTATCATTGTATGTCTGGGATTTCAATCTCATCTGATTTTTAAATTCCCTTTTAAATCTAAAAAAGTGATTTTTGAAAAAAAAACTATTTTCAGTTATCATGATCCCTATCAGTAAGAATTGCTTATATTGACCAATTTCTGCCTCAGTTTATTTAACTTCCAATTTCTATTTTCTGGCTTTTCCTAGTGTAGGGTACCATATTGGTTGGGAAATGATTTCTAGGTAGTGAGCAAACTTTGTCAATTAACTCTTAAAACTGATTAGAAGCTACTTTTGCCTTGTACAGAAACTGTAATTAGGCAACTTTTTTCCCCTTTATTTTATCCCCTATTACATGTCCACCCCTTTCTAATACAACATTGATTATCTGATTGCATGTCTAAATCAGTTGTACATAAAGCAATTTAATGACTTGTAATGCATGAGAAAGATGAAAATACACAGCAGTATACCCCTGGCATTATTTAAGTTATAGGAAACATATAAGGTCTCTAATCCACCGCCTTTTCAGCTTCTATCTTGATAAGTATTCCTGAAAAGAATAACTGAAGCATTCACCAGTTTTATATTTTTTATTATGAATAATAGACAAATTTTGGTAGAAGAGTCAGAAATTTTATACCATTATTATTTATATAATATCAAAATCTTTTTTGAATATTTTATAATATCAGCAAATTAAAAATTTTATGTGAGACAAGCTCATTCCAAAAAAATAAAAGTTTACAACATTAAAACTTTCTATTCTGAATGTGTAAGGTAACTGAAAAGTTGGGAGTAAAAAGGTTTTGACTGTATCTTAATACTGCTTTATTAATCTATAATAGTTGACTCTACTGATATGTAGGTTGTTAATATCGGTGTCTAGGGGCTGACATGAATCGAGAGAAGCGTGCGAATTACGAAAAGGCTGTGAGGCGAAAAGAAATTGAGGATCCTTCGGAGACAGCACTGACTAGAGTAAGCGTAACCAACTTAGAGGCAAACGACTCCCCAATAGCTGTTGTCAAGGCATGGCCCACATAGAAGGACGTTGTTGCATGCTCTCATATCTTGTCACTTTTTAAAATTTATCATTTAGAAGTTTTCATCTTCATCTCTAAAATTATATACACTATATAATAATGTGTACATAATTTTTTGAACCCAATATAAACAGATATTTAATATAATGTTAAAAATTAAATATTTTTATAAGAGAAATGAAAAATATTTATATATTTAGAATGACAATATTGTGGAATCATTACATGACATATTTTTTTTAAAGACATTTTATTTACTCTTTGGTTAGGTTCATTTCATTTTTTTTTTTAAGCTTTCATTTTAAAATTATTTTTTGAGCTCAGAAAATTAGTAGTAGAAAATGAATGATGGTGAGTTCTTTTAAATTATTTATTCAGATAAATGTCTGTAATCATTTTAAATCATTAAGGACTTGAAAATAAGTATCATGAGAATATTATACGAATAATTGTCATTGTCTGTTTTTTTTTAGTATATGATCATCCCTACCTTCAATTCTGTTTAAAATTAAAACACTTGCTCAAGTTTTTACATTTATATTTTTTAGCTGCCCTTTTTTATTTCAAGTCTTAATGGTTTTTTTATTACCTGTGAAGGTGCAATAGATAATTGCATCTTGTAGTTTGTTTTGTTGTTTAATGTTTATTATTAGAACTGTAGTATTATTGAACCAATGAATATGCATGTATTAGTGATGGATTTGATTGTTTCTGCCTAAATAATTAGTTCCTATTGTTATCAGTAACATTTTTTTCTCTTTTTTATATTTTTATGCAACCTATATTTTTTTATTTTATATTTTTTTGTTAAATATTTATCAAGAATATCTGTCTCATATGGCTGAATATGAATATATTTTTGTAGAAAAAGAAACCTTGAATATCTTTGTAAAATTAAATTCAACAATAATGATTATAATTAAAGGTATATTACCTAAGTACTGTATACTCATACATTTTATATCTTGGGTGTAAATAAAAAAGGTTTCAATGGCAGAAACAGCTTAACATTTGTTTATTAATTTTAATGAAAATATTGTCTATAACTTATATTTTTATGGTTTTGGATGCAAAATATTTATTTTATATAGATCTATTAGAAATTTTTCTTTTACATAATCTCTCTAAAAAAATTATTAAATGTCATTAAAAATTACCTACTCTTGCCATTCGGCTATTTAAAAAAATATTTATCTCAGTAATTTGTGATGCTCCTATCTACTTCACTGACTCGACTTGGTAGTCAAGTTTGAAGATAATGAGTTTATGGAATCAAAGTAGAGTTAATTCTAAATATTTTCACTCTCATGCCAGATTGTCAAATATCCCACAATTTACCAAATGTACTAGGCTGGCATGTTTGCTGCAATAGCTTAAATCTTTTACATATCATACAGTCTTTGAGGATTAGGGATTTATAGCTCTGTTATAATATCGCAACTAACAAATAAACCAGTGTCAAATGAGATGGAGGATAACTAAATAGAGTCTGTTGTACTTAGTCATCAAAGTTTTAATAGATTCCTCTTAGCGTTATTGATGTTTTTGTTCATTGTATGCACTTGCCCATTCATTTGTTACACATCTACTTTGTCCTGTTAAAGTTTATAAATACTGCTTTGACTGTGACTGATAAACAACCAAATTAATAATTAGTGGTATTACATAGTTCACTTTGTTCCTTCTACTTTGTTACCAATTTTCTTGATGAAAGTACAATTAAAACCTTTTAAGGAGGCTATTATTTATACCAAATATTCAAGTCCTTTGATCTAAAGAGAAATTAATAAGTTAATCTTGCCAAATAAAAAAGATTGGAAGTATCAAATTATTTAAGGAAGAAATTCTCTAACATGTATCAAATTATTATTTATATTGTGTAACTTGAATTTGAATATATCATTCCATTATAAATTTTAATTTACCAATTATAATTGTATATTGTGTTTTAATCTTATAGCTCATTTGTTATTACTTTATTATTATTTTTTTAATAATTTTACTAACCATAAACTTTTGCCTTTTGTAAGAATTTTATTATATAAAAATTTATTGAGAGTTTATTTTTTTGCTGGTATATTTAAGTTTACTGTTTTTCATTGTCATTGTCTTGGTTTTAACCAAAAAAAAAAAGAAATTTGTTCTGAGTAGTTGCCCTTTTTCTCCTCTAATAGGCTAGGAAGTTAAAGATGCTGAGTATAAAAGTTTATAACTTACCAAATATGTGTTTAGAATAGACTCTCTCTTATTGTGATCTGTTAAAAAAACACAGAAAAAATAATCAATTTATTAATGTAATGGTAGAATATCATTATAGTTTAAAAATATTGTGGGATTATTTAAACAAATTAAGTTCAGAATGAATATTTTAAACTTCCACTGAAAAATAAATTTGTTCTGCTTATTAAAAAAATAAGCGAAATAATTATTTTTTAGAGAGAAGATTTTAATTACATGGACATTTCTTGATAAGAGAGAGTTTATTATATTAATTTAAAATGTTTTAATTAGCTTTTTGTTTATTATACCTTTTAACTACTTTTTCATACTTCCTAAAAGATTTATTTATCTATGCTATCTACTTAAATAGTTTGAATCCACTTTTTGATTATAAAATTCTGTAAAAAAACAATTGTATCAGTGGCTGTGAAGGCTCCTATGCTGCACATAGCAGAATTAAACCAAGATATTTTCACAGAATCTAACAAAGATATTCTCGGTCGGAGAGAGCTTTAATAAGTCTGAAGTGTTCTTGGATTTCGCTAAATCATTTTAATCATTATAAATGATTTAAATAATATTAGCAAATGTTATAATCAAAGCACTTATGATTTTATTATAGTTATTACTTAACTTAGTTTGTTATGCCATTTATTTGTATTTATTAATTTAAAAAAATTTACTATGGCTTCCGAATTATTTGCTTGTAAGTTTCTATTTCCTTTTTCGGATGTTACTTAATAAGAAAAATAAACTTATTCAAATACCGTCCTATTAGTATTTTAGTAGTCGTCATTTCAATCTTGTTGATTATGTATTTAAAGGAGTATTAATTAAATAAACATTTGTCAACCTATTTATTTACTGTAAAGTGTTTGTAAGCATTGTCTTATATTATGTGATGCCTATAAATTGTATGCATTCCAGGTATTTATGTGCCTTTATTAAAATAAAAAATATATAGTGTTTTTTTGTATCTCATTTTAAATGTGTAATAAGAACTATAAAATTAAATTATTAGTTTCAAAACTGTATTATTTTTATTCCTCAGTTATTTTCAATTTTGCATGTTTTTATTATTTTCTTTTTTTTACTGCCTGCTTACTAACTATTAATTATTAATATGCTTTTAATGCTTTATATAATTTTGGTTTGTTTTTATTTTTTTTGTTTAGTTTTCAGAAATTATAATAAAGTATATGTCTTTCTATCTTGTTGGTTATGTTGAAATATAGCTAGTTACTCTCTGGTGATAATGAATTTTCATAATTTCTTCCTTAGTTCCTTAGTTTTCATATTAATTTATGTCGACAAGACTTTCTAGGTGATGGAATAGAGATGGATTGCACGTTGAAAATCTATTATAACCTATCACCAGTTATAAGGTGCTATTAAAATCTATAAAATTAGGTTTTTATGACATTCATTATGTTTTAAAAGCCCTAAAAAATAGCATTTTCAATTCCTTCCTAGAGTTATGGATTAGAGATATGTTATATTTTAACACTCTGTTGTACTTTCATCTACTTGGATTGGTTGGTTATAATTAAATTCTGTTGATTTTTAACTGATTATATTTTGAATGGCCATAGATGTAGAGTAGTTACTATTTAGTGGTCTGTTACTAGATATTATTTGGTCTTATTGCTACCTAGATGTAAACAATTAAAAATAAAAGTGAAAGTTTCGGGAGCTTATTTTGTACTGGGGTATAAAATAATAGCACCAGCAGATATAAGGTGGGACCATTTTGTCTTTGCCTGTTTAAGGGCAAAAGATTTTACTTGTTTTTACCAGTAATTTCGTGAACATAAATAAAAATACATATACAAACTTTATTTTATTGAAGCAAACAAAATATGAACTCAGTACTATAAACTAAAAAAAATTACACTTACATCCACACACACATACACAGTTAGTATGAAATAATGTTTTATTTATTTTTTTTAACCAATTCCGGAAAATATATTTGTAGATTGTTAAATCACTAAGGCTTTTAAAATTTATTATTAAAAAAAATCTCAAAAATAGGAATTAAACATGGTTAAACAGCAAGGAAAAAAATTTATAAAAAGTAACCAATAGATCCCAATGTAAACATTAGTTTTATGCGACCATGTTTTTTTTATTTTCATAGTTAAAAATTGCAAAGGAAAAAAAGTATATACTAGAAACTAATGCAAAGATTAATTTCATGCAACAATGATTTTTTTATCTTTTATTTTCAATGAAAACTGAGCAGCTTAAAAAATTATTGTATGATTAAAGAACATCTTCCCAATTGCAGAGAAAGTAATAGGGACTACAGATAACTCTATGAACTGGTGTGCTCTGAATTTACCATTAGTTTTACCGAATCCAAGGGAATGGCAACCCAATTGATCTTAAATTAGCTAATCCACTCTAGCTGCTGGTCTTTTCTATTGAATTTAAAAAAAAAATAGCTAAAAGTTTTACAGGTGGTATTTAAGACTTTCATCTTTAAAGCTGCTTCTCAATTGGTACAATATGCCCTATATAGGGACAATAACAAATATGAATATTCTCAAGAAAAATTAAATTGAGTTATCTTATATATGGTTGTAGTATATTCCACGAGATATATCTGCTGCTTTGGTGAGTAAGTGGTTAAGTTGAATGTCTGATATGAGTTAATTGTGCTGAAGGAAGTGGAATAGTGTCATTCTCATTGTACATAAGTGGCTAAATGAGGCCTTGGCTTGAAATATGAAATATGGAGTCACTGCTTATACTACAACTCCATTTTATTCTAAAGTCTGTGAGAATGACGTGATTCCTCTTCCCTTAGTAAAATTCACTCATTTTCAACAGCATTCGACTTAACTAACTTACTGTGGCTGCGAATAAACTGCTCACAAATTGATGTGGACCACTTAAGAAAATGAAGATATTTTATAATTTAGCTAACTTGATTGATTTGAGGTTTTTCTCCATTTAAAAAAACTATTTTATCAGCACTTACACGGTATTAAAGAGATAAAAACAATAACAAAGTCTTAGTATCACTACTTAGAGCTGAGCTGCTTATTTTCCTCTTGTGTTTTGTAAACATTATTTCCCTTTATTGTCAGTTTTACTCCAACCACTTTACTAGACAGTGTTTAACAATGTCTTTACGAGGACTTAGTGTTGAAGAACTCGGGAGGGCATTAGCACTGTATTGTTGATTGGACTGACGAGGACTGGGACCATTGTTTATTTACTGATGAATCAAAATTTGTTCTCTATCATCAAGATCGACGTTTTAGAGTGTGGCGAGAGACAAACCAGCAATTTAGCCCAGGTATGACTGAACCAGTTCGCTCTTATGGAGGAGGCTAAATAATGGTGTGGGGAGGGATAATGAGTAATCGAAAAACTCAGCTTGTACTGTTTAGAAGTGAACATGTAACCACACAAACCTACATGAGCAACGTCATCAGACCTGTAATTATCCCTTTACCCCATGAAACGGGTGAGAACTTCATTCTTGTTGATGATAATACTCATCCTTATAGGGCAAGGATGATTTAACGTTATTTAGCAGAGCGAGAAATAACGCGCATGAACTTGCCTGCTTGTTCACCAAACATGAATCCAATTGACTATGTATGGGACAGACTCCAACGGCAATTACACATGCGTTCACCTTGTCCAGATAACTTGGATGAACTTGCTGCTGCCTTAATTGAGGAATAGGCTAATTTACCTCTTCAAGATTACATATTGAGCTTAATAAGGAGCATGAACCGCCGATGTGAAGCATTAATTCAAAGTAGAGGGGGTTCAACACCCTATTGAAGAAGGTTAAATTGAAATGAAAACCCAATATTTGTAAAAATTTAAATGTTTATTTTGTAAAAAAAATGTATTTAATTTTAAAAAATAAATTTGTCTTAAATTTTGTTTGGAGTATTTATTTTTGTTGAACAAAAACCATTTACAATTGATAAGTGAGGTACTATAAGCACAAATATACAAAAAATAACCAGAAGTATGATTAAAAAAGAGAGTTACCTAACTTTTGATGAGTGGTCCACTTCAGTTTGTGAGCAGTTTGTATTGACAAAGTATATTTAGTTCAGGTTAAGAATTCAATTAGAACACAAAAATATGAAATTTATTCATTATGTGCTTAAGTGTTAGGCTGCCATCTGGGCTACTAAAACACAAGATAACAGCATGTGTTCTAATATATGTGTCCAAAAATCAAAATAATATAAGATTTGTCCCTTGCCGGCAGGCGACTCTGGTGGCTCAAATGGTTGGAGCGCTGATACGGAGAGACAGAGGTTCCTGGTTCGAATCCTTGCCGGGGGCATATCTTTTCTCTTTAAAATAAAAATATTTAAAAATCAAAACAGCTGACCAATAATTATAAATAATATAAGAAACGTTTGATGAAACTAGCACTTCTTTATGCTCCTGAAACTTCAGGCTGAGGAATAATGAGTTGTGTTAAGATAAATTTGCTTGATTAAACTAGCAAAAAATATTAAAAAATCAATTTTAGTGTATGTTTTTTGTATAAATCATGGTTAAAATTGGTTTCTATTTAATTTTTTAAGATATACATATAAATATACTTGGAGTCAGGGTTGCCAAGTGGTTTAAAGGCTTGCAAAAGTGCATCTGCTTACAAACCAAAAGATTGTAAGTTGAAGACATTGGTCCGGGTAGAGGTCACTGAATGAATTTCTCGTGTAATTTGAGAAAATCTTTATTGATAGCCAACGTTTCGACCTATGTTGTAGGTCTTCTTCAGGGCTGTGGGGGGGGGGTGGGTCC
This sequence comes from Arma custos, assembly GCA_037127475.1. Taxonomy (NCBI): domain Eukaryota; kingdom Metazoa; phylum Arthropoda; class Insecta; order Hemiptera; family Pentatomidae; genus Arma; species Arma custos. Next base: position 86,527,285 of record CM073763.1, on the reverse strand, counting down.
TCTCTGGCTATGAAACACAAGATTGTAACAACAAAAGATTGTAAGTTGGAATTCCTCAAGTATCTCCTTATCCTTCAGGTGTGGGAGGCACTGCTGACTCCGAACAGCCATAATTCTTGGATCTAAACCAATTTATCACTTTCCTTTAACCATAGTGCACATCACCCGGGAAGGACACTGGTAAACTGGTCCCAAAGGAAGTGGCTATAGAGCTGTGGGTAGCCTGTCGCTGCACAATGGAAGTCATGTTTCGCAGCAAAATGGGGTTGAGTGGCTTATGCCATGCTATCTATCATTTATTATATTAGATTATAAATTATATACTTTATAAATTAAACAAAACATGCTTTATACCAAGAAATTTTAGAGTTTGCATTAGAACAATAGGATGTTGAGCTGAAATGTTTAAAAATTATTTATTTGATATTCTATAATTCTGCTGGAATGTTTTCACCAGGAAGAGTTAAAGTAATGATTGTTTTATTAGTGTGCATGATAAAAAAGGTTAAAAATTATGGATTTAATATTAACCATGTTTTAAGAACAGTAATTTTCAATTTTTAGTTTCATTTAAATAATATTTTAAAACTTAGTTAATAGAATAATTATAATTGGATTATTCATTAGTCATGGGCTAATGATCATAACTATGTGTTAGTATAAATTTACTCAATTTCATTGGCTTGTATTTTATTATTATAGATTTATAACTAATAATTTCTTTCAAAGACATTTCCAAAATGCAATCTAATGCCTGTAGAAACTATAGATTTCTGATTATATTAATGTTCTAATATTAATGTTTGGCCCATATAAATTAATTTGGGGACTGATTTAGTTTAATTTAAATTTTTTCATAGTCTTATTGTTCTTTCTTCGGGGCTAAAGTTTGTTCCGAGCCTTGGACTCCACTATTCCCTTAAAGGGACATAGTCTTATAACTAAGAAAATACACCTCGGGATAAGTGAAGTTGTTAAGATATCATGAAATAATAAAAATTGTTTAAAAAAAATTAATTAGCTATCAAGTAATTAGAATTGAATATTCATGTTTCTGAATTTGTTATAAAAATTAGTAATTCTTTAAATTTATTTATTACCTTTAAAATATATTTTAATTGTTTTTAGGCCTGAAACAGCGGAAGTATTATTTAAGCTCAGATTTAGAAGCTATCATTGAGGACTCAGATCCTGCCGGGACATCCAGTTATTCCTCCATCACGTGAACTGGTGCCTCAATGCACTTCTGATATGGGATCATATATATTAAAGTGTGAATATTTAGATAAATATTTTATAATAAGAGGATACTTCAATTCAGAACCCTTCTGGGCTGTGATATTAGGCTTGTAAAACTGAAAATATTGTATAAATAAATTATTAAGCTATCGATGTGAGTTAATCAAACTTTCAATTAAGTGAAATGAAATAGAATAGAGCTTAATATGTTTTGTATACCCTAATGTACATTCAACTGTGACAAATGCATTTATATAGACAATTTGTTATCCGTGAGATGACTTTACTATTGTTGAATTTTTTACTTAAATTTTATAATACATAGTTAAATATGCTTTGATACTGCAATTTTCATAATTTTTATGAATCATTATAATGTTAATTAGTTTTTATTGTTGTGTTGAATGAAAATGTTGTACTTATATTGATGTAATTTTAAATATTGAATATTAAATAAAAATATAGACTATTATACGCCAGTTGTGTCTGCCTAAATTGAACTATCAAACATTTAATGATACCAATATTTTATAGCTCTGACATGATCTTAATTTTTATTTTATATCAAAATAAGCCTAGAGCTTTAATAATATCAGCAATAATGCCCACTTTATTTTGATATACTTTGTCGAGAATAAAGATAATGTTTAATCTGTAAATGGGTCATTTTTCTTCAGTTTAAGATTTTACTACACTTGTCGGTAAAGTGTATTTATACTAATATACTATAAATTTGAAAAATTAACAATACAGTTATATAACAATGAAGTTTATTTAAATAAATTATAAATAGTGTACTGGGTCTATTCAAGGCTCCATTCCAAACATTATTAACATTACCCATAGCTTTGAACTGATTTTGATATAATTTATGAAATATAATCGAGTTCTGGGGGATGCTATAAAATATGGGTATCTATTTTAGTATTGAAATTAAAGAAAATAAAGTGTGTCCCCTTTTTTCAAACCATTGGCTATTCAATATAGGATGCTGTGTGTATTTTCAGGAATAGTTTGTTTGAAGTGAGGATTAATTTAAAAATTTGTGTATAAGCTTGTTATAGAAGTCTATATTCCAATTGTCATTATTCCTTGTATTATTGATTTGTTATATTGCTTTATTTTTATTTTGTTAGTTGTTAAGTTATTGAATGAATATCTTGATTTCATCAGGGCTCCCTAATAAGTTTTGCATTATATGAAATCATGGATTAAAAAGTTCATAAATGTATCGTTATTTTTTTTTTTATCCAGGGGTAGAAATTATCATTATTGTATGAAAAAGTATAATTATAAAATTCAGACATAAAGATAATTTCTCCTATTTCATTCTTTCTCTATTTATCCATTATTACCACTGACGTGTTAATAAAATTATTAAATATTGAGAAAAGAAATGAAAATTGTTGAAGACTGTTATTAGTTGCAACATTATTTCCAAAAATGATGAATTTATTTTATATTAATTATTTTACATTTAATGATGTTTAAATAACTAAAAATAGAAAATACTATACAATTAATACTATTTTAAACAAGCTCCGCTTATTGCATATAATAATGATAAATTTGTAATGCAAAAAATGCCATTTATCAGACGACTAGCATATTGTTATACGTAGCTTTAATATTTTTATTACAGGAGAAATAAATAAATGGGCGGCTTTCCATTTATATTGTTTATGCTCGTTCTATATTATTTATTACCACTGTATTATTATTATTTGGAAATGACAGAAACCATTTTTCTCTATTCTATCATTTTACTTGCCATTTGTTATTCCTTGTTGTTTCAGAAAAAAAGTGCTTTTGTCACTATTTTCATGTTGAAAACATATGTAGCTTAAAATAAATTGAATCGAAGATTAAATGTGGGCTTCATCCTTCATCATTTACTTTATGTTATTTCAGTGTTTAATTCATTTTAAGATTTGGAAAAGCATTAATTAAGTTAATTAAGTGTATATAACCATTTCATTATAATTATAAAATATCAAAGTGTAATTCTAAAAATAAATTTATCTCTTAATCAATTATAATGTTTTTAATGATAATATATGTATATTTATAAATAAATTATTTTTCTATATTATGACTTCTTCTAATTATTAATCATCAAAGTATTTTTCATCGACTCTATTACCTTTGCTATAGACTAATAAATTCATTGTGGAAGAGCAACTCTACTTCTTGGGGTTTTTGTGAATGGAAAGTACGACTGTGTGGATTACATTAAATGTTACAAGTGATGTAATACCACTATTATGAATCCAAGATGGCTGCCACATAAGCTGTCAACTCATTACATTAACCTGCCAGGCTGTTCAGATAAAAGAAGTGCATTTTCTGTTTTGAAGGAACTGAAAAACAAATTTAGTCCTTGTCATTATTTTAATGCCTACTATCAGTCGTGTGTGATGATCCAGTAAATGGTGTCTCTATCAATCAACATTGGGAACATTAGTTGAACAGTTATTGATTATGTAATAAAAAAGAATGTTAATGGTTTTATTTTTGTTTACTTACAGTAACTTCAATAATGTGGAATAAGGCCAGCAACTAGAGAAAGTCGAGGGTGTTTTATTTATAGTTGTTAAATATCCCAAGAAGTTTGGTGCAACAATTTTTTTATTAAACTTTTTTTCCTGAACATTGGGTATTGTCTTGTGTTACCATTTAGTATGGACATATTATTTTACATAAAGTAACTATGTATAATATTGTTAATCCATTCATCATTTATTTCTTCTAGTTTCTACTTTGTTGTCAAATTGATTTCCAATGTTTCGCTGGCCATACAGCAAGTTTCCTCAGGGCTTAATTAATTAATTAAGAAGAAGAAATACGTGATGAATGGATTAAAAATATTGGCCGTGGCAATTTAAGAGAATATTTAACTATTAAATTCATTATGAAACAAGTATACTTTTGTTTAGGATAAAATATGAAGGATTTAATATAAAATTATTTCATGAATTAAAAGTCTTCATTTCGTTAGGGGGACGAAACCATTTCTGTGCCTTCCGACACTCGAAACCTATACCTCAGAAATTTCTCAAGTGCGCTTATCAAAGTCATTCATAATAAAATTTAACTTATTGAAATTTTATTTAATATTATGACTACAATATGTATTCATTAATGGTGAAATTGATGATTAAAATATCAAATTGCCATCAACAATCTGGCAAGACACTGGCAATAGATATTGTGAGTGAGGAGTAAGATCCACTGTGTCTCCTTCCAATGACTTCTCATTTATATTGGATATAAAAATCATTCAAAGATTGTTTAAATTTTAGTTTTTAAACAGTTATTTGATTTTTTTTTGTTTTTAATGCAACATTTAAATTCTCAAAAAAAAAAATAATAAAGCCAATGGGGAAAAATATGAAATACCTACACTTGAAGTAGAAGCCAATAATGGCCAAATGTGTTTGAAGTTTCATAAACCAAATCATCACAGATTATTTCAGCCTTTCATTTAGAAAAAAAGTCATTGTAAATTATTGAGTTGAAAGGGATCATTAAATATTATATTTCAGATTGTTTATTGATGGTACTAATAATAAATACTAATCATACAAAAATAAATGGCACAATAAACTATTAGACTTAAGTTCCTTCACCAGATGAGCGAAACCTATTAATTATTTGCACTATTTAAATAGTGCGCAACCAATCTTTATAAATAACTATACCAGTCAAGCATCATAAACTTTCAATTGAGAGGATATTAAACTCATAAATTAATAAAAATGAAATCATGTTAACCTGAAAATGAAGAGGTAGCACAGCAATGTATGTATTTCAATAAAAATTGTCACTTCTCTCACTCTGGTATTTTAGTAAATAGTGAATAACTGAATAATAGATAATCTATTAGAATTTAAATATGAATAATAAAATATTTTGATATTTGACATTTTACAGCTATAATATAAAAATATAAGCATTCTCATCTACAAGAGTGTCAAGATATAATTCTTTGTTATCCCTAAAAAACTTTAATTTTAATTTTCAAGCCTGTTTAGAATAAGGAAGAATAAATTAAAAATATATTGTAATTCATAACAATTTATTATACATAATTTGTTTACATATTTTTAAATAAACAGTATAAATAACAAATAATTGTTTAAATTCTGTTACTCCAGAGATTAGGAAAACAAAATATTTTAAATACTTAAATACTATAATATTTTAAATATTTTAAGTATAAAAAGGATTTTAAATACAAGAATATATGTAACTTTATTATTTCTTAGAGATTGGGATAGATAGTAAACAAGAAAATATTGCTAAATAAAAGGAATTGAAGAGAATGGATTTGTCTGGCCATGTTACGAGCCAGGTAGCTCAGTTGGTTAGAGCTCTGCGCTAGAGAATGCAAAAGACCCGGGTTCGAATCCTGGCCTGGAAAAATCTTTTCTCTTCAATATAAAAATATTTAAAAATTATCATCATTAGAAGAATAATAAATCTATACTATTATAAAACAAAGTCCTCGGCCGCTTTTATTCGTGGTAAACTCAATAACTACTGCACGGATTTTCATGCGGTTTTCACCAATAGATAAGAAGGTCGATATTTTATATATTTAAGGTTGGAATATCAATGTGTTTCACTAAATATTTACCTAATCCCGTGCAATTATCTAACGTGCAAGATAATAAATTTGTATATAAAGAAATACTGGGTTTTGTTTTTATTTTTATAATTTCTATATATTAAAGTACATTGGCTGAGATGGTAAGAAAGAAAATCAATACTCCCAAAGAAGCATAATCAATTATATTCACGTGGACCATCATGGCCGGTACGTGATAAAAAAAAATAAATATATTACACAGACAAATTGTGTTGGCATAATATGCTTTATTACCCAAGCAAAGCTGGGGTGGGTTGCTAGTATAAAATAAAGAAAATGTTGCCATCATATAGAAGGATAAAGCAGCATAAATATTGCTTTTTACAAAGTAATTTCTCTCATTTTAATCTTCATTAAAGTTCATTGGAAAGTTTTCCTCATACCTCCCAAGCAACCATAGTCAAGAAGAAATAGAAACACATTGAAAAGGAACAAAGATTAACAAAATCAATGGAACTACACAAGAAGAATTTTTGTAATATTTAGAATGTATGATTGGAAATATAAAATGCAGCTGATCCTGAGGTTTTTAACAGAGTTATCTTATGAACTATGAATGCCTTTGATAAAAAAAAAAACTGGTGGATAATTAAAAAGGAAAATTTAGATGAGAACCGTTGAGAATCACTTTAGTTTTATCTGCATTCAATTTATTGTTTTCATTATGATAATATGATATTATGATTCCTCATTCTCATTATGATTTAGTATAATGAGGTACCATGATAAGGTTTACATGATGAAATGAAAGAATAATTTAAATGTATATTAATTGTTTATGAACATCTATTAGGTTGCAGGATATTATTTTTTGACATGTAAGAAAAATGGTTGGAAGAAAGACCAAGAAGTTATTATGTCCCACTGGAATGATACCTAAGCTTTAATAGATTTGAGTATTGCATTTATTGAATATAAAAACGGTTTTTGACTTTTTTATTGTTTGCATGCTTTAATTTAATCAAATAATGCTTCATTGGTCTCAAGATGGACAATTACTAATAAATAAGTTAATAAATGTTTAAACTGGATAATGCAGGCATAATTTTTGAATGATAAATAATTATAATATAAGAGTCTTTTTATTTAAAAACCTTTATTTTATCTAATACTAGCAACCCACCCCAGCTTTGCCCGGGTAATAAGGTGTATTATGCCTACACAATTTGACTGTGTAATGTATTTATTTTTTTTTATCACGTACCAGCCACTAAGGTCCACGTGAATATCATTGGTTAGGCTTCTTTGGGAGTCTTGATTTTCTTTCTTCCCATCTCAGCTAATGCACTTTATTGTATAGAAATTATGAAAATAAAAACAAAACCAAATATTTCTTTATATACAAATTTATTATCTTGCACGGGATTAGGCAGCATCTTGGGTGAAACCCATCGATATTCCAACCCATTTACATAAAACATCGACCTTCCTGGTGAATCACTCTATCTATTGGTGAAAACCGCATGAAAATCCGTGCAGTAGTTATTGAGCTTACTGCGAACTTGCGGCCAAGGACTTTGGAAAAATTGATATACGTAAGATTAATCAGTAAGGACAATATTAACAGATCTTAATTGCTTTATTATAAATTAGGCAGGATGGAAATACATCAATGGTGCAAGCAATAACTTTGGAAGATTGGTCAAGGTCTACCTAATGAATTTCAACATGAACTAGTAACGAATAGAAGTCGGTAATGCTGGGGACTTGGATGAACACTAAATTATACTAAATATATTATATTATATAAATATATTATACTGAATATATTTAGTGTAATCATACTGAGGGAATGTACTTACCATGGATGTGATATAAGTTACAATTAGCAATATATCTCTTTATATTTGATCCTACTGTATGTAGTATAACAATACTATTGTGGTAATAGAGGGACCGAAAACTGACAACTAATCTTGAAAATAAACTATTAATAAAATTTTGAACCAAATGACATCTACAGATTATTTAATCACATTTGAAAAGAAAGAATCGTTAACCTCTTTACACAAGAAAACAACTAAGTGTATCTATGAACTCCTTTCATACTAATTATGGTCTAGCCCTCTCTCCCCTATGTTCAGGAGTTATGGAATTGAAATCATAAAATTTAAATAGTTTATGCTAATTGTAATTTACCTTCATTTAATGTAATTAATATGAGTGTCTTTTATCAGACTTTCCAAAATGTTCCATTTAGTTATTGACAGTTATTATTCCAGTAGCTAATACCATTAAAAACCATGAAGGGTCTTGGATTTAGAATTAGTAAGTTAGAGTTTAAAATCTAATTCAGACATTATCCTTCCCTCCCCTATATATCTTAAAAAACAAAAAAAAGATACTAATTAATTAATAATAGAAAACATATTAATGTTTAATTTTAATCAAAAATAGGATAGTACTCGTAAAATATTTTTTAAACGCACTAATGAACTAAATTAGAAAAAATGTTCCAAGGTTCCGGAGAAATATAAACATTTATTTATTGAAGTCTAAACCACACATTTTGTTATTATCTCGTAATGAAAAAGAATATTGGAGATTTTAGAATCATATTTACTATACGATATGCCGTGATATAGAACACATTTCAGATAATTAGAAAATTAATAATTAACATATATGAATTCGTTTTTGGTGAATTGACACAATCAGAAAAACCATCCAAACTTTTAAAAAATGTCAAAAAGTTATGGTAATACATGCAACTAATAATGATTAAGGTTTTAGTATGAAGTTTTTCTTGAAGAAACACTTAACTCAATTATACGAATTACAAAAAATAAAATGGCCGAAACTAATACGTTAGTATTAGAATTTATTAGTGTTATAAATATTTAAATATCTTCAGCCTCGGTGAATAATTTGTTAAGACGAATTTTGTCCAGAGAAAATTAATTGTATTGAGGGAAGTGGAATCCTGTCATTCTTGGAGTTTTAATAACTCCTTGATATAACTTAAAAGTATAAGCAATAACTCCTTTTCATACCAATGCCTGACTTAGCCTCTTATTCACTACCAAAATAACACGATTTCGCTTCCTTAAGTACAAGAAAATCATTTGGAAAAAATTCGACTTATTGGTCTGGGCTGGAGATACGATTATAATCATAAGTGGATCCAGGGGGAGGTACGGGGACACTTGCCCCCCCATACGGTGTTTTGTGCACTGTGGAGAATCTATTACAGTACATACTTATAGGCAAATCATGTGACGATAGTTGTTAAAATAACAGAAATAACATGAGTGAAACTATTATTTAGATATTTTAATAAACATTCTATAAACACTTCTAGTGTATTTCTACGTTATTGTTGATTTTTTTGCCCGTCTGCCCGTTGTACCCCCCAGAAAAAATACTGGATCCGCCCTTGGGTATAATCCCCGATAGAAGAAAAAACTAAAATACCAAATTTGACATGATCAAGCTGGTACTCTTCTTTTGAATTAAATTGAAAGAGAAACATGTAATAGCCCTAGTTAAAATTGATATGAGTGGTATATGAATGGTTAATGGTTAATTATAATATTAACCAATTAACATTCCAATTAACAAACCCAAAACAGACAATTTATACATATTATAGATCTATAAATATTGAACCAAAGTTTCTTTTTTAAACATTGAGTGGTGATACTTTTGAAAAATTAATTATATGAATTAACTATCCATAAGCGCAACTAACTCTTATCTTACGAGTTTAGGCGAAAAAAATCACTCATACCTCTCTCTCAATTATCTCCTCTCCCTTAATCATAAAAAATTTGTTAGTCGTATCGATTAATAAACTGAGAGTTCTAGTCGATTGTTGATAACAAATGTTCAATGCCCTCATTCATTGGTAGTAGTTGCGAGTCTGTTAGTAGAAACAGCCTAAAGCTACATTTGGCTTGTTCCCTTCAGGGCTCGCCAAAACTCATTACAATTAGGGTTTTACCGAAATATAACATCATAGCGAATCCTGCCAAGCCGAGAAACATAGTTCTAGTGCCAAATACCCATTTGTAGTAGAAGTGAGGGAGGACGTGTGGTACAAACCACGAAATAATGGAATATTGATACTTATACCAATGATAATAAGTTTTTGATATGTTTGTCGAATATCAAGATATTAAATAACAGTCAGCACTTAGTTTCGTATATTGCTATATTTCATTATTCGACTGAGTCTTGAATTTCCTGTAGGTGTACCTTTTATTAACTGAAGAAAATATCCGGCCTTAAAGATTGTCAACCCGATCTTGAGAATTCAAGTTTTGTGAATTAAAAAAAATCCTGAAAAGTTAATTAAAAAATTAAATAAGTTCTGGAATAAACCAACTTAAATGTGAAGTAAGTATCGCTTGCTTGCTTTAGAAGTTAACCAAACTTATGCCGATTAATATTTAATATTTAACAGGGTTTGGTTTGTTTGGAACGAAGATGGACTTTGAATAAACTGAATTCTTGGATTCTGAAGAAGATAGACATTAAGAAGTAAAAGGTTCACAAATTATCTGTCCTTTAAAAATATTGAAGGGAATGTAAAACGAAGATATTAGGATTTAATACATCCTAAAAACACAAACAAAATAATTTACATGGAAATTGGGAAAGAGAGGTAAAGAAAAATTAATGGTCTCTAAGATGGACTTCTAGAGAAGGGGTATACTTAATGAAAGTAATACGAAAGATAACTCATGAACTAAATACCACCCTAAAAAAAATCACCATCAACATATTAGAGTCATTTGGACACCAAAGGAAAATGGACGATAAATGTATCTCAAAAATAACCTCTTCTGCGCTGAAGGAAGAAGAGCTGGACCAAGGATTTCCTGGAAAAACCAACCAAGTTCAGGAAGACGTAACAGGGTACGGTCTCAATGAAGTACTTGTTCAAGACAGGAAACCCTTGTCTACCTAAAATTGTCATAAAATTTAGTTGGATAAAACCTCAACCTTGGGGAAGTTCTAAAAAAAAAAAATAAAGCATTTTTTTGAGCAATGAGATAAACAAGTAATGTCCTGATGGGAACTGATCTCCGAAACTTCGTAAGGTTTTCAAGATGTGTAAAAGAACTTTTTTCTAAAAATAATTAAGCAGATAAAACATAATACCAAATGATTTTATTATCATTGTTGATCCTATCCATATTCCATTCATAGAGATTCCTATCCATCCATGATCCATTATCGATATCTGGATGTAGCAACAAATATCATTTGCTTTGTTTATTATCTTTACCGGACAAAATATAATTTATATTTTAAGAAAAGTATCTCATACGAATTATTTCTTCAAATGTAACGAATTTGTTTTTTTACTATGTTGGTAAAATCACAGATATCTTAAAATTCATACACAAATTCTATCTGAATTAAAGAATATTCGATTGTTTTCAAAATCGGAAACTGGAGAACATTTAAATACGTCAACAGAAACAGATAGATTTCATTTATATTGTTTATTTTAAAAAGGAACCATCTGGAAACTCAGGGATTTTAATTATATTGTCCATAATCCATATTGGTAAAAATATAGGAAATCCATATACGACTATATTCTGATTCGTTTTACAGAAAAAACTTGGATGGATTTCTTGTTGGCATAGAACCCAAGTTTCATGACTGAGCTGTTTATAATATCTCTGTTTATAGGTTGACTCACCCTTAAAAAAAAAACTCGTTCATAAATGCGTAGTTATCGTTTATGTCATTATTTTCCAATTTCCAACCTTTACTTATTAACTAAAATATATTGTTGATAAGGTCTTTTGGCAAATAATCAAATAATTATTATTTATGTCAAAAATGTGTTTGATTCAAAATTTTTTGGGATGTTTGATTCGTTCCATTTGAGACGCTCCTAGGCGTCTAGCACCACAACACCGCTTTTATGAAATTTCGAAAAAAAAAGGCTTGTAATCAATAACTTTATAACACAAAAACTCTGCTCCCATTTGATGTTTTGTTTACACTACCAATACCCAGGCTTCACAATGTAAGAACCTTAAGCAAGAATATATGTCTCGGACCCCCCAAGGATCAAAACTGGTGAATTCACCACTTTGTAAATAATATGACTTATTTTCTTCTACCACAAACCCATACTCAATTGATATAAAAAATTGAATATTTACAATTTAAAAATTAAAAGGAAAGGGACATCAGCGTGATAACATTGTTTCTACACCCTCGGTGAATTGGTAGTTAAGTAGAATTTTCACGAAAATGCATTTCTTGTAATTAAAGAAGTGAAAGCGTATGGTTATAGCAGTGAATAAGTGGCTAAGTCAGGAATTGTCTTAAAAAGGAGTTACAGCTTATATTACAACTCCATTTCAAGCCAAAAACTACCAGAATGACACGATTCCTCTCCCCTCAATACAGTAAACTCTCTCTGGCCAAATTTGACTTAACCGCTTATTCACCGGGGCTGAAGATACAGGATAAAGATTATGATAACACCGCATGGTAATCCTTAGCACGTATATATTAGTGTTATCTTGGTTTATTTTATAAATATGATGGTAAATGGTATCAGTTCCGCAGGTTGTCCCTTCGAGATAAGTCACAAGTTTTAACTTATCATTCGCTTCATTTTTAATATTATCAAAAATAAAAATAGTTGTGTCTTGGTATAAAAAAAGAGTGTAATTACGGGGAAAAGAGTATATTTCGGTAATAATTTCATCAAGAAATTAACGTTTCAACAAACAAGATATAACATAAAAAGTACGTGTAAGTCGGTTCTTCAACTATAGGCAGTGAGTGATCAAATTATTTTTATCTTTGATAGTATTAAAAAAGAAATTAATGGAAACTTAAAACTTGTGACTTGGCTCGAAGCGACAACCGGCGGAACTTATACCCAATACATAATCAACAAAATATATGTGAACATGTTATTCCCCTTTTAAGTTGTTTATACTTTGTCGGTGTGTTTAATTATAAAAAAAAATAAATGTGATGTATTATGAAACGTACAAAAGAAAATGGTGCGAATTCAGACGCAATTTCGTAAATCGTGTTCTATAAAAAAAAGAAGATAAAAACAGATTAAAAAAAATTAAAAAAAAGGTGGTTAGAATAAGACTGGAAGAAATTTTGAAATAATAGCAAACAATAAAACAATAGTTAGGTAAGTGCACCCTAGGTGTACAATGATAGACAGTGTTTAAAAACCATACCAGCCGTACTGATTGATAATGGAGTATAATTACATAAACGTCTATCAAACTTACAATCAGATCAGACTTACAAACTTAAAATACGAAATAATGCGGAAAGCTTAACCACACAAGATCTTCCACATCCGCTCGTGAAGACTTGCACTCCGAAGATATTGGAGGAAGACGGAGGAGGAGAAACGATGTTTACAGAAGACATGGAACCTGAGGACAATCAGCTGATCAACTGGGTTAGGAGGCCCCCTTCCCTCAGGATATTTCGAGAGCGCCCCACCCCGAGTCAAGAACAGGCCCTACTTGGTCCGCCTACCAGCGTCTTAGTAATCCTCAGCGTCTTAGCCTTTTCAGCAATCTCCTTAGGGCATCCTAAATAGGCCTCTGCACATAGTCCGGGTATGTCCGATCTAGGATGGAACTGCAATAGACTACTCTTAGAAACGACCAATAATACATCTGGTTTAAATTGATCAGTATGATGTAGCAAGGTGGTTTGCAGGGACGTAGATAATCTCTATTTTTTTCTTTTTTATATCATGTTTCAAAATCTAAGTAAGCTAAGATTGCCTTCAATGGGAGGTTTATCCATCCAAGTTTCTCTGTAAACGCCTAGGGGAAAGTTTGCGATGAGCACACATACATTTGCCAAACGGAATTTCTAGAATGCTCATAAATAATTATTTCATTATTAGATCTCTCGGAAAATAAGTTTAGTCAAATTTCCTCGAATTTTGGAGAACAAGTTTAGTCGATTTTCCTCCAAAATGAGTTTATTGTACTTTGGGTGGCTGTGAAATGAAGTTATTGCTTATATTAAAATTCCATTTCAAGCCGAACACTATGAGAATGACACAACTCCGATTGCCTCACTTCAGTTAACTCTTTCGACAATATTTGACTTAGCAACTTATTCACCGGAGCTGGAGAAAAGTTACAAAAAAGTAGATGAGAATGAGAACTGGAAAAAGGGGTATCTGTTCCGCAGGATGTAGCTTCGGGTTGAGTTACAAGTTTTAACTCTATATTTGTTTCATTTTTTAATATTTACCAAAAATACAAGCTAACGTGATCTTTAGTATGGGATAGAGAATGTAATTATGAGCAATGAGTATATTTCGTTTAGGAATGAGAGGATAAGGGGCAACCTGGGAGTGCCAGCACTGAGGGAAAAGTGGAGAGGAGACAGTTGGGATGGTTTGGTATCTGTGTAGAATGAATGAAGACCGGGACCCAAAGGAGTTTTTTGAAGCCAGGCCTACCGGACACGTCGTCCGCGAGGAAGACCTAGTCTGCAATGGATGGACCCCATCTCAAGGATTGGTGAATGCAAGGGAATAAGAATGAGATGAAAGCGCGTGCTGGAGATCGAGGGGCTTGGCTGTCCTGGATTGGGGCACCTCCGCGTTTAGAGGCACTTTGGAGGAAGAAAAGAAGAAGAAGAGAAGATTATGTTAACCATTTCATCAAAAAATAAAAGTTTTAATTAACATTTCGAAGTATAGATGATGTAATTTTTTATAATTATTGGTCAACTATTTTGATTTTTAAATATTTTTATTTTAAAGAGAAAAGATATGCCCCTCGCAGAGAGACAGAGGATCCGGGTTCGAATCCCGGCCGGGGGCATATCTTTTCTCTTTAAAATATAAATATAGATGATATAAGTTGTAATTAGAATTATCAAGTCAACTATTTTCCACTTAGATATATGCCATTATATATTTGAAGTATAGATGATATATGCTTGCTCATACGTCCCTTTCTTGAAAATATTGCCGAAGAATACACTTTTTCCATAATTATACACTTTTTCCCTACTGATGACGCTAATGATAACGTGCATTTTTTTAAATATTAAAAGGGAAACAAACAAAAAGTTAAAACTTGTGAGTCAGCTCGTAGCTACAATTTGTATTATATTATTATAATATATCATATATATATATAATTATATTAAATCCATTTATTTTTTTAATATTTAAATTATATACGTACTTTTAAACATTGGTGGGATAACCCCTTACAATGGAAATAATTTTACAAACAAAATGCAATGATATATAAATATTCTTAAAATAAAATGAAAAATTTGGATATTCCGTTTTCTGCTCCTTTCATTTTACCTATGATATTTTTTTCTTTTTTAAATATTTCTGTCATTTTAAGAGAGCTGAACATAGTTTTGGCTTCTTTGATCATATCGATTATAGAGTGTTCTTTGTCCTATGGAGTAAATGAGTTTGAAGGCCAATGTGATAGACAGAGGTTTAGGGAGTTGTGGGAAATCTTCTCCTTATGTTGTGGAAATTTACTCAGTTTAATTTTAAGTGGTTTTTCATAAACTGGGCATTCTTTCGAATTGGACTGGTGGGCTTCTTCACAATGCATATTTTGGGGAAAAGTTTTCAATATTTATATTTAAGCAATACTTGGTTTTGTGAGTTTCTGAGCATCTCATGCATTTTGGTTTTTTATTGCAATTGATAGCAATGTGGTTATATGATTGGCAATTATAGCATTGAATTAGAGCTCTATTGGGATTGTATTTCTCCCATTTGATTACGCAACTGCATACTGTTTTTATGTTGTTTATAATTTGTACCTAGGTTTGATCTTCTAGTATGATTATCCCAGCTGGTAGTTTGACTGGGGTTACATCTTTCTTATTGATCATAAGAATATTGTATTATTTTAATTACTTTTAAACCTTTAGAAATTAAATATTGTTTTATATAATCTGTGTCTATGCCAGGGGGACATCTTTTAGTACCATTGTTGGTTGAATTTCATTCTTAGGCGCGTGAGTGTGAAATTCATATCCTTTCTTTGTAAATTCATCTTTTATTATTTTAAAATCTGGTGAGTTATATGTTATAAAGATTGCTTTATTTCTCTTGTATTTGATGTTTTCTTTGAGATTCTTCATTATGTTTTCATAATTATCAAATGTTTGATATCCTACGGATGCTACACGAAACATTCAACTACACCGAGAGCTAAAACTAGAGACGTCAGAAGAATTTATTAAAAAGC
This sequence comes from Arma custos, assembly GCA_037127475.1. Taxonomy (NCBI): domain Eukaryota; kingdom Metazoa; phylum Arthropoda; class Insecta; order Hemiptera; family Pentatomidae; genus Arma; species Arma custos. The sequence goes on along the minus strand of CM073763.1, from coordinate 86,511,187 downwards.
ATTACACCAGATTTAAGACTGGATTACCAGCAGTCAAAGGAGCTGTAGCATTCAACATAGGCGAACCTATTTCATCCCCAGAACTAAAACCGAGACTCTTGAAAGATATTCTGATGTGAACTCTATTACTTTCCTCTCTTAGTTTTCCGTTTTATAGTACTATAGTTCTGTTTATTATTACATTTATATTAATTTTGCTTACTTATTTATTTATTTTTATTTTTTAAACTACGATCATTCTTTTATATGAAAAAAAAAACTATTATATATTTATTAAATATTTTACTTGAAAAGAAAAGATATGACCAGGACCGGGACATAACATTTAACAATAAAATAAAATAAATAAATTATTATACTTATATTTACATTTTCTCTTGTAAATAATCTGACAATGTACAGGGGCTAGGGGTGTCTTGCATGAGACGAAACCCACACTTAAACTTTATGTTAAAATTTAAAATTCATTTTTAAAAAATAATCATGTTAGGCTAGGAATAGACGATCTGGAAATAAAGGATATATATAAAAAAAAAAGTTTGATTTACTATAATTTGAGGGTACGGTTTGTTTTTGTTACTTTGAATTGATTCACAAGTTGATTCAGCTAAGTCTTCATTGTCTGAAAGTAAAGAATAAATATTGCTTACTGGAACAGTACATTGATTGAGTATTTTTCTTTTTTTTGTAACACTTTTTTGGTCCATATTTTGTTTGGCACTGGAGGGACTCCTGAAGGCGCTGCTGTTATGTTATATAGGTCCTGTACACTAATTTTCACTTTATTCATTGTAGAGTATTTATAACTGTTGATTATTAGTAAGGTTAGTTATACACGTAAGCGCACGTTAAACTGCTATCCACTGCAAAGGTCAGAGGACAACTCATTAAATCTGTTAGTTATCGTTGTAACACTTTCCGATAAAGTTAAGATGATTGTATATTTATTGAATGAAATAACATCGACCCTGGCCTCTTCTAAACATTGTATGCTAAGATATATACATAAAATGATATACTACATATATATATATATATATATATATGTGTATATGTGTGTGTGTTTGTAGTATATCATAAAAAATTAAGTGATATATTATATTAATGAAGGATTTTCATTTCCAAGGTGTTAGGCCCAAATATAGCCAAATGTGTAATTAATAGGCTAAGAGATGATTTTACTTTGGAAAATCTCATTTTTGATCATTTGATTAAATTTCGGTGACTTTAAAAAAAAAACCACCTCGTCGTGTTAGTAAAGCCTAGAGATCGGTTAGCTCAATAGCGGCAACGTCAAGCTAATAGAAATAGCCCAAGCTCTAGAAATAGTATGTCCTTATCTAGTACTCTCTCTGCCCGTCCGTGGATTTCTTTATTTCTCCTTGTTTTTCAATAATATATTGATAGTAATATTTTAAATATTTATTAGTAAAATTGTATAATAAAAACAATTAATTAATTCGAGTTCCGAATCCAAATTATTATTCAGTCTTCGTTACAACCTCATTGAATATGACATAAATACTTGAAAATTATTTTTGTTAAGGGCTCCTGTGTAAAACAGCAACATTTTTTTATAATGTTATTCATGTAACTAATTCATTACACCATAATAACCGTATTCATAAGATTTTTATATATTAATTTCATATTTTTATAAAATAATTTGCAAAAGAGATAAAGAAATACAATGTGATTGGGTAATTAATATCAGTATAGTGAAAGTCTGAGCAGGAATTGTTGAAACGACAAGGAAGTAAAACGAAAAATATAATTTAATATTAATAATAATTTTATATTTATAAAAATAGAATATAAAATGAACCGAAACATATAATTTAATATATTAAAGTAAGTCTTATTTTTCAAAATTACATTTTACAACTGATTTTTTTTTATGAAATTGTTCGAAATATTATTTTCTTCTTTGCTTCCGCCTTATTACTATTCTTGCATAGTAGATATATTTAAATGAAAGTCATATTACTTAGATTTAATACCGACAACATAATCATTTTTTAAATATAAAATTAAATATAAGAACCAATAAAGAGAAACAATGGGACACCCACCGTGAGGCATTGAATTAGTTTAATTTCTTTAAAAAAAATGATTAGTCATTTTAAATATGAAATAAATATTAATATAGATTTAAAGTTTTAAATTATATGGATAAAGCATCAAAATCATCAAAGCAAAGTACGTTCATTCGTTTAGTTGTAAGAGAAGAAAGACGGTTTTAAATTATATCTTAAAATATCGATAGCTTAAAATTGTTTTTTTATTTAGTAAACTCTCTTTATTGGCATATTTCAAAATTTAAATCTTTGTTTGTTATTTTTTACCTAAAATGGCTCGCTAATTGAATGAATTCGTTTTCTTTAAATTTTAGAAATAAATACTAGATAAACATAATTATTTTTCAAAGTCAAGACCAGGCGATGCTGAAATATCTGTTTATGGAATAAAAATAATATATAAAGAGGAAAATTGTCCGGGTAAAGGTAAACAAATAATTCTTCAAATAGTGATACTGTTTATTCTGATAAATTGGGTTTCTAATAAATTTTTCATCACTATTTAAGGAATTAATTTTTTGATTTCCACCAGGACCATTTAGTTCACCATATTTATACGGTCAACTATTAATTATCAGGTTTTTATTAATTAAAACCCATTAATTATTAAAAAATATTCATCAAAATTAATATTATTGACTAACTACTTAATGTATACGGACTAATGATCTGGCATTACTGTTTCGTAGAAATATTTTAAAAAACAACAACAGTATTATCAGATACAAGAAATTGCCTTATTTAACATTATCATTTATTTATCAGCCGAGTTGAGTTTTCTTGATAGCTGAGAAGATTGCTGTGTAGCGGTGTAGAATGCCTTTGGTCACGGTCATTAGAAACTGTGGCTCAAGTCCAGGTGAAATGAATGGTGTATCACAGTCGGGATACGATAATATTGCTTCCTGAGGGAAAATTATTAATTTTAATTCTTAAATAACCTCGCACTGTGTTCTTTATTACATTAATAAATTGCAGCATATATAAGCTTATATGTTGGGGTCTTGCGTAGCAAGAAATTGTTGAAGAAATATATATTTACCAACATAAAATCTTACCTAATTGGTTAACAAAAAAATTAAATATATAGATAAATACACTTTTTTCATCTTCATCTATAAATATCTCAATTCCTTCCATTATAATGCATGAACTTGAATAATTCTTAAAAATAATAATTTGAATAGATTAAAATATTTGCAAATTTTTAATTAATATAAGACATAGTTAAAACAATAAATACATTTTATTATTGGGGAGGTTTGGTCGTCTTTTTTATGACTGCCTGTTACTTTTTAGTAATGTCTGTCAACTACATTATTTTTCAGTGACTGAATATGATAATGTTTAAATGACTATTATCGTGAATATGTGTGGATACGTTAGTTCTTTTTTCCACATTAGTAATTGAATGTATGAATTTAATAGAGCTGTTTATCTTGTGCATTAAAGAAGAAACTGTTATAATTTTTTTTACAAGAAAGAAGTGTTATTTCCAAGAGAAGACTATGCGAAGGAGAATATGAAATGAAGTATGTTAATACTTAACATAAATGGTTCTGTAACAAACGAATCTGTATAGATTTAAAAGGGTTAAGTTTGAATTCGTGATTTGAGGGAGCATGATGGAGGGATATGGCTGATTGACATTTTTCAGAATTTGGTTTTATATTCCATTAAAATAAATATCGTATTAAATTGTTTTCATATTTTATAGATATGATAAGTGATCCTAGACGTTACTAAAAAGTAACTGGCACTCCTAAAATAGAAAAGACCCCTAGGATATATTATCTTACATACACACAAAATTGTTTTTAACGATTACAACTTTTTAATCAAAAATTATAGTTTAGACAACTTATAACAATTTTAAAGAATCCGAATCGCAAATTTTACTGCTGGGACATGGCCAAAAGGAATACTTGGCATTTTTGGAGTCTCAAAAAAGCATCCATTATTTTCTATGTTGACCTGTGGGTAGATTTTTTTCGCGTTTTTAGCATGAATGTACGGTCTATGTTTAGTATCCAGGCTACTAAACTATACATAGACTCAGCGCTTCAGCACTATGTTTTATGCCTCTTTAAATTCTTCATTGATAACTCTGGAAATAGTTATGTACTGACAATATATATAAGCATTATCATGTAAAATTAAATCTCATAAAAGATTCGCAAGGATTGAGATGAAGTAAGCTTTCCCATTCATTAATATAATATAAAACGATCACTCCAAAAGTTGAGAACAATGAAGTGTTTAAGGCAAAGACGATTTTAAGGGTCTCCACAGACGAACACTCTATTCCGTTGTTACATTGATGTGATTTGTTTTTCGGGTATAAACTTAACATCGGGAATTTGAACGAGGCTCTACATAAGAAAAATCAATAACTTAATAATTACAACCGTTTTTTCAAATGTTTAAACTCATAAGAAATGAATGCCCACTCCACCTGTTTAATAAATAGAATAGAATAGAATAGAATAGAAAATAAACTTTATTCTGGGACCAAGTCCCTTTAGAATAACAATAATGAACAAATTAAAAAAACATAACATTCATCTGACCAGAAGGCTACATATTAACACAAATCATGAAATAATCAAGTGTGAACAAAAACATTGTAAAAATAGAAATAGATAAGAAAAAAATAAGTAAAATACAACGAACTTGACTGCTTTTTAACTAATTGTAAAAAATAAATATATTTATATTAACAAAATAATGATTAATAATATTAATACAGTAGTTGATGACGAAATTACTAACTAAAATAATTGATTGGCATAGTATGCGATAATATATTTAAAAAGTCGGTATCATCGTTGATGTAGGAAAAATAAACAAAACAAGGGTAGCGGGAACGAGTTTACAATACTGATATATTCAAGCATACCTTTGACCTGCTTGGAGAGCGACTTTTTGAGATGCCAAGAGATGATGGAAAAGCAGGGATTTAAATGAAGCTAGTGAAGAGGAATGGCGAATGAAAGGAGGGATTGAATTCCACACAGTGGTGGAGCGGGCGAGGAAGGAGCGCTCGAATGCCTTAGTTCTGTGGGAAGGAATGTAGAAATCGGAAAGGCGAGATCTTGTTTTGTGGTGCTGGACAGAGGATTTGAATGGGAGGAGACTATAGATATATGAAGGGTGTTGCGAGTTGATGGATTGGTATAGAAAAACGCTAAGGAAATATTGTCTACGGATGGGAGGGAAGAGCCACTTTAACTCATCATAGTGATGTGACACCCGGGATCGCCTCGGAGTACCAAGGACAAATCTTAAAGCGCAGTTCATTATTCTTTTTAAGCGGCTCTCAAGCATTTTCGAGAGGCCCCCGTATACCACACTACAGTAGTCGAAGTGGGGGAAGATGAGGGATGATACGAGCAGCTTCCGAGTAGGTTGTGTAAGGAGATGCCGAGAACGATGGAATAATTTTAGGGAACTAATTATTCGTCGGGATATTTGGGTGACATGTGGTTTCCAGGAAAGGTTTTGGTCGATGGTAATGCCTAGGTTTTTAACGGAGGAGCTGAAACTGATGGGGTGGTCGTTTAGGATTAATGTTGGAAGGGTGGGGATAGTTGCAAGGAGAGAGTTGGAACCTAGAACGATGGCCTGGGTTTTCATTGCGTTCAGTTCCAGTTTGTTCAGCTTTGCCCAGGTACTGATTCTATCTAGGTCTTGCTGAATACTGGCGAACGCATATGAAAGCCCGGATGGAGGAAAGGATAAATAGATTTGGAAGTCGTCAGCATATAGATGGTAGGAACAGTGGTGAACAGATTTAGGAAGATCATTGATGTAACAGTTGAAAAGGAGAGGAGAGATGCTTGAGCCCTGAGCCACCCCTGAGGATAGAGTACGGAAACAAGAAAGGGGTTGGTTGGGCATAGAGACCGCTTGGGACCTATCAGAGAGGAAGGATTGGAACCATAGAATAGAACTGTAGGAAAAAGACAATGACTTTAGTTTGGAGAAAAGGATAGAATGGTCCAAGGAATCGAAAGCTTTAGAAAAGTCTAGGAGGATTAGCACGGTTATTTGTCTGTTGTCCATGGCTTTATATATGTCATTGGTGATTTTGGTAAGGGCAGATTGAGTGGAAAAACCAGGGCGAAAGCCTGATTGAAGCGGAACGAGGAGTTTGGACTGTTCGAGAAAATTTGATATTTGAGACTGGACTATTCTTTCGAGAGGTTTGGAAAGGTTGGAAAGTATGGAGATTGGCCGGTAGTCCTTGGGAGATAATGGGGTTGGGGTTTTGTTTATAGGATGGACTAAATAATAATAATAAATAATAATCGTCTGTTACAATCTTGATAACAATTTATAATAAATTAAAGGTGGTAAAAACACACACAACTATTATTGGTTGGATCCAAATTACTTAATCTCTGATTGCAGTAAATTACTAATGGTCCTTGAGGTGGTCTATAAGGACTGTTATTAATGGTGGCAAGAGGTTATCTCTGGTGAGTGCTATACAACTCACATCAATATGATTAATTAGCAGTAATATTAAATCCCTTTTGAGAAATTTATTACTTATTCTTAAAGTTTAGCGAAAATTACCAGATAACAAGAGAAAATTTGAACTTATTAAGAATGTTATATAGGAATATAAGGAAATGATATAGATTAAATGTTAATGTTAATAAATAATAATAAAAGGAGTTATTGGTCGATTGAATACTTACGTAAACTTGATATAGATAAATGTCGGTGAATCAGATAAGCCTTTTTAAAAAGAAAGCTTTATTGAGAAGAACAAACAAAACTGATAACTGTACATAAACTGACAGAGTAACAGCCTACTTCTAACTAAGTCTAAATGGTTACTTCTATATTTTAATTAGGAGGGGGTTTAAATAAGAATGAATATGCCTTAGCTAGTTTCTAAGAAGGACACCTGCGGTTGATCTGTTCTTTTGAGAAAGCCACCTGCAGCTATCCTTTAACTATATATCTTATCAATATACGCTACGTACAAATATATAAATATTGTAGATAAAAAAAACCTGTACAACTCATGAAGTATCTCGGGCTGAGTACATAGTAGACGCTGTAATGTCTCTAAGATGTGCAGAGCGATTATTTGTCCAAAATCACGCTCAACCTCTAGTTTTCCCCCCAATTAAGGGTATCCACTTTATAGAGGTTGGGTGGTCCCAGGAGGGTCTGCATATCTCACAGGGTCCATTCGTGACTGTTAGTAGAATAAATAATTCGTCTGCCATAGTCGGTTTGAAATCGGTACCTCAACATCATCGGAACATAGCAACACTCTACACACCAGCTTGCTCAAATTTTGTCTAAATATGTTTAGACAGATACAATATTTATAAATGTATACATAGTACATATTGTTTTGATTTATCAAGTATACATCATCTATGTATTTGGTTAAAAGATATCTTTACAAGGTGCACCTGGTTCGATATTCGATGGAGAAGTATAATGTGATCTGTTTAAACCTCCCACGTAGCCTTCTACAGCAGCCTCCAGGAATAGAAGCTGATCAATCTTGCTAAATAAAAGTAGCCTTTCTTTTCTTCTTAGTATACACAGGCACAAAACCTTCTCTGAAAACGCAATCTCGTCAAGAAATATGGTACTTTAATCTTTAGCATTGACGGTTTAATGACAACTCAAAAATACATAAAATGTATTGAATCAATTAATTTTAGATTGCGCATTGAAGAGCGACTGGATACGAGATTGGAATGAATGAAAGACTACATTAGGGATACTACATTGGACGTGGAGAACCCTGCGCTTGCCAAATCAAAATGGATCCTAAAGCATAGTCATAGTCCATATTTCAAGCTGAAACATGTAACAATAGTTTTGCATTGTTTTGTCCATTTTGTTTCAGTATTTCACAATTAATTAGATCTAATCAATATATTTAAAGTATAAGAATATATTTTATATATTTCTACAGTGTAGCATATAATAATATAAATAATTAATATTCTGAGTTGGTATTGTAAATTAGGTAAAGGAGCTGTTTTTCTGCGATTTAAATCACTTTTTGTCCTCACGTTAAGATGAAACGCCAATCACTAAACCACAAACTCAATGTAATGTATTCGCTATTCATGAAAAACTCCAAATTAGACTTAAGATATAAATTAAACACGTATACTTACTAAAACCAGTTTGGATGTCTGCATTACAAATTTACGGGATCGCTAAACAAAATGACGGAAAACGACTGCAAAATGTCCATAGAATTTTTTCAGTTATAGTTACATTTAATGTATGATTAAAGTTATTTACAGATATGAAAACATTTTTTTTTTTTGCATTTATCCTAACAATATACTTATATACTATGTAGACACAAATAAATATTGCATATAATAAAAAAACTTGTACTACTACATGAGTATGATTGACTGTATTGTTTATTGGACGATGGTTTTCCCGAGAGATGATTTGTCCGAAATCACGCTCAACATGAAGATTTGCCTCCTAATTAAGAGTACTTACTTTATAGAGGCTGAATGAGACCCGGGTTAACTTATTTGGAATTAATAAGCTGAGATGGAGGAAAAACAGCACACCTGTTCGTGAACTGCCACCGTATGTGAGATAGATTTCAGTTCTTATAAACAGAAATTTTATCAGTAGCACCTCCATGAAGAAAAATGACGAACAGGCAGCAAAAGATGAAGATAGAGAAACTACTTGAGACACTAAGCTTAAGATAGGCGTCTAAGATTTAGATAACAAATTTATTGTAAGTTATCACACCTTGTAAGTTCGCCACCTGCCGGGGTACTATAAAGTATAAATATATAAAGAGAGAAAACAAAATCACTGTTTTGTTATACCCATTTTTGTACAATGTAACCTCCTTTGTGAGGCTACATAACCTTAACCAACCAACGTTTGAGCATTGTTTAAAAAAAAAAAATTAAAAAAATATATATATATATATATGTAAAGGAGATGGTTGGGGGGTGCAGTCAATAAGAACACCGAATAAGTGAAGTACTTATATTATGTGCCGACGTTTTTAAACACCTATTTTATTTTTCTAATTCATTAATCCCATCTAATTTTTTTCATACATACATTGTAAACTATTGTTACTGTACTAGCGTTTTCACCTATTTTATCTTTTCATATTCTATTCCTATCTACTATATTTTCAAAACAGTCACTGTACACTGGTGTTATTGTACAATAGTTTTTCTTTTATTTACATTGTTATTGTACATATAGTTCCATACTTTTCTGTAATTTGGTAACATCATTAAGTCCGTTATCATACATTTTACACCTTTATTTTACTAGTTTTTCTGTATTATTCATATTCCAACCTTTCTTTATATGTAAATATCCTCATTTTGTTTCTTTTGTTTAACTCCTCCTTTTGATTTTTCTTTATATTATTATATTGTACTGTACTATCCATTCTGTACATTTATTTTCTATTTTTATTTTATATGCGTTATTTATTATTTATCATTTCTGCTCATTTTCTTTAATTTTATTATATCTGTCTTACTTTATGATATCTGCCATTATTTTCATTTTCTTTCCATTATCAATATCTTTGTTATATCTGTCTTTATCTTAATTTTATTATATTCTATCACATTTTCTATAATTATATCTGTCACTATTTCAATAATTTTGTTATATTTGTCTTTATCTGATTTTTATTATATCTACCACTAGTTTAATGCCTTTTCATTATCAGTAATTTTTAAATCTGTCTATATCTTTATTTTATTATAATCTGATTCCTTTTTAATATTCTTTATCTTCTATTTTCATATCTGCCACTTTGTATTTTTCTACATTATTTGTCACTAGTATTGTTACTGTACAACTTTGATGTTTTTACATTTTTGTTCTGTTTGTTTCTCTGTTAGCCCTGAAGATGACCTACACTGTAGGTCGAAACGTCGGCACATAATATAAGTACTTCACTTATTCGGTGTTCTTATTGACTGCACCCCCCAACCATCTCCTTTACATAAGATCATCCAGTCAACCATTTTCATCTCATATATATATATATATATATATATATATATATATATATATATATATATATATATATATATATATATATAACGTACAATACAAAATTATATGAAAATTAAATTATTTTCTATTAAATAGGTTTTTAAAGACTTAAGTAACTACATGAGTATGTCGAAACAGTTTAGGGAACATATAGGACACTCTATTGGCTATTTTTGGAATGCGAGGTTTTTTTCGGTTGGCGTAGCTAGTAGCTTGTAGAAACACCTGCGTTAGATATCAAACCCATCTAAGAAACATTCTAAGAATTCGCTCTTGTACAATCGAATTTTCAAAAATAATATAATTAAAGTCTTATAACGAATTTTATATGGAGTGGACTCAATGATTAATATATTGTATTGAATTTCCCAATTAAAAAATTCGACAATGTTTGACGGTTTATACTTGAATTAATCAATTTAAAAAGTATATATATATTTTAACCTAATGTGTTTTGAATATGGCTACATGAGTTATAATTTATTATTCGCAACACATATTTACATTCAATGTATATAGCATTATCATTAAATGCGTTATTTAAAAAATAAACTTTTAATTCCTATTTAAAGATATGGTCTTATATACACATATATACATTTTTAGAGAGGAAAATAGTTGACTGGATGATATAATGGAGAATGGAGGTAGATGGAGGGTGCAGTAAAAAACACCAAATAAGTCAAGACTTATTTTTATTTATGCACAAATAAAAATGTCTTGACTTATTGGGTGTTTTTGACTGCACCCCTCCCAACTATCTCCATTCTCCTTATACATACATTGATTGTAATCCTGTTTGTCAAACAGGATTATTTATGATCATATCTAAAGTAGAGTTCTTTAATGAGACATTTTATAGCTAAATTATGTATATAGCATTATAATTAAAATCGTTATTGAAAAAATAAATTTTTAATTTCTATTTAAAGATCTGATCTTATATACACGATTAATAATAAGAACTTGTGTAACATTAATCGACTCGCTTATTGTAGAAACCCTATAAGAGACAAAAATTTCGAAATTCATTTTATTTTATTTTTTGTTTATTTTCAGTAAACGCTACGATGTGTGCAGAATATCCATTCTCCATAAACATAATTGATTGTAAACCTGTTTGTCAAACATGATTATTTACGTTCATCCTTAATGTAGAGTTCTCTAATGAGGCTATTTTATAGCTAAATTATGTATAAAACATTATCATTAAAAGCGTTATTTAAAAAATAAACTTATTGCAGAAACCCAACAAGAGACAAAAATTTCGAAATTCATTTTATTTTATTTGTTTGTATATTTTTAGTAAATGCCACGATGTGTGAAGAACCCCCCTCCCCATGTGCTTATCATTTATTGTCCCGTTTAAATGATAAGCACATAGGGGGGTTCTGCACACATCGAAGCGTTTACTAAAAATATACAAAAAATAAAATAAAATGAATTTCGAAATTTTTGTCTCTTATGAGGTTTCTGCAATAAGCGATTCGATATAAATTTATGTATTTCATAAAAATTAAATTGGTTTTTACAGTTATAACAGTACGTGGTCAATTAATAAGTTTTGTATAACAAATAATTTTTAATCACCTTTTATTACTTTTTAAAACAAGTTAAGAGAATAAGATGCTAATTCGAAATAAAATAACTAGTTTGCTTTCAACAAACATTAGCTTACAAATATTTAACCCTGTTACAGTTACAGCAGAACAGTTTGAGATCTACATAATCTCACGGGGCTCACTCAGCTTGTATAAAGTGGGTACCCAAATTGGGGGAAATCCTAGCGGTTGAGCATGATTTAGGAAAAATCACCTCCCCCTCACGTCTTGGAAACCGCAGTATAAGCCCTGGCATGTACTGTACCCAAGGCCAATCATGAGTTGTAGTGGTAGATTTTATCATGCTTGGTTTTGTTGTATGTAATATTACTCATGATTATAAGTCGAAATGTTCTTTAAAATGTATAAGTGGCCCGGACGAATATCGTGTATCAACAAAAATAAGCAAGGTGAAGATGTTAGAGTATTCCCTTAAGCGCAGAAAGCGAGTGTTGTCGGTCTAAATATATTCTCGCTCTGAAGCTAGGCCTTCCAGTGGCCTCTCTCACCGGGGTATTTTAGAGTGAAATATTTTTACTTTAGGGGATCTCTTGCAGTTTTCGCTAAAGATATAACTAATACAAGTTTTGGACTTCATAAATTATTAAAAATTAAAAAATAAGCTTTTAATTTGATGTAGTAAGACTAACATATATATATATATATATATATATATATATATATATATATATATATATATATATATAATTTTATATAATATATTTTTTTTAAATATTTATTCAGGGTAATGAAATATTTTACATTTGTATTGTTAACGTTTGGAGATTCATAATCAGGTTTCCAAATGCATAAACATCAAATGCATATAAAATAAATATATCTTTATATATATATATATATATATATATATATATATATATATATATATAAATATATAAATATTTTTTAAATTTTATTCAAACTTATATAACTAGTAAGAAAGGTATACCAAGAACAAATTCACTTAAAAGTAAAAGAGCGAAAAGAATATCAAACCAATCATATTTCATAAAATTGTATTTTTGTTAGTCCTCAAAATAAATTATACATACATTGTTAGAGAGGAAAATAGTTGACTGGATGATATAATGGAGAATGGAGATAGTTGGGGGTGCAGTAAAAAAAAACACCAAATAAGTCAAGACTTATCTTTATTTATGCACAAATAAAAATAAGTCTTGACTTATTGGGTGTTTTTTGACTGCACCCCCTCAACTATCTCCATTCACCATATACATACATTGATTTTAATCCTGTTTGTCAAGCTCATACTTAATGTAGAGTTCTCTAATGAGGCTATTTTATAGCTAAATGAATTAACTAATACAGTATTCATGTATTTTTGAAGTTTTTTTAGTTCAAAATTTTTTAAGGTAAATTCTATGAAGATATTAAATTATTCTTATTAATTTAACCGGAATTTAACTTTTAATTTCTATCTGTTATGTATACAATCTTATCGAGTGTTTAGCGCACCTTTCACTTCATTCTCGATAAGATTGTATACATAGAAATTAAAAGTTAAATTCCGATTAAATTAATAATAATAATTTAATATCTTAGTTGGTATCGTTCAGAATATTGAGACAATGCAGAAGATCTCTGAAGATACAGAAGATCTGCACTTTAAATTTACGGTGACAATCAATAAAATTGTGATTATTGCTCAAAAACAAAGTTTGAGCTTAGATGTTTCTTATGTATTGTTATTATGAGAATAGAATTACAAATGTTTTAAATGGTCAGGGTTTAGTAAATGAACTTAACAGTAAAATATAAATATATTGACTGCAACCCCGATATAGCTTTTATATTATAGCTTCAAAAGCATCAGAATGAAATTTTTCAAAAAAAGTCAAATAGGTTTACTGATTGAACTTCATTCTAAGCTTCATCAAGATTGCCTTTAAATTGAAAAATACTAAATTATAGCTAAACCAATTTTAATATGAAATCATTTATCGTTGGTTCTTTCAAAGATAAAGACACAGTGGATATTTGTTTATTCGCTTAACGTCACTAAGTAAAAGTTTAATAGTGAAAAGTAAATTTAATTAAGTAAAGATGAAAGTTTACACTTAGTGCAATTTTTGAAAAACTTACTTTAGACTTTATTTCTGGCAGATTACTCGGGACGACTAGATATGGTACAACCATTGATGCAATGTTTTCACGATTTACAACCCATGTACCAACTTCTGACGTACACTTATCGTATTTTAGTGACCACAAACCTATTGTCACAGTATTTAATAATGATGATAATACTATTCAAGGACTAAATACTGTTCAAAATTATGTTAAATGTTCATGGTAGAACAAACGAATCTTTTCAAGAATGATTAATATAAAAATATTAAAAATTATTATTATGTGAAATAGTTGATTTTATTTATTTCATTGGAATGATGTAAGTAAAATGAATAAATATTTATATATGCTTTGATTATTTTTTAAGATGCTTTAATTTTCCATCTTTTTATAAATTACACAATAATAGTAAACTCCAGTCGAGCGTCGGAGCTGACACATACATTTATAATCACGGTTTTCTTTATCGTATAAATCTTCAAAATATTTTTATCATACTGTCAAACTCGTCCAGGCTAACCTGTATACCAGTGCACCCACTTTTTTTTTAATTATAAATTATTTTTAATTTTATTTATAAATTATTTTTAATGAGGATAGTTGAAGAGATTAATATCTATTAGATATCGTAGACCTGATGCAAATCTAAAACAAAATATTATTTTATATTATAATTGCAAGAGGTTTTAGGTGCTAAGGTAAAACTGTTATCCAGCTGAACCTGAACGCTTTGCGGGTCAGAATTGACATTTTTCAGGGGCGGCAACTTATAATACTAATGACAAATAAAAGGAGTTATATGAAAGCTCACACTCCAGTGATAAAATTTTTTAAATAAATCATTAATTAATACTATATTTTAAGAAAACTACTTTGTTCTCTTTAATAGATACAGAGAAGTAGTATTAATACGAGGCCAGAAGATTGTTTATTAAATAAATCGGACATGTTTAAATTAGCCAGACTATTTGAATAAATTTGAAATCATAATTTATTGAATTAAACTACAAATCAAAAATAAATAATAATACATGACCCGAAATATAAGATTAATAATATCTCTCCTTATAAAATAATATTGACATACATACTTATATACTGTATTTGCATAAAATTTAGCAGAAAGAATCCAAACAATAAGATATGCGAAATTAGAGTTGGCTTTCGTCAGATTTGGAACTTCCTATTTCGATTTAACTGAGTTTTCTTTAGATCAGGAGTAATCAATGGAAGAAAAAAAATTAAAGAAATAATGGAAATAGTTTGTGATGTTCCCATTTCATGAAAATGAATTGAACCTGTTAATAATTTTATAGGAAAAAATTTAGGTTTGTAAAAAATATATTTATACTATACATATTCGGCTATTTAACTTTTATTTAGGTTACTCAAAAAACGTGAAATTATGGTTGGTTCATCACTGCAACCGTTTAACTGTTAAGAGAGTAAAAAATCTTTGGTTATGCCGACCTTCGGAAGGGACGTAAACTGGTGGTCCCCAGCCTGTGCGGCCTCAGGTACGCGTTAAAGATCCCTTTCCTAATTATACTTGGATAGCCAACTTCAGCATCGCCCGATTAGTCATTGTAGCATAAAGTGACGTTATAATTATGAAAAAACAACTTAAAAACATACTATAAAACATCACTTTTTATCGTAAGACGTCCTGTTTTGTCAGGATAATAAATGTAGGATTTTTCATGATATATAATTTACTGTATCCTTTAATAGTGTAATATACAAAATAATATTCAATATTTTCTTATACATAATTACAATGGTGCACAAGAGAGATTAAAATAGAATAATTTCAGGGCTTGGCTGATTCAGCTTATTAACGGAATGTTTAAAAATTTGCTATAAATATAAAAATTAAAATAAGCAACTAGTTATTTTGAACAACTCATTGATCGTAACTATTGATAGAAGATATTGTAAGGCTAAACTTATTCCGTCCAATTGGCTACGCTATTCAAAAGAAAACAAACAACCCTGAGTTTGGTAAGAGATTAGTCAACTATATATTTTAAGGACAATATTTGGGGCTGTTTATTGTTAAAGGGATGAGCAACAGCAAATCAGCGATCCCAATGCTGTGAGCCCAGATATAGCCTGCCGTAGGTGTGAGTGCATTTAGTCACTGCCGTTCGGGAATCTCTACCAACAGCGGCTGCTTCTATTTGAGGTGGTAGTTGGAGGTCGCTTCGACCCCCAAAAGTAATCAAAGAGATTTAGGGTCAAAACGAGCATTCATCAAATAATTTACAATTTTTCGGAACAATAAATATATAGGTCATATAACTAAAATAGGGAATTTTATGTCTCATCTCTTTCACACATAGAGACATATAGCATTAGCAAACTATTTAATTATGATTTCTCGTTTGCCAGCCGTTAGGAGCAAATAATATTAAAAATAATAATAATCAAATTTTTATTTTAAAGAGAAAAGTTGTCCAAGGCCGGGATTCGAACCCGGATGACAGAGAGACAGAGGATCCGGATTCGAATCCCGGCGGGGGGCATATATTTTCTTATTAAAATAAAAATATTTGAAAATCAAAACAATTGACAAAAAATTATAAAAAATAATAATCTTACGTTTTCTCTGTATATTGTCAATGCTCCATTTCGTTTTCTCTTCATGATGGTCTATGAATCTACCTGCCATTACAAACTTTTTATGTCCTCTTTTATTTATACTCTTTTCCATTTTTTGTATTTATATTTTCTATGCCTGAATTGATGAGAAGATCGTTTGGATCATGATCGTTCGGATCTTGATTATGCTTGTGCTCAATCCTTTGTCAGAACTATAACCATTATCACGTTTTAAAGATGATTCTCGCCTAAAGAAAGACTCATATTAAAGTTTCTTGAAAACATCCTCTTGAGAATTTGAAGGGCTATATTTCGATATTTTAAGAGTTATATTTTCGCTTTGTGCTATTTATTAACAAGCTTAATATAAAATTCCATAGTAATTTATAGAGTGTCTTGCCAATTTCTATCAAGAATATGCTGATTTGTGGTATTTTGAGACTTGAGTGTATACTATAGTATTTATATAATATATTAATTTTACTATAATTCATATAAATGCTTAAAATTTTGGGATATTTTCCATATCATCAAGACATCTAGATAAGAATGATAATATTATTATTTTACCACAACGGTATCAAAGCATAATATAACGCTATAATTTAATAATATAATGAAAAAAATAACAATGTATAATAAAATAGTAAGCGTTATTTTGGTATAACGCATTAGAATATAGATATCATATTTTTCGTTTAAAATTCTCCGTTTATCAACAAATAAACTGAACAATTTTAAGATGCTGAATTTAAACTTGAAGTGTTAAAAAAATCTTTATTTTTAAGAAGTGAATAAATTCAATATTTTTATTTATTTATGTTTTAAAATTTGGGGAATTTTCTATTACCATTATGATAGAAAATTTCTCAAATATTAAAAGATCAAATAAAAGGAGTATAAAAATATTCTACATTACAGAAGTATTTGCATTCCATCCTAATTTAATTCACTGTTAAAATAAAAAAAAGAATATTTAAAAGTATAGCTTCACTGTAATATGTTGTAAACATTAACATCATGGTAACAATTAATACCATCTTTGGATAGACTGACTCAGTTAATCAACATTTCCTGAAAAGCCCGAAAAAACCCACACATATCGGTGTATCCTAATAAGGAGCTTTGGATGATCACATGAGGTTTAAAAACAAGAGTGAAAAATAAACCTATAATTATTGCGATGAAAACTGTGATTATAACTAGAGGTCAGTAGTTAATGTTGAAGCTGGATTATGATTTTTTAAATTTTTAATTGTTAACAAATTGCCTGATTATAAAGAAGTGTAGTTATCGATACAACGCCTTGCGAAACTCATACAAAATACTTCAAAAATATATCAATACATATTGTTAATGAAATTAACCAGCCAGTTTTTTCAAACAGGTGACATAAATTTGTTATTTAAGCTAAAAGCCATTAGAAGTCTTACTACGAGACATGTCTAAAAAGAACTTGGATTTTCAGTACTAGAACATGAACTTTATCCTTCTTTGTTATTTGATTTTGCTAATTTTCGAAACGGGAAGACCTTTTAACTAAAATAGTGTACTAAGGATAGGAATTTTAATGATTAATTAGATGGAAAGAGAAAAGAAAAAAAATTAATTTGTATAAATTAATATACTTTAACATAAAGGTATTTGGAAAGTTAATAAATAATAAGAGGTAATGATTTTTTATTAAAATATTATTTTAAAAAGTGATATATAAATTGTTAAGAACAATATTTTACAACTGGCGTTAGTGCCACTAATTTAGTTTGAATAATAAATAAATAACAATGGGTGAGAAAAACTATGGTACAAAAAGTTGTGTGGAAACATAAATTGAATTAAGTGAATGAATATTGTCTTTGAGGCAACATCGTTGTCGTGTGTCCCTTATTCTTTAAAAATATCTGAAACCAATGAGTTAGAACAAGGAGGTACATTTTATACGTAAAACAAAAACTGAACTCTGTCCGAAAGTCTGCCCTAGGAGGATCAGCCGAGATCCCACAAGGTCCATCCGTGGCTGTTAATGGATTAAATAATTTATCTGCCACAGCCGGATTTGAATCTGGGATCTTTAGCATAGCGAGTCAGCACTCTACCCACTGAGCTATCCGCTCCCAATAAGATTTATGACTACCGCGTTATAATACATACATAATATTTTTCTTTCATGAAGAATATTGCAAACAAGTGAAAAAGGCAAAAGAAGATGCCTGAAGTAAGCATTATTGTTATTTGAATTAAATGAGCAATAAATATAAATTATTAAAAAAAGAATTTTCGCAATGAATAATGTCTCCATTGTGGGATTTAAATTCGATTCCTGATCTTGAATGGAATATTATCTTCCTTAAACGCGATTTCTTCTTCCTTAAAGGAATCTAGGTCGGAGAATAACTTCTTCAACTCCCCGATGTATATTCATAACGACATTTCCCTAAGTTATGCAAATGCCTAAGCCTCTTGTAAATTTTCATTACCAAATTCAGAATCAGAAACGAACACTTTACCAGTTGATTCAGAAGGATGAAACTTTCACAACAAATAATATTCTAAAAATTAGGGATAATTTTAAGAAATATTTTATGATATGTATATGAAATATATTTATATTTTAAATTTTTAGTTACTGATTCCTGTAGAGCAGGTCCTGCACATAGGACTATATCTTGATAAACGCTTAAATTGGAATCCTCATACTAGACTAAAAACGACAAGAAGCAGCTCGCGGTTTCAAGCTATTTCAACATTTACTAGACGCCGGTTTGTATTTTACTAGCCCTAAGCTCCCAATTAATTACAAAAGACTCATATACATGACAATAATTAGAGCCAGCTGGACTTACGTAGCAGAGGGGGGTGAAGGGTAGCTACAAAGCACCCAGGGAGATAGGCATCTCTCAGTCCGATTGGTCTTGGCTTCTGAGAAATTTTTATTAGTACCAGAACCCATGCGAGGTGAAGAGCCTCGTCCTGCACGTGGTACCCCTGCACAGTGGGGAGTTCCTCCTCACTGACGAAACCCATCGGAACTAGACTGGGAAGTCGATAAACATCCCCCAATCCAGGCGGAACTGCATAGGCTATTGGATGAATGGCTGAGGGTGATTCAGTCCTACTATGCGAACTCCGGACACCTGGGCGACCTCCGGTTTCAATAAATGCCTTCCTATAGTAACAAGGCTCTGCTATAGGTGACCTTTTATTACCTTTGCTACTCGTGGGAACAAAATGAACCCAAATTATACAAATTTTAAAATAAATGAGGACTCCATGGAGTCAAATACGACTGACTCGTCAGTAATTAGCCAATCGGTCTCTGAACTGATGGCTAACCTAGAACAAGAGGTCTCAGACCTCGCAGAGGAAAGGGAACCACCTGCACAGCAGCTGGCAACCACCTCTGAGATCAATATAAACAAACTTCCAGACGAAGTCTGGAAGAACATGACGCATAGCCAGAGGAAGAACTTTCTACGGCAAAAGAAAAAGGCGACTCCCACCGAAACTCAACCCTCAACATCCAAGGATGAGAGGAAGAGAGGTAGGGAGAAGCAGGAGACTCCTTCACCTTGCAAAACGGTGAAGAAACCAAAAATGGACTATAGTGGAGCAGCTGCAAGCATCAAGGTTGCAGTTGCCCATACAGATTATCCTCATCAGAAACTGAAGGATGAAGATTTTCAGGGCCTTATGCTCAAGCTCCTGAAAAGAATGAGGGAGAGGAAGGTTGAACAAACCCCCGTCGGCTTCAACGGCTACTCCCTGAGAGACGGAGCACTCGTGGTGAACTGCAAGGACGAGTCCACCAGGGAGTGGTTCGTTAGTAATATTGCGGAGCTCTCCCCATGGGAGGGAGCACCGCTGAAAACCTGCGACCCCAAAGAACTTGAGGGTTTCAGGAAGATAGGCACCTTCATACCAAACCCAGTGGAAGGTATTAAGGAATGCCTACAGAATCTGCAGGTACAGAATACGGGTCTGCAGACTGAAAGATGGAAGATTCTTGGTAACAAGACCCATAAACATGGGATGTACTTTGTGGCATCCATTCCCGAATCTGTGGCCAAAGCCATTGAGGAGAAGAATGGAAGAATCTACCACGGGTTCCACAACCTTCAGGTAAAATTCTTTCCAGGAAAAGACGCACCCACACCGGAAACAGCTGTGGACGATATGAAGACTGGTGAAGAGGTGGGAAAAACAACGGGTGGTGAGGGTGCGGCTGTCTCGGCGGCTGGCGTCACCGTGCCCGGATCCACTTCGGGCCAAAGTGTATCTGTCACTGCCAAGCTTGGTACCAGGCGGCAACGAACGGAGCACGGAGGCAGGAGGGATTACGGGGTGGGGCGTCAGGCCGTCGGCGCGGCCGGGCCCGTATGCCGCAAACCGTCCCCGGGCAGTGGAAAGGAGGAAACTCCACCACATCCCGGGGGTGATCCCCCCTCATCACTATGATCAAGCTGCTGCAGATAAATCTCCATCACTGCAGGGCAGCCAGTGGAACTCTGCAGCAATATGTGGTAAGTCATGGCATTGATATTATATTTATACAAGAGCCGTGGATTAACAAAAATAGCAGGATTGCAGGACTGGGCCTGAAGGGATATAGACTTATCCAAGCAAACTGCCCAAGGCCCAGAGCCTGCATCCTTGCAAAAATAGAATTAAATTGTTTTCCAATGTGGTCATTATGTTCCAGAGATTCTGTGGCAGTAATGATCAATTTAGGGGGCCAGGAAGTCATCCTGGCCTCATTGTATCTCCCATTTGAGGAACAAGTCCCAACGACCTGCCTTGAGAGTATAGTTGACTATCTCAAAAGACAGGAAACGATGGGAATTATTGGGGCGGACGCCAATGCCCATCATAACATCTGGGGCAGCAGTAACACCAACCGTAGAGGTGAGTCCCTTTTGGAATATTTGCTAGTTAATAATCTAGATATAGTTAACAAAGGTAACACACCAACCTTTGAAATTTCTAACAGACAGGAGGTCATAGACCTCACTCTGAGCTTTAAATCAACTAGAATGATAAATATTACAAACTGGCATGTCTCTAAAGACTTTTCCAGTTCTGATCATAAATATATCAGGTGGGAGCTTGAGGCTACAATCTCAAAGCCTGAAACCTATAGAAATCCCAGAAATACAAATTGGGAAGGCTTTAGGACAAATCTTAAAGACTTAATTAAAGAATGTCCCCGTTTGGCTTCTAATACCTACCAGCTGGAGTTCTTAAATGGACTACTGACTAAGGCACTTATCACTGCATTCAAGGATAACTGTAGAACAACCACTAAAGGGTCAAACTGCAATGTACCCTGGTGGAATATGCAGTTAGAGAAGTCAAGATCTAGAACCAGAATACTTTTCAATAAAGCAAAAAGGACTGGTGAATGGATCGAATACAGACACGCTCTAACTGAATATCATAACCTCATTAGGAAAGCCAAACGGAACTCATGGAGACAGTTCTGTGAAGAAATTAATAATACGAATACATGCGCTCGCATGAATAAAATACTTTCTAAGAGCAACTACTGTAATACAGTGGGCTCCTTAAAGAAACCAAATGGAGATCCCATGAACATTACAGAATCTATAACTGCTATGCTGGAATCGCACTTCCCGGGGAGCAAGCTCACAACCTCGGATACGAAGGTTTACCTCCCTGAGGATAGGTGCAAACCGGACTGGACATCAGTCCGTGAAATCTTCAATACCAGCGCCATAAAATGGGCAGTTAGAAACCTCAAGCCGTACAAAACACCAGGCTTTGACGGAATTTATCCTGCCATGCTAAAAGAGGGTCTTGAAATCATCTTAGGCAGGCTCTCCACTCTATTCCAGGGCTGTTTGGCCTTTAATTATATCCCAACAGCTTGGAGAGAAGTTAGGGTCACATTTATTCCCAAACCAGGGAAAGAAACATATGATGAACCCAAATCATATCGCCCCATTTGTCTTTCCTCATTCTTGCTGAAGACAATGGAGAAAATTCTTGATAGATATATCAGGGACAAACATCTCAGTGATGGATTAGTAATGTTGCATCAACATGCATACAGAGAGGGAAAATCTTGCGACACTGCGCTGCATGCAGTGGTGGACCAGATAGAAGATGCTCTGCAGTGGAAACAAATCGCGCTCGGAGCATTTCTAGATATAGAGGGAGCATTTGACAATACCCCTACTCATATATTAACTAATGCCCTACTAAGGCACGGCACTAGACCAAACATTGCTAATTGGGTCATTGCCATGCTAAAGAATAGGGTCATTCAAGCCAATATGGGCAATTATCACCTAAAGGTTAAAGCAGCCGCAGGCTGCCCCCAAGGAGGTGTCCTTTCCCCACTCCTATGGAACCTGGTAGTGGACGAACTACTACACCTCCTAAATGAGGCGGGTTTCCAAGCGATAGGCTATGCAGATGACATAGCAATTATAATCAAGGGCTTTGACCAACAAACTATTTCAGAGTTGATGACAATGGCACTAAGAATGGTGGTGAGATGGTGCATGAGAGTAGGATTGAACATCAATCCTAATAAAACGGTAATTGTACCTTTTACAAACAAAAGGATATTGAGGGAACTCAACCCCCCTAGGATGAAAGGGATGAGTATTCCATTCAGCAAGAAGGTTAAATACCTCGGTGTTATTATGGACAGTAAATTAAACTGGAATGAACATATCGACTATGTTACCAAGAAAGCCACAAGAATTCTGTGGACTTGTAAGAGCCTATGTGGCAACAAGTGGGGAATTAGCCCCAAGATGGCCCGTTGGATGTACACAGCAATAGTTAGACCTGTGCTAACCTATGGCTCAATAGCCTGGTGGCACAAAGCTGGTATCCAACAAAATAGATCAAGGTTGGAGAAGGTGCAGCGGCTTGGGTGCATTATGATCACTGCGGCCATGAGAACCACCCCTACCGCTTCACTGGAAACTATACTTGATTTAACTCCTCTTGACATTCTAATTGAATCAGAGGCATTGAAGACAGCCTACAGGCTAGTAAAAATAGGAGGGGTCAAAAAACCCACCAACGATTTTGGACACAGAAGTGTCTTTGATATAATCGAGCAAAATGCAGATCTAAAAAAGCATTCTGATTCAATGCTGAATAAGTATAACTTTGAAAAAAGATTTCACGTCAATATACAGGCGATTTGCAAAAGCAAGAATGATTGCTTTAATCCACCCAATGGTCTAAATGTGTATACGGATGGATCCAAAGGGGAGTTTGGTGCCGGCTCGGGATTCTGGTTTAGGGGTTGTCAGGGCATGGGTCATTACTTAGCTCTGGGCACGACACCCACTGTATTCCAAGCGGAAATATGGGCAATACTTGCAGGTGCCTTCGCTATGAAGGACCACAAGAATAAGGTAATTAACTTTCTCACTGACAGTCAGGCAGCATGCAATGCATTACAAAATGCAGTAACAAACTCCAGACTAGTGGAGGAATGCTGTCTAAGACTAGATGAACTAGCTGTACATAACAGAGTTAACATATTTTGGATCCCTGGGCACAGTAATATTCCAGGAAATGAAAGGGCCGACAAATTGGCGAAGAAAGGAGCAGTTACTGCTCCTATTGGACCTGAACCATGGTGCGGGGTCCCCCTTCCCCTGGCTAAGGATACAATTAATAAACTAGCCAAGAGGAAGATAAAAACACGTTGGGATAGAGCCAAGATAAGGCATACAAAACTTTTCATAAAGGATCCCAACGATAATCTTTCTGATAAAATCAAGAAAGAAGCTGCTCACTCGTCGAGAACCGACCTCAAAAGTATGGTTGAAACCATCACTGGGCACTGTAAACTCAGGAAACACATGCATCTCCTAGGCATTGAACAAGAACCTAGGTGCAGATGGTGCAAAGAGGAGGACGAAACCCCTTGGCACATCCTCTTTGAATGTATAGCACTAAGTCGAAAGAGGACATTTGACCTTGGCCCTGGTGGATACAAGGAACTTCAAGAACTGAGGTTTAAAGACTATTTAAAATTTCTCAGAAGTCTAGACCTATGTTAGGGATTTTTAGGACTCAAGCACAATGGGCCTCTTTAGGCCGAAGTGCATAGTAATAAGGGTCATACTTAAATAATAATACGTAGCAGAGCATTGGGGCTCCACCTCGCCATCGAATCTCCCTCATAATCCAATCCTTAAAATCCGAAAATCCTTCGCAAAATCCTAAATACTCCATACTTTGTTACGAACAAAGTAATCCATAATGATCTTAGTGTCCCATTTGTTGCTGATTTGGATCGAATCCGATATCAATCGTTTCATGACAAACTTTATTCCCACTCAAACCTTTCAATCTCTCAATCTCAAGTTTCAAACCTAGCAATCTCTCAAATTCCTGATAATCCTCCGAGGTGTCTGAAAAGAAGATGGCCTCGTGGCCTAAGTTGAACTTGAGTGCTATTACTGGCTAGTTTCAATACTTGTCTTTATTCTTGCCGATATATACCATTCCTGCCATTTACTTGTATTATAATACAGTTGTAAATTTCAATCATAAAAACATTATAAATACAAAAAAGACAGTTGAAATCATGTGAGCCTTAGGTCAATACCGGAAAGGGGAAAATATATTTATTTAAATAATCTCCAAAAAAACACTGACGATGAAATGTGGAGGAAAAAATATGAGTTAAATTTCCGACCGAATGCCCTTGCATAAAACTATTCACTTTAAATTTAGTCTTAAGGTTTTCTAAGTTTTGGCAATCAGTATTTTCCGGGGAGAAAAAAAATATATGAATAACGCATTTCGAAAATACATCGTATTTGTAAAGCTTTATGTGCTTTAGTTAATTATTATTGACAATATAATTTTTATTATACTGATGATATTATATCATTATATTATCATCATTCACATGTAAATATAAATGAACATTTTATATATTATATTAGGATATTATCTTATTTATCATTTTGATAATAGTACTTTTGCGTAGTTAAGTTCAGGAAATCCCGCTGAATTGGCTCAGTCTTCTTTTATTAAAAAATCAGAGCCACTTCCAGGACTATACTCACATAAGGGCGATACTGAAGTATGTATGTATATATTTATATATATATATATATATATATATATATATATATATATATATATATATATGGCACCGAAAAAAAGGGGGCTACGAATAATGAATATAAAACATATATTAGACTTCCTGAAAAATAACTTATAAATAAATAATAACTTATTTTTTCCGATAGTTAGAACTGGGTTTTATTAACAAAAACTAAGAGCATTCGTCGTTAGTATATATATATATATATATATATATATATATATATATATATATATATATATAAATTGAATTCTATATCTCATGATTTATATCCATGATATGTAATTTTCATTTATCATGAAGAATATCAAACATACAGTAATAAAAAACTTAAATGTCTCATCAACAGATTGCACTATTAATAATTATTATAAATTGAAAATATAACTTATAAATTTGAATTGCCTATCATAAAGTGTAATGCTATAAATATGATTAGAAAACTAATTACTTACTATATATTTTTCAATTTATATTAAGCTTATATCTACAGCCCCGGTGAATAAATGGTTAAGTCGGATTTTGTTCAGAGTTAACTGCTTTCAGATAACCGGAATCGTATCATTCTCGTAGTTTTTGGCTTTAAATGGAGTTGTAATATAAACAATAACTGCTTTTCAAGCAAATGCTTTACTGAGCCTCTTATTTTAAGAACAATTTTTAACTGACAACAAAACATTATTAAAATTGTACAATAAATCTAAGTATAACTATATAAAATAATTTATGTTTATTATGAGCTTTTTATTCCATTTTTTTGTGTAATATGAATTTTCAAACTATTAATGTACAGCAATAAATTAATTTTCTTAATTATTTATTTTTAAATATCTGGTTTCTTAATAATTGAATATAATTCAGGGTTAATTTGAGTTTATATGGTAATTTTATTTTCGTGAAATTAGAGTTAATCTAAAGCTAAAAGAGTTAATATTTTTCTATAAATTAAAGTTAATTAAATAAATTATGAAGGGTTAGAAATTTTCATAATAATTAGGAAAATTCGTAATATCAATAACAAAGGAGAAGTTGCTTTAGAATAACATGTTGTGTGCTTTAAGCGTCTTACAATAAAATAAAAAGAAGAGAATAATTAAAAAATAAAAATGATAATGAATAAAATGATGAGTTAACTGATCATTGGTAATTGATGAAATGATTATAAATTGGAAAAAAAGTGAGCCTACAGTAACTACAAATATATATTTGACTACATATTTTTTTTTTTTAAAAAAAAGGTCCATTTACCATAAATTTTGATCATAGTAAGGAATCTATCACTGTTATATTGTAATTTTAATTTGGTCATTGATTGCTTAAATGGATAAAAAATGTCTGTAAATGAAGTTTTTATTTTCTAATATATATATATATATATATATATATATATATATATATATATATATATATGAGCTTTAGTATTTGAAAGTGGTACAAACCAATTTGGATGTAAAAAAAAAATCGTTTATTCTTTTAAATGTTTTTAATAGTTAGTACTTCGTAATTAAATTTAAAAGGTGTATAGAATTTAAAACATCACTCTTTGCTAAGTGCTAAGTGATTAATTTTGCCCATTTGTCCATATTTTTAAGGTTATTAAAGTGGAAACCTTAAGATATCATGAATATGGAAAAATGGACTTATAACAATAGAAAATTTTTAAAATTGTTAAGTATTAATTCCTTTATTCATACTGATTATTGCCCCGGACGACCTATAATAATATCTTACATAATAATATTACAAAGAAAAGTACATAATGAATTTAAATTATTATTAAGACCAAAACAAGAAAGTATAACTCTAATGTGTAATAAACAATATTGTATATTATACAATAAAAAATAATATAAATTATATAAAATTTTTTAGAAAAAAACCAACCTTCATTTACAATAATTTTTAATCCATTTAAGGAATCTATGACGGAAATATCATAATTTTCGAAGATATAAGACAAATTTCTTAGGTATACACACTCGTGTAATTTATTTTATTATCAACTGGTAAACATTTTTTTAAAGCATAATATAGTAAGTAAAAAATACTAAATGAGTATAATCATTAATGCTTTAAGCAGCTTATAGTAAAATAAAGATAATGGAAGAATTAACAAATAAACATTTAATGAAAAAAATCATGAGACAACATCCTGTAATTATAAATTGGAAAAAATTAGGTAACATTAACTATAAAAATATTTACATATAGATTATATACATTTTTTTAGAGAGCAGGCCCTTCATTTAAAATAATTTGTAATCCATTCAAGGAATTTTGACCGTTATTTGTAATTTTAACTTCGAAAAAATACATAACGGTCATATATTCCTAAAATGGATTAAAAATGATTGTAAATCTAGGTTTGTTCCCCCTAAAATATGTATATAATCTATATGTAAATATTTTTATACAAACTGGTGTAATCCAATATTATTATCAATGAAATAATATAAAAAAATATTTTTTTAAGTATCGATGTTAAACTAATAATTGGTATGTATGAATACCATTCTAAAAATAATTCGCTATGCAATGCGATATTCGATTTTTCCAAGTTGCTCATTAAATGTGTTATTATCCAACGTAAAAAATCCGTTATTTTTGTAAAATATACATGAGAGTGTATTATTTATTTATTTTGTTTTTACTATTATTATTTATTATGTGATAGAGGGTGGCGAACCCTCGCCCGAAGTGCCCCAAGAGCTTTTTTCGTTGGCGTACCCGCTGGGCCCCAAATATGGTGGGGAGGGGGTGGGGCGGAGCTGGCCATGTATGGGGGGCGGTTATTCCCGGTGCCGGCGGGCGGAGGATAAAGCCTGTGGCCAGGCCCCCACCACGTCACTCGCTAGCAAGTTGCCCAGGGAAGCGGTCTGTCTACAGGTAAGCAAAGCAACCGCTCTTCTAGTCAACAGTCCACAAGTGTTTAAATAGTCACATCAGTATATTATAAAGTATATTCTACTCGCTAGGTGTTGAAGCAAACCAGAAGCAAGCAAGATGTGTGACGACGATGTTGCTGCCCTCGTAGTTGACAATGGTTCCGGGATGTGCAAGGCCGGTTTCGCCGGAGACGACGCCCCGAGGGCCGTCTTCCCATCCATCGTCGGCAGGCCCAGGCACCAGGTAAAAAAATCAAAGTCCGAAATTCAAATAACGAACTATAATACAAACAAAAATCCCAACTAACTGAAAAAAAATAGTGACTTCCCTTAACTCTAAAAACTTCAAACTCTTAACTCTCTATACCAACTAATTTGCTTTGTTGAAAAATTTCCAATTTCAAATAATCAACTATTATAAAAACAAAAAGTTACCTTAACTTCAGTTGTAAAAACTTCAAAATTTTAACACTTTAAACTAACGAACAAAATAAGACAATCATTGAAGAACTGCTACTTGTTTTTCTTTGTTCACTTCGGGAAACATTAAAAACTATCCAAAGTTCCAAATCCAATAACCAACTATGTTACATACATAAGATACCAACTAACTCAGAGAAAAACAGAAACTTAACTCTAAAAATTTCAAACCCCCACCACCTCTCTGTATTAACTAAAAAAATAAGACAATCATTGAAAAACTGTCTACTTGTTTTGCTTTGTTCACTTCGGGACACTTTAAAAACTTCAAAATTTTATGTCAGAACTGCTAAACTTCCAATAAAACCCTAAAATAATTTGATAATTGCATCCAATTCCTGCATTATCAACCAACCAACTATTTTACCAACATAAGATCCTAACTAACTGAAAAACAATACGAAAAACCCTTAACACTAAAATTTACTTATCTCTTTAAGAAACTAATGAGTTATGACACTCACAGAAAAATTACCTATTTTTTACCTTTGTTCTCTACGGGACACTTAAAAACTTTTCAAAATTTTATACCAGACCTCGAATTATTGGAAACAAAATTTCTTCTAACCCTCTAATATTGCAATTCATTTATTGTATGTCTCGTACCCAGACAAACTATTGCCTCCAGTGATCCGACATATTTTATTTTATATTGTTAAAAAGTTTTAAAACGGTGAAATATGGAAGTTATGTAACTACAATTAAATGATGGTCTCGCATTGACATCTTGAAATCCTCCAAGCGTTGACATGGCTTCATCAATCCCGGGATATTCCATTCCGTAAAATATCAGTTTAGGAGAGATTTGTTTCAGTTTTAAAAAATCTAATATATGTGTTGATAGTGGTTTTTAAAATTCAATTTTTACTTGCTCGACAAGAGGAATCTTCAGTTATTTCATTATTACCATTTCTACCAAAGACGCGATTCTTGCTATTTAAAACTTTCGTGCATTCCAGGGGACCTGGGTTATTTATATACGTTCGAGGTTTGTTTTGGGGTTAGGGCCCTTACCAAATAAGGACTTTGCCGCGAAGAGGGTGGTAGGGGAGTCCGCCGGAAATAGATCTACAGGAATAGACTCGCTCCTGCTTCGTATATCCAGCTCTAGTTTACTCTACTCGCTTCCATTCTCCCGCTTTTTAGTTTTTCTCTTCTTCTTAAATAATATTAAATACAACTTAAAAAACGTTAACTCGGCGTTAGTACTAGAAGAAATATCTGAAAGTAAAATTTTATAAGGCGAATCTATGTTCGTCCGAACTCTGTTTTTCAC
The DNA here is from genome assembly GCA_037127475.1 of Arma custos. NCBI lineage: Eukaryota > Metazoa > Arthropoda > Insecta > Hemiptera > Pentatomidae > Arma > Arma custos. Next base: position 86,481,011 of record CM073763.1, on the reverse strand, counting down.
GGTTAAATATTTATTCAGGATACAGTTCCCTTGACTCAGGAAATAAATTGATTACGTGAGAAAGGAATTTGAAATTATACCTTCATTCATTTTATAGAACTGTAAATAAAAAGAATACAATGAGCGTTGTTCCATCAATGAAAGGCATTCAGTATCAATAACAATCGGTTTTTGAAATCATGGCAACCGGCATTGATCATAAGCAGAATAAGGAATTTTGTTTACTCGAAAAAGTTTCTGGCTTGAATTTATAAACAAACAACCGGATGCTGAAATGAATATTTTTCTCTGAAAAAGTAAACAAAGCGGTTTATTGTTGTTAAAGTGTTGAAACGTGTCAGAAAGTAAACAGTAAAATATTGTTGATTAAGAAAGTGTAGAAAACGTAATAATGCGGTTCCCAAGTATTAAGTATTTTTACGAGAAAATACAAGGGAATTGGAATTATTTTTTTTTTTTTTGTATCCTATTGGAAAAACTCGGAAACTCTTTCGAGAGGGGAACCTATGCTCGACGTCGAAGAGCTAGTTGGAATCCATGTCGGTTCTTGGAGTTTTCTTGCAATGAGACTCTGTCAGTCAAAACCGCTATAAAGAACTCGCATGTTCTGAAGATGTATTTTCCCGTTTCCAGGGTGTCATGGTTGGTATGGGTCAAAAGGACAGCTATGTAGGAGATGAAGCCCAAAGCAAGAGAGGTATCCTCACCCTGAAATACCCAATTGAACACGGTATCATCACCAACTGGGACGACATGGAAAAGATCTGGCATCACACCTTCTACAACGAGCTGCGAGTCGCTCCAGAGGAACACCCCATCCTCCTGACTGAGGCTCCCCTCAACCCTAAAGCCAACAGGGAGAAGATGACCCAGATCATGTTTGAAACCTTCAACACCCCAGCCATGTACGTCGCCATCCAGGCTGTACTCTCCCTCTACGCCTCCGGTCGTACCACCGGTATTGTACTTGACTCAGGAGATGGTGTCTCCCACACCGTACCCATCTATGAAGGTTCGTTACAAGTTTCGAAAACTTAATGAATGAAGTACTTTGAAGCATTTCCCACATCGATGGAACAATCAATGAAATCGTACTTCTTTCTCTATTCCAGGTTATGCCCTTCCCCACGCCATCCTCCGTCTGGACCTTGCTGGACGTGATTTGACTGACTACCTTATGAAGATCCTCACCGAGCGTGGTTACAGTTTCACAACCACCGGTACGTATCATAAAAATTACAATATTATTCTAAATACAATATTAAAAAATACTGAAATCTCAAGACGATAATTTGGAAGCTTGAAGAAAAACTAAATTCACAAATTATAAAATTTGAATATTTCTATCTGAGTAATTTCAAAAAAATAAAACATTTTGTCAAATCAAGTCAATACTTAAGATCGACATTATTTTGATTTGTAATGTTTGGGAGTCACTTATAAAATAACCACGGCCCGGAGACTCTGTTTCGCGAACCCTTTGACATAGCGCTTAGTTGGTTTTCTAACGTTTGTGTTTTCTCACTTACAGCTGAAAGAGAAATCGTCAGGGACATCAAGGAAAAACTTTGCTATGTCGCCCTGGACTTTGAACAGGAAATGGCCACCGCCGCTGCCTCCACCTCCCTCGAGAAGTCCTATGAACTTCCTGACGGTCAGGTCATCACCATCGGTAACGAGAGGTTCCGTTGCCCAGAGGCTCTCTTCCAGCCTTCCTTCTTGGGTATGGAATCTTGCGGTATCCATGAGACTGTCTACAACTCCATCATGAAGTGCGATGTTGACATCAGGAAGGACTTGTATGCCAACACCGTCCTTTCCGGAGGTACCACCATGTACCCAGGTATTGCTGACAGGATGCAGAAGGAAATCACCGCCCTCGCTCCATCAACCATCAAGATCAAGATCATTGCTCCCCCAGAAAGGAAGTACTCCGTATGGATCGGTGGTTCCATCTTGGCTTCCCTGTCCACCTTCCAGCAGATGTGGATCTCCAAGCAGGAATACGACGAATCCGGCCCAGGCATCGTCCACCGCAAATGCTTCTAAACATCACGCTACATATTTCTTATACTTATTCGTCTTTTGTACTATGTACAGGCGCGGACAACAGATAACACCCAATTATATATTATTTTTTTGACGTAATATAATATTTTTCAAGTGAGCTGGTATTGTTCGAGCACACAGGGATGTACATACCGTGAAAGATGAGAGGTTGTTTCTTTTATTGTTTATATAAGATCTTTGTATGGTTAATTTAAATTATTGTAATAAATTGAATCTTGCTTGAATTTTTTTCTTAAAATTTTTATTTGATATTCTACCTATCCCCACTTACAAAAAACTAATCGATTAGTTAGTAATAGAAATGAAAGAATTTAACAGTACTAACAATGGTTCATGGTTTCTCTTCAAATTTCAAATGAAAAACCATATCAATGAAAAAATTGAATTACAAGTAAAAAAAAAAAAATAGAAAATAAATGGTTGAAGGTTAGGTTAAAAACAAAAGATTAAAAATAATCCATTAAAAAGATGTTTTATTCCAGAATGTTATATTTGGGTACAAAAAAGTTGACATCAGATAAATATTACAATTCAATGTTTTCAGAACAAATTGGATAAAAGTACAGGTCTAATATCAAAAATAAAATTGCCTAAAAAAAAGTAAAACATATTTAAATATTATTGTTGACATTGAATGATCCATAAGAAGTGTTCTAATAGCCAAAAATTTTACAACTAAATCTAACATAATCGTAACATTAGCAGCTTCTGGCTTCTCTTTATATGTCTCGAGTAAAATGAGGCCTCTCGTTCCCCGGTAACTAGGCTTTCTATTTCGATTCTGACACTCGATACTCAATGGTTCGAGCCCGACCCGGATACCCCACCCCGGGCCTTGGCTCGGCATTCGGGCCTTAAATAGAACTCTACACTAACTCTATTAAGACTGACATTAGACCCCCTCAGCGGTTCAACAAAACCTAACTATATTTAATCTCAAGGCTCGGCTGCCGTTGGACCAGTTAGGAAGTCTCATTGCTGGTATAGAATGTCCAGTTGTCGGCCGGATCTCTGGCAACTCGTTATAATTTGTTAAGTTCAGGGTATCCGATGGATTCAAATATTGGGCACAAAACATCCCTTGTATGAAACAATTACTTTTTGAATTGGTCGACAATTCGCTCATGTAAAGGTTCAATAATCACTATTCTTAATATAAATTTTTTTATACACTTAGGCTGCCTAGACATACTCTGAAATTCAATTAATTATTACTATGAAAAAATCGTCTCTACGTTTGGTTTTTAGTTTGCAACATATTTGATTTAATTCATAATTAACTTAATTCATAATTAACATAACTTCATAATTTTTTTTCTGATCCATTTAGATATCCTAATATGCTAATCATTCCAAACTTATCACACTCGTTCGATCAATAGATATTTTATTATTGATTATTTCCAGTCATCTAGTATCTTTTAATAACTTCACACTGAGTCCTGTAGAATAAACCGTTACTTAAGACATACGTTTAAGTACATTGATATACGTTTAACTTGGAATCCTCACACACACACCAGAAACTGCTTGTCGTTCCAGACTACTTTAACTCTTACTAGACAAACACTCTAAGCTCACAATTACATACAAAAGACTCATATACATGTCTATTTTAAGACCTATTTGGACTTAAGGAATAGAGCTTTGGGGCTCTACCAAGCCAGCGAATTCCTCTCGTATCCAATATTTTGTAGAAACCTTAATGTTATTGTTACGAACAAAATCACCCATCTATCTATCTATCTACGTGGCGCTACAACCATTTGGTGGGTCCTGGCCTCCATATGAACCGCCGCTATTCGGCCCGATTTTGCGCTGCCGCTCTCCAGCTTCTGCTCCGTGCGTTCGCTGCCACTCCATCAACCCAGTTTTATAAATTTAAAAACGTCTTCTGTAAAGGTCATAAAGCTCCCTGTTCCTCCTAATCCTACATCCATCTCCATCTCTCACTGGGCCAACTATACGCCGGAATATTTTTCTTTCGAAAATTAAAAGACTATTTTCTTTGTTTCTTGAGATAGTCCAGGTTTGGGAAGCATATGTAAGAACAGGGCGTATTAGAGTCTTGTACAAGACCAGTTTAGTGCCCCTGGTAAGGGATCTGCTGCGAAGAGTTTTCAGTAAGGCAAAGTATGCCCTATTTGCCGCCACTAGCCTTTTTCTTATCTCAGCAGAAACATCGTATTGGTGTCACTAAGCATCCCAAATACGTAAACTCGTTCACCATTTGGAATATGTAAGGCCTACAATCAATGTCTCATCACCACCAGCCCGTGTGTGCATATATTTTGTTTTCCTCTCGTTTATGGCCAACAGAAGCAGCATCCATGAATTTCCTGAAGGCTTCTACCAATGCCGATCGGGTCCAGTCAACGATATCCAGGTCGTCAGCGTATCCCAATATCTGTACAGTACGGGTAAATATCGTGTGGCCTGTCTGGATTCCTAAATCCGTGCTACTTTCTCCAGTGCAAGATTAAAAAGGAGACATGCCAATCCACTCCCCTGCCTCAAACGCATCAAAGCAGTCAGACTAGATCCGTACCTGACACCTTACATCTTTCATTGTCAACTTCACGAGACGTTATCAGTTTGCTTGGAATGCCCAATTCTCTCGCCTCACAGCTTAGGTCGTTCGATGCTGTCATATGCATTTTAAATTCGACAAAGTCATCCATAGTGACCTCAATGTTCCTACGTATTGCTGATTTGGTCCGAACACGATATCAGTCCTTTCATGACAAACTTGATTCCCACTAAAACCCACTAGTTGCAAACTTTAAATTGTTATAATGTTTAACATAAAGCTATTAACACATAATTGTAGATACTATGTTATGTAGTTGTACAAATTGATACTTTGATAAATGAGTATAACTTTTTTTCATTAAACTATAGTTGTCAGTTGACATATAATTTATTTATTAGAGCATTTATAAAACTGAAAACGGTATAAATCTGTGATAAATCAAGTTACGTGGCATTTAGGTTTCTGCTAGTTTATTAGAACTTCTATTTTAAGAATGTAAATATCCTGAGGATGAGTTTATGAAGGAATGTAATGAAATTTCGTTGATATTTTGTTTCTAATTCTCTTTTTTCACTTTTCCATTGATTAGAAAAACAATATGGCGGTCATTTACGTGATCTACATGCTATTGTACTCAAGCCTGCTACATTTAGTTGTTGAAGCTCAACTCAACCAACAGTAAAATGTAGTACACTAATTATGAATGAATTAAGTATTTTAGTAATTGAAAAATAATTCCTCAAAATCTAATTATAGAATCCATCCAATCCATGACCAATTTAGGAAGTTGGTTCTTATTCTATGAGAACATCTCTGTAGTTGATATCTTTAGGTATAATTTGAAAAGTGTAAATAATCTAATAATAATTTTAACAAAAAGTGAAACCAATATTTAGATATTGATTGGTAATGTTTACTAACTATAATTTAATTAATGTTTACTAACTATAATTTAATTCCATTAAATACATCAAAGCAGGCTGACTCATTAGTGTCTTGTAAGAAGATACGAGATGTGATGAGAGACGTTATAAAAGGCATCTAATTACGAATTATCCCACAAATTTAAAATAATTACACCAGTTTATAAGAATATTGAAAAAACAATAACAAAAGAGATAACAAAAAGGTGATAGAATGTCCATGCAAGAGGTTACATATTAGGTGGATAAAGTGGTTTGTAGGAGCCAAAAGTGGTTGAAGTTAACCACTGGAGCGATTTTACAGAGATTTTACAACATTTGATGTTTACATTCCATGTGGTTAACTGACAACGGTATATAGATTATTTATATATATATATATATATATATATATATATATATATATATATATATATATACATACGGTATATAAGTATACATTGACTATAATAACCATATTCCAATTATGGTTGCAGGGAAGAGACCTATACCAATGGAATAGCTATCTACCAATGGAGAGCAATTCCAAATATATATTTATCTTTAAACGTACAAAAAAATCCAATTATTTATGGCAACTGAAAAAAAAAGAAAAGCAAAAAAGAGTGTCCTCATCAAACATGTTTTTACATTTTTCAGACAGAGTCCTTGACATAGTTGAGATAATTTTGTTTTTGTTTTTCTAAATGCAGAAAAAAAATCACACACAGAGATACCTAATTAAGATTGTAATAGCACTATATAATTGTGTATTAATAAGTATACCTAATCTTAATAAATATTTTCTACTTTTCTATTTGAGCCAATCCCAAAGCATTAATATCTCAACAAAATTCCTGATTATTATTATAAGTATATGATACAGATGAAACAAAAAAAACTTGAATTAAATTAAGGAAACTTATATCTTTTGATTAAATAATTATTTAATTCGATATAATACAATGGAACTGAAATTTTAACAGCAATTTAAAAAAAAAAATACTACTTTGTTATATCTAAATATTTATAATTATAATGTTGCCGCCTAACGAAATTTATATCCTATGACAATTTATCTACTACATAAATAATCAAGGTATTAAAGAGATTAAAACTTTCTCTATTATCTCTCATACACTTTTTTGAATCATAAAATATCGATTTTATCGCAATACTTAATCTTTTAATCACCTTCCATTGCCGTTTTATGCTAGTGACGCGGCTGGAAAAGGGGGCTGGTGCCTCCCGGACTCCTGCTTTGCCCTCATTCCAAGAAGCTTAGTTCAGGGACCCCAGGCAAATTGTGAATATTGCAATTATGGTATGAATATGAGCTATTAATATCTTAATATCTTAGCTATTAATGAAGACTTTCTTTTTAATATCATATATTTTGATCTCAAGTCTTCATTTTGTTTTTATTACCCGCATGCATATATTTTTATTTATTTATTTTTTATTGTATGATTGCATTGCTACTTAGCGCTATTACTTATTGCCTAAAACAGGGAGATTGTAATAATATTTCAATACTTAATCTTTCAACATATTCCAATAAATAATTTCAAAATTATTTTAGTGACTTTTGAAGTTAGGGGATGGTAACATAAGATGTCAGGACAAAACTTGTCAAAATAAATAACCACTGTTGAAAGCTGAAAATCGAAATTCTCGCAATTACTGAATTAACTAAAACAGTCCATAAGATCTTTTATACTGTTTAGAACCTTAACAAATAATATAATATATAACATAGTTCATTAATTTTTACAAACGTTTTAGGAAGATTTGTGATAAAAATATATTTGTTTATATAAGTCTTATTCAGTCTCACAATTTAATAATTCTTGAGGTACCTCAGGTATACTTTCACTCTGAAATTTTTAAACAATTAGGTAATTAAAACATTGGGAAGGACATAACCTTGATGACAGGACCAAAGGACATCACTAATTAATATCACCTGGCAAACTGCTTGGCAACGAATCAGCTAACATTAATATCTGGCCGGTGATATTAACAGGGACGCGGAGTTATTTTTGAACATTTCCTAAAAAAGCAATGTTTAATGGAATAGATTATTTCATTAAAAATATTTTATTATTAAATTTTCCTTTGATAAATTGAAATTTATAATTCTATGAAATTCTGGCCAGGGAGATTTAACGATAAATTGGAGTTAAGAAACTCTAGCTTTGAGAAAAAAGAAATTTTTTATGAGAAACTTTGATGAAAATAATTTCAAATGAACTGTGTTACAGTGACCAAAAAATTTTTTTTAACGATGAAGTGCATAATAAAAACTTTTTTCGGGGAAAACATGTTCCCTTTTTAACCCAAAACTAGGGGATCGATGTAAGGAGATTGTTCTTATAAGACTTGGTGAAATCGCATGATATTATTCTATAAATATAAAAGTAAACCGATTATTTCTTTATTTTCGATATATTGGGTTTCTCAACAAACTACAAATATATACTAGTTGAATTTCGATCCTGTAAGACATTTTCAGTTTTGGATACTTTACGTTTGAAAAGGAAATCATTGTTTGTTTCGTCTGGTTGTGGAAAACTTCTAAGCTGGTTCTTCATATTAACGAAAATTTCTTATTAAAGATTTATTTTTTATTTACACAATACAGTAAATAATATGGAAAATAAATGAAAACTATGGATTTAATGGTAGACAAAAAATATCTACAAGAAGAAGGGCATGTTTTGGAATACTGAAATAAGATATTTTAACACTGTCGGAAAAATGGAGTACCACTTTGCCTCTCAAAAATGGAGTGCCAGTGAATGCCTCTCGAAGAACTATAGTTTTAAAAAACTGGAGGTCCTAGAAAGAAGAAGTCTAAGAAAAATCGTGGGTACTGTTAAGACTGTTAACTGCGAAGTAACAGGGAAATCTACTTTGAAGTGAATAGGAGGCTGACATTTCTTGGTCTTCTAGACAGAATGAACTAGCATGGATTGACCAAACAAATAGTCGACTATTTCTGGAAGAAGAAGACAAGATGGAATAAAGAAGTTTAAAAAGATTTAGAAAAGTTAAACAACAAATAGTCTCGTTTGGAAGGGTTTCAGGATGAAGAAAGATGAAGTTAGATGAAGTTGGACAAAATATTAAAGGAAACATGCCAATTAAGTAAGATTGGAGATAGAAAAGAAATAAAGTTGCGTGATTCGAAGTGATCAATACAAAAAAAAATATTGAAATTACAATTAGATCTATAAACAAATACGCATGGTATTAACGAACACACATTTAATATATTTGCGGAAGATAATTGAGGAGGTGGAAAAATAAATGGATTTTAAATGAAGTGAAATATTGGATTTGATGAATAGAAAAATGTATTGGATTCCAAAAAGGATTTATTAAAGAAAGCAGTACTACAACAAAGAATTTTGAGGTTTAAGGGGATCTGGTATCTGGTATTTATAGAATGGACAAGTCTAAATAAAGTATTTAAATTAGTATGCATCGAGATTAAAAAACATAAACCTTCTTTAAACGGAAAATTAGGTAAGACTACTTCAAGTATAGATATTTTCAGACAACAAATTTAAAATTGTTCCATACAAGCCATTTGATTTAGTGTTTTTATTGTCCTTTAAGCCTATATATTATTGATAAATCCTTTCTTATGCCAGTCGATTATTGCAAGAGGTAATAACGAATAAATTTTTGCAGGATGTTAATACTATACAAATGTTTAATATCTATTAATACAAGTTAGATCAACATATCAGCTTTTATGAAAATGGTAGAATATATCTTACTCCTGTTTTGCAATACAATAATTTTATAATCTACTGACGTGTAATTTTTTTGCTTTTTCAGATCAACAAAGAACCTGCTTTCATAGAATTGATAATCAGGAAATGATATGATTACCTCAGATGATATAAATAAATGCCTATTAGTAATGATAATGCAATATTATAGGACGTAGTAATATTTCCACTGTGTGAACAAATATTTACCAACCCAAAAATAGTTTGTTGGTAGTTTGAACTGTCTAGTACATGATGATAATGTCATATTATGATTGCGTTGTTATTAAACTGTTTTCATATCAAATAATATTTTTTCAGCGTTTGATACATACTGTCAATCACTACTAATCACGAGGCACACTGAGGTTAATGGTTTATACAGTTTTCGACTTAATATTGCACAGATAAAATAAGTAAATAAGATAAATTAGTGTAATAACAGCTCATGAAATGTTATTGGGTTCAGGTCATGATAGAATTGAGAGACAACTATTTCTTAGTCAGTGGTTTTTAAAGAATAGATTTAGTCGAGATCTCATCCAATTAAGTGTATCCTATCCTGATTGAGTCCTTTAAGGGTGCAATACCACCGGGTCGATTCACGGTTGTTAAGGGTATATAATTATAAATAACATATTTATTTATTATAAATTATATTTATTGTAAATCATATTTACTATAATTCATAATAAATAAATTATCCGTTATGGCTAGTCACGAACTTGTATAAGTAGTCCTAGTTTCAGATTTCAATCTTTCATAGTAGTTTAAACAATACTATATTAGTAACACTCCTGTATATGGAAAGGCTTTCTATTTATGTTTAATGCATAGATAAGGAATTATGTCACATTTTACCCGTTATACATACATTTTAAACTAGGCTATTAACTAATTTCTATAATCCAAAAAATAGTAAAATAAAATAAAAAAGATTTGAATTATTTGGATGTCATGGATTTTATATCAAACGTGACTCAGAAACAGACCACGCATAACCTCGGTTTTATTTTTGTATTTACCTACAGAGGAGATCGTTTGGACACGAGGTTATCACGAGAAAAGCACACAATTGTAACAAGCTTGTCTGATGGTTCATTCCAGAGCTGTAGGATGGATCGTCAGGAGCCCATCTTAACAAAGTATGGAATATATATATATACAGCCCTTACTATATGGACAGCACATTGCAGTAAAAAAATTGTGAGTCTTATTAATTTTATTTAGCATACTTTAGGTGTTCATGATCTAAGAGTGTTAGGTCTCTAAGTAGAAATAAATAAGTATATATAAATTATAATATAAAAATTAAATTAATTTTTATCCCTCCTGGTGCTCCTACAGTCTCTATAAAGTGAGTCCCTTGGGTGTAGAAAAAATGTATAAAGTAAACATGCTTTTTGTAACAATTTATTTGTTAATTTAAACTTACAACAATCATAATCAAGTCATTATCTTTCTTCTGATTACTTCATAAGAAAAAACTAAATAAACCAAGAGATAATTGAACCCATTCCCTTCATCCTCCTCTGAATATCAATATATCTCAGTTAAATAGTGTCAATGATAACAAATAGGCTGTTTTATTTTCCCTTATTTTTTCAAAATCTTATCTCGCAATTATCAGCTTCGGTCGAACTGATCCCCTCACGCGCTGTGTACAAATCATAAGGCATGTTGACAATTATTATCTGAAATTTGTAAATATACAACGGGTCACTAGGTCCTAACTCCTAAATTGTGATTTTTAGGATGAAAATGAAAACTGTACCACTACAACCCACGAAGAGTTCAGTACTTGTTGGAGACTGTACTAACTACTTCCAGAAAAACAGTTTGTGCAAGGAAGTGATTGCCTGAGATCACGCCCAGCCGCCCGGAATTTCCCCCGGAATTTCGGGAGCCAACTTTAAAGAGGCTGGGTGAGCCCCAGGAGGGTCTCCAGATCCCACGTGGTCCATCCCGGTCTGTTGACAGATTAAATAAATTATCTGCTACCACTAGATTTAAACAGGATACCTTCGGCACGGAAGCTCAGCGCTCTGCAACTGAGCCAACTCCTTCCTGAAGAAACTAAACTCTTTGATTTTTATTAGAAGCATTTTAATATTGCGTTGTTATCATTTTAATCCAAAAATGTTAACAACATGAATAATAAAATAAAAATGAATAATAATTCAGGAAGGTAAAAGCGCCTCCCGACGACCTTCACAATTGAAGATGAAGATCGTCGTGTATCTAACTCTATCCTCTACCTTGGCGTCACTCTTGATAGGCATTTTACCTTCTCGAGTCACCTCAGGGGGAGGCTGAAACTGGCCCGAAAAAAGTCCAATAGGCTCTACCACCTCCTCACTTCGCCCCAACTGTCGTTACGACTTAAATGCCAAATTTATAAGTCAATTATTAAACCAACGCTGCTCCATGGTGCGCCGCGCCTTAAACATATTTATAAAACCACACTAAAAAGTCTACAGCAGTTCCAGAACTCCATCCTTAGGCGTATAGTTAAAGACAGTTCGCTCCAAAGGACGCGTAATACTAAAATCTATGAGGAGCTGAAACTCCCGTCTATACCGAACTACATTAGCCGGAGGCACATCAAATTTTTTGATGGGCTGAAGGCGTGTAGCAACCCACTCTTCAGAGACATAGTTCCCCCTCCCAGACCTGGGAGGTGGCAAGGCAGTGTCCACTTGGTCGAAGTGCTCTCATTGGCCTAGGGATGGGGTGAGGACTCCCTTGTCCAAGCCTTTCTTCCTTTCTTCCTTCCTCTCCCCCCTTTCTTCTTCTTCCTATCACCTAATCCCTTAAAGTTGTCTCTACCTGCTTTGAATGTATAGAATCAGCGGCCTTGGCCGGTTTAGAGAACCCGCCTTCAGCGGACTCATACTATGTATTGCTTAAAATACCTCCGGGTAGAAAAAGTACTATAATTATTTCCGTATATATATATATATATATATATATATATATATATATATATATTTATGTATTGTGTATATATATATATATATATATATATATATATATTGTAAATTTTTTTTTTATATAAATAAATGGAGATTCGAAACAAAAAAAAAAGTTGTTATCATTACAGTTCTCTTCGAAACGAATCTATTTATTTAAAATTTCAATGAGTTTATTTTCGAATAAACTGCAGAATAAGAATCCTTCTGTTTTTATGTAAAATAAAATCGGACATTTCATATGAAACGAACCAATGATTAAAATTTAGAATTAAGGGAAATAATACACATTTCAAGCTTCTTAATTGACTCAACAGGCAACTTTTCGGACTCATTGGTCCATTTTAAAGTGTAAAACATAACCAATGGAATTGTTTTATAATGCTTTTATGGTCTTAATTTAACATTTATTGCCAGTGTTTTTGTTCAGTTTTTTTTAAGAATAAAGAATGGATCAGTGAGTCCGAAACATGTTCTTTTAAATAAAATAAAAAAAACAGTTCAAAAGGTTCATTAAGTCTTTTTGCAGTATTGTATTACTACAAAAACATTTAATGTAGCATTTTTTAAAATCTATTAATTAACCTTATAAATGTTATATTTGTTCTAGTAGCGAAATGAATTCCCAATATATGGCATCATTTGTTTGTTTATTAACCGTCACTTCAGTTTTGATGGGCTATTAACTCAATATTTCCCACTTTATAGTAGAGTTCATTATCGTGACAGGGAAACTTATCGCCACTATATTTCGCTCTATCTTTAAGTTTCTAATCTGTTTACCTCACCCTGTTCCAAATCACCGCCTTTATTGGTTTGAAACTGTTGACGCCTTATCAGTAAAATCATAAAGAGAAAATGTTCGAAAAATATCGTTATTAGTCGAGATAGTTTGCCCTCAGCGAACGGTTTGAAGATAGAATGTAAAAGTGGAAGTTTGCTTACTTCAAGTTCAATATATGTTTAGGGAAGAATTTATATCCGTTAGTGGGAATATTAATTTTCTTTTATTACTTTTATGACTTCAGCTGATCGACTGAAGCTGTAGTTCTTTCTCTTGTTTCTGAACATAAGACGCTCGAACTTAAGAATAAGAACAGCTCTGCACAACGTGTTCACAATGCTCGCCAATAAGTACAGATATTGTCTTAAAGGTGAGTTTATTCATTTTTTAAATGATATATTAGTAAATAATGAAGCTAACTTAGACGATGCATACTATTTGTCGATTATGTTATAAAAATCATATTTAAACGTACAAATCTATAAACAACATAGTGAATAATATTAATCCTGTAAGAGTCAATCTTTCTATGTTTTATTGACTATGTTTCATACCAAAAATAATGCAAAATAATCCGTCATTAAGAAAATATTGTTGATAAAGCAAGCAGTTATATTGATTAATTTGATTTGATTTCTCTGTATTATTCAAAACATAATTTCCATTTATTCAAATTTTCTCCCTATTATTCAAAACAAAATATCATTTATCACTATAGTGATGCGCAGGTAGGGTATTAAAAATCCTCGATCTAGAAAAGAAATATAATTATAAGAAATATTATTATATTATACAGGCAAGGTTATAAGGATAGACCAAATTATTAGGAAGAAAATAACCATTAAACGTACCATAAAAAAAGTGCCTTAAAAACCAAAAATTTTAGTAAAAAAAAAATATTCAGCTTGAAAACAAAAAACTATATAACTTTGTTTAATAAAACCACGTTATTAAACAATCTGTTTCTTTATTGAGATATAAGATGAGGGTTGACATATGGAATAAAACTAAACACACTTGAACAAGTCTGAAACATCATTTCTTACCTATTTAAATTTTAAACTAAAGTTAAATCTAATTTAGGATATAACAAAAAAATTAAAACGATAAGTTGTTAAGGAGATTTCATCGACTTTCTGTTCACATTAGATGTTGAATATCTCAGTTTATTTCACAACTTTATTGACCCAATTAACAAGTAGCCTAGACACACTAGTTCATCGGCAATTAATATTTAGGTTAACTGATTAACTGGTCAGTTCACGCATGCACCGACACTTCGGCCACTCTATGCTACAGTGTATCTATATATATCTCTATGCTATCTACGAGTATATCTATATATATCTATCCTACAGTGTACAATAAAAGTATTACAATTTTTGTCCTTATCGAACAAAACTAACTAATAATTACATACATAGTAATAAAAGTAAGCTCTATTGACATCATATGTTTATGACAAAAGCCTCTCCCTTAAGAGGTTAAATGGAGTTCAGCTCCAAAATATAATTTTACAGAACAGTAACAATATAAAATAAAATAAACGACATTCATCATGAACTACAAAACCAAAACAAAAAAAACATTCTTTTAGAATAAATATAAATAATTAGCAAAACTAAATCTTTACAAATTTCACTATAAAATAAAATAAGCAACATTCATTATAAACTAAAAAAAATAAAAACAAAAATTTTGCCTTTTTATAGATTCTTTACAGTTTTGCTCCAATAATTATATACACATTAGTATATACATATGTAATAAATAAATAATTTATTTTTATTATAAATAAAAATAATTATGAATATAAAATTGACGTAAGTCAACAAGATCCCAATTAAAGTAATGTTCAATGAACATTCTTCTCCGTGTATGCATCGCAAAATTGCGAGAAATGGGGATATAGGATCGATGAAGAGAATGGATTTGTCTGACTTGGATACGACCCCTGGTAGCTCAGTGGTTAGAGCACTGCACTTAAGATGCAGACGACACGGGTTCGAATCCCGGCCAGGACAAATCTTTTCACTTCATAATAAAAATATTTAAAAATAATAAATAAATAATATAGCAACATAAATAAAACCCCCCTGATAAATAAATTAATAAATATTATCCTTAAAACAATCTTCCCATCAACGCTTCAGTCTACCCTCCGGACATTTACCAGTGGGCTCAGCGCTCGTTACCTATTTATTTATCGCGATGATATTTCTTTTATTATATTAACCGAGTGCTCTGCCTTTTTTATCCTCCTATCGTTTTTTTGACTACGCAGTCCTTATTTTCAAATATATTAAGACGTTGTTCATCCTTCAGCGTTAGTGAAGGATATATAAAAGTTAGGTTGAAGAAATGTCAGTAGTACTCATAAGGTAAAAGTAAAAAAAAGAAATAATCGAATGAAAATTACAATTATCCTAAGTATAATTTTAAATAACTAGATTTCAATTTAATTAAATTGTTATTGCTCGAAGCGAACATAAACAGAATTAGTAGTTTTTCTAATCCTGACATAATTAATGAATACTTATAATTAATATTTATGTAATTAAACAATTAAAGCCTGGTGCATAACCTCACAGCTTGAGAGTATTGCAGTATCTAGTATTCAGAATCTTATACGGCGCACCTTTCTCAGGTAGCTAAAAATAATGTAGATTTTTAGGAATGCGACAAAATATTTTTTTCTAAACATTTGTTTCCCGCGGACTGTATTTTCTCGAATTTTCCACTGTATTTTGTATAACGTAGATTTTTTTCTGTATCTCAACTGCACTTCCAAGAATTTAATTACCAAAATTATTACTATCGAAACTCCCATTAAAATTACCACCATTACTAATTCCTTAATCTTATTGAGATTTGCCCGTGGTTACAGCAAACAAATTTTTCTGTCGCATTCCTAAAAGTCGACATTATTTTTAGCTACCTGTGACAGGTGCGCCTGATAGGGTTCTGAATACTTAACACCGCAATACTTTCAAGCTGTGCTGTCAGAGTATACACCGGGCTTTAATTTTTAATAACATAAATAATAATTATGTACATATTAATAATAAACATTTATTATTTAAATCACGATTCAGAAGGCTACCGATTCTACTTATGGACAATATTGATATTAATATTAAAATTTCCAGTTAAGAAGATAAATTAAGATACCTTATTGAATGTATTTAACACTTAAATACATTTTTTCACTAGATTAAATGCATCGAATATGACTAATGATAGTTTATTCAGAGTTCCGGCTTGAATGACTTTAAGGAGGAAATGGTAAAAAAAAGAAGAAGAAAAGTAAAGGAAAATTAGAAATAAAAATTCACAATATGGAAAGAACAGAAGTAACATAAACATACGGACTCGAGCATGAAACATCGTCTTTTTTGCTATTTAAATTTAAAACTGAACTTAAATCTGATTTATGATAAAGAACTTTAAACGATAACTTTTAAGAAGATACTGATAATCATTTTTGATCAAATAAGATGAGTATCTCAGGTTATTTTACAACTTTACTGACTCAATTAACAAGTAACCTAGACGCATTAGTTCGTCGGCAGTTTCCCTTTTGGGTACTACTAAAATGGATAATATAATAAATTACTGTAAACAAATAAAATAATAACAGTATTTTGAATATCGGGAAATTAGTCGGAGGAGTTGAATGTCCTTTAATTTTCGATAACAGGCACGCGCATTATCTCTCTATTATATAAAAAAGACTTTAATGATCATGCAATATTTTATTTTACAGCTGTAAAGCAGGAAGAACCTTAACGGAAATACTACACTTCTTATTTCCATAATTATTTTTCTCCGAACACGAAATATTCTCCACTGTTTCGCATCTCTATTCAGGGGATTCTGACCTCAAAACTCCTTGAGGGACTTACAAATAATTAGAACAAAATCAAGGTATTAAATGCAACGAATCAAAGTCGTCTTTATATCGCAGTCAGGATTGTGCAGCACCCAATGAACGAATATAGGAATCAATGCTGTTTCTACAGTGAATAGAGCTTTATACAGAAATATAAATAATAATAATCCAATTTAAAATTTCTCTCTACTATCTCTCTAGTGATCACCGTGTAATATTTTATTTTACATATAAGTTAGAATGATAAAAATAAGCTGTATAACAAGTGACTTTAACTAATGATGATATATTTTGTAAAATAGGGTTTGTTCCGCCGTTAGGCTGAAAGTGGATATTCCCCTAGACATTTCTATAGCAAATAAATGATATTCTTATGAAAATCAAATGTAAACTTTTAAAGCAGGATGGAGATAGTTGGGGTGCAGTCAAAAAAACATCAAATAAGTTAAGAATCCATCCAACATCATATCTTCCAATCAACTATTTCCTCACTAATTATGAATAAGGACAAGGTCAGTTACGCGGTTCACCCAGCCGCCTCTCCTATTAGCCCTGAAGATGACCTACAAAGTAGGTCGAAACGTCGGCACAAATAAAAAATAAGTCTTTACGTAATTGGTATTTTTTTTACTGTACCCCCCCCCCAACTATCTCCATCCTCCATTAGATCTTCCAGTCAACTATTTTCCTCTCTAATGTAAACTTTTAAAATTTATTTTAATTAATGTGATAAGGTTAAAATGTGTGATACCGGGGTCAATTTTTTTATAAGTTGTCTTTTTTCAATTGAAAGTGCAAAATGCATACATCAATATACTTAAATTAAATGTTTCAACGTTCTTATTAATATAAATATATATATATATATATATATATATATATATATATATATATATATATAATATAAATATATTAAAATTATGTAATCAATATTTAAAAATATAAATTACTGTTTTTATCCATTTCATGATTTTGAAAATTGTACCATTCCGATAAGCGTTACATAAGAAACATTTAACGAGATGAAAGAATAATCTTTGATAATCTGGAAAATAAATCCACATAAAAAATTAATGTTAACTACATAAAGCCTAGAATATTAGATAAAATCTAGAACAAAAACATAAAAGGCTATCATGCAGAAAATTATTTACGGATTACAAATGCAACGATATTAATAGGAATGATCGCTGACTCCAATAAGAATTTTATTTAGTCATGACTGGTTTGGGTGCTTCAAATTCACAAAGCTTATTCTTATTTCTTATTACAATAATTTATATAATATAATATAATATTATATTATATAATATAATATTTATATATTATAATTATAAATATATTTATCTTACAATTTCGTTGTAACTAGTGACCTAAAAATTATGCTTAAAAATAATTTCAAGTCTGGATGGGTTTTTGGAGTTTTTTTACTTATTTCTATTGATAAACAATATAATAAATTTTTATTCGCAAACGAGACATTTTAATTTGCTAGAAGCAATTAAGTTATTTAAGACTTATATGTTAATCCGAATTACTTAATAAATTTTAGCTAGATTATAGGGAAATACCACTTGAGCCATTTTACATATTTTGGTAAAAAAATGTAATTAAATATAAACTGATTAGTTTTTATCATGTAACAAACTATTCCAGATCAAAGAAATTGACATACTACTTCATGGATAAACTTTAAACTGTTTTTTGTATGCGAAGGAATGAAAAGCATGCTAAAAATGACTTTTTTCCATGAGTAATCATTCGTACTTTTGTTTTTTGTAGTTTCGTTTTCTATAACAAGTAATACTAATTTAATAATACCTGATAATTGAATAATATACAATTAACCAGTAGTATAGAAATATTTTATTTTATTCAAGATTTATTTTTATATTAACGCCTTATATATCGCTACGGTTGATTGTGTCGGTGATAGATCTGAGCTAAGTATAGAAGGAAAAACAAAACAAACAATAAAAATATTCACAATAGTCTTTTATTAAAAGGTGACAGGGGATATCGATAAGAGGTGCAGATCTGTAAGGAGGTGATTAATTGTAACTGCGTATCTTTCATAGGCTTAAAAACCATTCTCGATGTTGCACTAAATGCAAGGTATTTACTATAATAAGTTATAATACATAATAATAAGCAATAATACCATAATATAATTATAATAATCTCTCAATTAATAAAAAAGTCTTTAGTGATGTAATATTTTATTGGCGTTGCCCATCAACGGATTGAGGAATTATTTTTTTTTGTTGATGTTTTGTCGTACTCGATCATTTAAATTATAACCATTTTTAAAAATTGGCAAGTCACAAAGTCACTGTTCCTGACTTATTTAAGCCGTTACACCACACATAGCACTTTTTATGATTAAAATTGAAAAAATGGAATGTATCCATTTTAAAAATACATCGTATTCCAATATTTCGAATTTAAGATATTTCAATACAGAGAATACAGTGAAATAAGATTAAGGCATTTTTCTTATAAACTAGAATGTATTTTTTAATCTATAAACAAACCTAAAGCAAAAAAACAAAAACATTTATTTATTTATCATTTTATTTAATGCAAAATTAATAGGCTGACTAGGGGAATAGAAAACAAGTACCCAACTGAACTTCAATTTCTAAAATAATGTCGGGGTAGGTAATAAAGCATAAAGTACGTTACCTATCGTAGTATAATGAAATATACGCGCGTGTGTTAAGCGAATTAATGTTAATGTATATGCATATTTCATTAAGTTTGTATAAATTGAGACCTATTTGAAGGATGTAATATTTAATTGAGTAAAGGGAATTTCTACCAATCCAAAACCTCACATAAAAATGAGGATTTTTTTTAAAAATCATTGACGGAAGCAAACTAAGATAACTAATTCAATTATTTACACTTTGTTTAACAAATCTGAGCTGATACAGTCACGTTGGAGGTTTGATACGGTTGACCTAAATATCGAATCGTTTTTGTAGAAACGAGTCAGACCCAGCTACAAAAAGAAAGATTAATGTTCCAATGTCCTTGGATTATTTGTTCTCTCAGTTCTTCAGAATTATCAGGAATGCCTTTGGATACAAGACAGCACATAGACGGTTGTTCTAGCAGGAATATAAATAAAGTTAATTACAATTAAGCATTCAGTTAAAAAGTTTTGAACTTAAAAATATGCAACTCTTGAAAAAGTAAACTATTGTGTCATTTGGCCTTGTGTCAACTGATTAGAAACCAAATAAAATAAATCATATTCTTCAATTTACCAAACCAATTTACTTTTAATGTAAATGATTAAATAAGGCACAATCCCGTTATAAAACAGAAATAGAGAGATAGAGATAGAGAAGAAATAGAAAGAGAAGAGAGAGCACAGGTAACAGAAGCATTGATCTGTAATATATTATGATATTATTCTATTATACTTAATTCTTGATCAAATAATACAATAATAACAAAATATGATTATATTATTCGAAATCAAAAGGTCCTAGAGGGCATAGATAAAACAAATCTATAGTCAAAAATTCTAGTTTAAATTCCCGAATAAATTGAGAAGAAGATATAATGTTTGTCAGTGAGTAACTGAGTAGTATAAGTTGTATTTAACTATTGGGTTGTAACATATGAAATGCCAGTGGAGGTATGAATTTAAATTATTAGCAAAAAAGTTATTATATAACGCTTTTATTAATCAAAATAGGATCCTTCACTTTCAATACACTTCTTGCAACGTGAAACGATTCGTTGTCAAATTTTTTATTTCTTAAAAAATTATTCAACAACGGAAAAAGTAAAAATCATTTGGAGAAAGGTCCGGAGAATATGGTGGGTGAGGAAGGACGTTTTCGTTGTCCAACTTAGTCTTCGGCCTATCACGTCCTTTGTTGGTAAAGACATAACCCCCTGACCGAAATTTTTCAAACCAACGGAAGATTGTTCTTTCTATTACTGTTTTTTTTACCGTAAATAACATTAATGCTTCGGAACACCTCCGTGACGCTATGGCCAAGTTAAAAATCGTAGAGAAAAATTATACGAATTTCCGCGAAAGACATAATTTTATTCTTATATTTTTAATACGTTGCTTCACTTTCAAAAGAAAAAATAAGAATGATTATGAAATGGGATTAAATGATCTTTCAAACGGTATACAAACATAATTGTTTGTGTACAAATAATCTAGTCCCTAATGAAAAGAAAACTGTAAATAAACGAAACGTTTATTAGATCCGTTTCGACCCAATACATGGTTAATTTTTCATTATAAAATTTTAAAACGAATCTTCCAATAAATATATAATTGATCTGCCAAGAAATACACACAAAAAGGAGTATGAGTCTTGGTTGGCAGTTTTTCTTGGACTGTCCAATGGGTAATAAGTTAAACAACGTCGAGAGTGGTTTGCACTTGGATTGGTGACCGCTTAAATTGGATGACCCTAATCCTCTCACTGTTATAGGGAATTCTCATTGTGGGAATTCATTGTGGTTTTTCAGGATGTTAATAGCCGTCTGGTGATTTGTTCCAGAGAAGGTCAAAGGAGAATGGAAAGGGGAAACCTATATTTGCGGCTCTGCCCAAACAACCAAAATTCATAAATGTTGACCAAATTGTCACAGCCTTTGAACCCAATTGTTTTCGATGGAAATGAAACTGGTGATTCGGCCACAATGAGGCTGGTTTATAGACCTTTGGAACTAAGGTTCTGGGAGAATATGAGGTCAATCAAATCGCTTGATGATCAAATCGTGTGGGCAAAGAGTCGCATGGGTTATATAATGGGTCATATGTAACTAGTTCATGAAGCATTTTGCATGATTGACTGCTCTCGTAGAATAAAAGGTTACAAGTACCCTGCACGGAAGAAAGAGGTTCATTTGCGTGGAAGAGCCACTCTCTTCATCGGTGGTTAACAGGGGTTCTTTGTTCTTTGTATTGACAATGAATACACATAGAGATCAATATAGCCCATTAATTGCTATCCTGGATTCACGTGGAAAACGAAAAAAATATTCGATAGTTTTATCATGTTATTCGTAGACCTTATTTTCTCTCATTTATTACTAATTTTCGACAGACAGACAGACGGCAACACACCGCTATCAGATGCTTTGATGACAGCAGCCATGAATGAGTGTTAATTGAAACCTCCTTGCTTGTTTAATTTTCATCCAAAATCTAATCTTTCCGAGATAATTGAATCAAAGATAGGAAGTGGTAGGTTAGGTCTGTTTATGTTCCAAGAAAACGTTCATCAATTAGCGATTAGCGATTCCAAGGCTAGTCGTCATGAAGATCACGCGTTCTGAGAGAGGTATCGCCGAGTAAGAGCTCGACGTAAGAGCTTAAGAAATCGTAGATATTTACTAAGAGCTAAGGTTGTAAAGATCTCTGGTTCAGTCTCGACTATATAATATATAACTGCGAGTTTTTAACAGGCAATTGGATTCTGAGGTATTAGTCCTGAGTTATTAGCCAATAACCACAATCAGATAGCAAATATGATTGGTATTTGCGAACAATATTGATACAATAACACGGCAGTGTTTATTCCTTATAAAAACAGAAAAAGATAGGGAAATGCAGAAAAACCATTAATATATATTTATCTGAAGGAGAATATAGAATCGAATGTGATTAAAGAGAAAAACAAACCGGGGTCACTGACTTGCTCAGAGAATTTCTTAGGCGAGTTCAAAATCCTTACATTTCCTGAATATTATCTCCCCCCATGACCCCTCTTCCCCCTCTCCATTAATATTTCCATAAAATTGTGAAAAATGGAAAAGGATGAGTTAATAAGTAATTTAATCCGTTATCACTTTAATTCCTCAGTCGATAATTGTGTAACATTGATGATCTTTGCAATTTCTTATCATTACAACCACGTTGACAATTGGTGTTTGGTATACCTAGAAAAATTTCTAAGTATTCAGATTTTGGTTTTTATAACTTTTTGGCTTAAAGATGTATGTTTTGTGCATATTGCATATATAATTTAAATGAAAACGAATAAAATATAGCTGTACGACTACACCCCATGAAGAGTCTTGGGTTCAGTAGTGATAGAGACAGTACTGGGACAACGGTTGAGCAAGGAGGTGATTTGTATTTTGAATAAAACAATCTGTACTCCTATAACCAACAATTCAGTAAGTACTTAACTTAGTCAGGAATCCTGAATTTAAAATCGAACAATTATGCAGGAAAATACTTTGTTCGTGGCTAGGTTTTTTCCCACCTAATTAAGGGTATCCACTTTAAAGAGACAGCACCTGGAGGTTCTCCAGATCCCATAGGGCCTATCCCCGGATTTTAACAGGCAAAATAAATTATTTGCCACAGCCTGATTTAAATCGGAATCTTTAGCACTTCTTCCACAGATCTATCCCGCTCCCTTTCTTTAAATGAATTATAAATATTTGTAATAATATTAAAAAAGTAATCCAAAGCTCTTTTCATTATGAAAATGAGACTCAAGGCATTAATATTTGAAATAATAATAAACCAAATCTCTTTTCATTCGGAAAATGAGAATTAAGCATTTCAAGTCTTCTTAAATTGTTCTGGTGTTATAAGAGATTCGATACCCTACTTATAAGCTCGGGAAATAGGAATGTGAAGATCATTGATATTACGGTTTACACTTTCTTTGTAGTTTATACTTTCTTTGCGGTTTTCTATGTAGATAAAGGAAAGTGTAAACGATAGGGAAAGTATAAAGCATATAGTTACTAAGTTATTATCATTGATACTTGGGAATATTAGAAGTGACAGACTCGGGTCTCAAAAGAGTGAATTAGAACGATTCCAAAGCAGACATAAAGAAGTAAGGGATTGTCGAGTGCAATCGCACGAGAATATTTTATAACATCTCTGAGATCTTATTAAGAAAAATAGTAAAGATTCCGTAAAGATGGAAATTACTATCAAAACGAAATATCAACTTTACTTGACAGGCGTTTGCAAATGCATTGTGAATAAATAATTGAGAAGAATGATTTTAGTTAATTATCCAGAAGTTGATTATAAAAATAAAAAAGGATTCCGGATTGCAGAAGATCAATCAATGCCATATTTGAAATCTCTTGGTATGCCAACAAAGATATTAATTAATTGTTGTTATCACTCTATGATTTAGCAAGCCTGTATTTTTTTATTACGGCGAATCTACTTTTGAAACGATAAAAAGGCCGAATAAACGATAAAATTTAAAGTTTTTTCACATTTAAAAAATTTCCATGAAGTAAATGATGGCGATTAAGAGGTCCCACTACGACGATGAAGCCATGCAGGGCGAGCGATACCCTATCGACTGGGATGTGACCTTAGCGAGATGAGCTAACGTTTTTACAAAATGGTATCAAATAAAAACTTACTCCAGATGGTTCAATTCACACTGATCACTAGCTTCTTAAATAACAATTTTGTCATTGTTTACACTTACTCCTGTGGGTTATACTCTCCCTTAGTATCGATATGGTTTACACTTTCTTTGTAGTTTATACTTTCTTTACGGTTTTCTATGTAGATAAAGGAAAGTGTAAACGATAGGGAAAGTATAATGCATATAGTTACTAATGGAGAGTGTAAAGCATGAAGAATGTTAGGCAAGTGTAAACTATGATAATATATACCTACTCCTACTTTTATCATAGTTTACACTTGCCAAACATTCTTCATGATTTACACTTTCCCACAAATTTGTCATGGTTTACAGTCTCCCACACTTTTTGATATAGTTAAAGTTACCGTTAGAATCTGGTCTACACTACTAATAATATTTTGTTGGTGTAAACATGTATGTACAATTAATAATATTATCTTGGTGAAGAAAGTGGTCTTCTTGTCGGACTCAATATCCGCGATACAGACAATCTGCTCACCAGAGCCACAAGGAAAGGAAATAAACGTCTGCCAGGAAAGAGTACAGCAGCTACAAGAAAGGACATAGTACTGCAATGGGTGCCAGGACACTGCGGTCTCTTGGGTAATGAAAAGGCCGACAGTCTGGCTAAACAGGGCTGTATCCTAAAGCAGCCGATCAGCCCGATCTCCTACCACAGTGCTTGTCGCATTATCAACAGCACTTTCAGCAAATCGGTCAAGAGAGCAAGAAGAAAAGCTACAGAGGGAAAGCCCTGGGAAGGCATTCCAAAATCGAACATACCACGGGACCTTCCGAGAGACGAAGCAGTGGCAGCTATCCGAATGACAACTGAACATGACTTCCTTCAGAAGCACTTGCATCGAATTGGGGAGGTGGACTCACCATTATGCATTATGAATGAACTGCAGAACTCCTTACGACCTGCGATGGCTTTAGGGAAGTCACTTGTGAGGCAACGATGGAGGAACGAGCTTTTTTATATTGGGCAACACGGTGTCGGATGGCCGAAAGGCCACGAACAGGCCTTGGCTGAAAGAAAGAATGATATTATCTTGGTTTACACTTATTCCTAATTTCATCATATTTTACACTTGTCCACCATTCTTTATGGTTTACACTCTCCCTTAGTATCAATATGGTTTACACTTTCCAACATTCTTCATCGTTTGCCCTTACTACCGTTATGGTTCACACTTACCCTATGTTTTACAGTTACTCCTACTTCCATCATAGTTTACACTTTCCTCCACTTTCTTCATTGGTTACACTTACCCTTGGTATCAATATGGTTTACACTACCCCTACTATTATCATGGTTTTCACTTTCCCTATGGTTTAGGCTTACCGTTAGTATCAATGTAGTTTCACCATAGTTATTCGACATAGTTTCTACTTTCATTATAATTTACACTAGCGTTCATTATTTTTTACATTCGCTCCTACATTATTCATTATTTCAAACTTATAGTACGTCTACTTTCATACGGCGATAGGAGGAAAAAGTGTTTACCGTTTACACTTACCCCTATTTTAACCATGTTCACACTGGCCCCATCCTTCTTCATGCTGTACGTATTACCCATGCTAACGTAAAGTATCCCTACTACCAAAATGGTGTACACTTACCCTTACTATTGATATGGTTTACACTACACTACCCCTGCGATGATAATTGTTAGCACTTTCCCATACTGTCGCCATGGTGTAACCTTCACTATATTTTCTTTATGATTTACTCTTATCCATTCTATCATAATGGTGTACGCATAAACATGCTATCATAAAAGTGTACACTTAGTCCTATTTTCATAAAACATCCAGAATTGCTTATCCCCTTGCTTATGCCCATCTTAAAAATTTTATGGGGATATTATTATATATTTTTTTAATTATCTAACGCTTAAAATCTGATGAGCGACATTCACCTAACAATCTCTCTTTTTCATCCAGGATCTTCAAAGATCCTCAGAGGACACAGGTGGTCCTCGTCATCAGATATACTGCCTGGAGGATGAAGTCTAGCAACTGACATTCTGTTTAATAGCTAGTGACGTTAGATGTTAAATAGTCGATTACTGCTCGTATTGCAATAGGAGATAAGGTCGTGCTCAATACTAAACCTTGAGAAACACAATTTCTCACTGACTTTAATATAGTAGTTTCAGCAACTATAACTCAGCAGATCTTTGATCATAGGAATCGACTTTTCAGTTGAAATATTTCCTTCTAGTTTGAAAGGAGAAACTGTGAGCTCGCAAAGCTTATAAATTAAAATGTAAATTTTATTAAGTAAAAAATATTTATTCTAATCAGTAACAAAAGAACATAAATTAAGACTGCAGTACTTTGGATGGTAAGATGATAGGAAACCCCATTTAACGCGATTTCAATTAAGGTGAACTTCTCGCGAGGAGCCATTCGCTAATCTTGAGTTAAGCAGAGTATGAATGAATAGAAGATTAATCGTAACGTATTAAACGATACTCAGATACTTGATGAAGATCCCTATCCAAATTATACCTTGATAGGCAAAATTTAGTAGCCTCACAGTAGCATCGTCCGATTAGCATAAAGTGATGTTCAATAAATATTCAAACAACAAAGAAAATTGAGGTTTTCCTTTTTCTCTTAGTCACAATAAAATTGTTCCTCTTCACAAGTAACTCTATCTGGTGTGATTTTATCCAAAATGAGTAACGGCTACCCTTACTAATAGTTTCCAAATCTTTCAAAGACGACTCAATGGGAAACACTGCTTCTCTCAATGTCGATCTCTTCAAATTAGAGACCTAACGTTTGCTGTAAACAGGATAATTTTCGAAATTTGATTTTAGGCCACTCTAAAAGACACTTGAAAACAAATACCTATTACTATTAAAACATCAGGAATACTAGCGAAGGTTATGATGGCGCCAATATATAGTAGTTCGAAGATTTATAAAATGAATACAAAAGTATTTATCTGCAGCAACAGAGGATAAATGGTTAGGTCGAAACTTGTCAAGAATGAGTTAAGTTTACACGGGTTTTGACAATATTAATAATCAGACAATAATTCTATTGACTATAAACTTTTCACTCATTTTCTATATCTCCTACTGGCCATTTTCATGGGTTCTCCTTCCTACATTAAAGAGTGTTTTTCCCAATCCCGTTTTTCACTCGTACACAAACTCTTTGAAGTACGGGTAATCGTCTCGGGTCATTAACTGAGGAAATTCATCATTCTCAGTGAGGACGTTAAGTCCGCGTCCCCTCAGCAATTTGGATCTTAGTGAATCAAAGGCGGTGCAACTTGTGACAATGTGCTCAGCAGACTCCGGAACGCCGCAGCTAGGACATAAAGGGTCAATGTCCCTTCCGTATTCATCAAGTTTAGCCCGAAAGCCTCCATGCCCTGTGAGGAATTGCGAAATCCAGTAGTACCGAAACAGAATATTACAATTTTAAAATGGCCAGTATTTTGTTTTTCATATGTTATCTCCTAATGACCTGATATCAGGAATTGCGAATTTGATTTGGAAATTGCGTCTAAAACTAATCATGACACTCCTGAAACTAGTCGTCTTGGAATAGTATCGATTAAAAAGAATACATCATTGCGCCTAAATGGAATAAAATAGAGAAGACTAGTACCAGACCAAATCCGGATGTAACTAGATGTTGTTGATCCCATATTAACATTTTTATCAAAAGAATTATCATCTTAGGGTCTCACTAATCTAATATTGCGTTATTTTCTAGCTGTCTATGGAGCATTGCGTAATGACTTTTTGAGAGAAAGTGGAATGACAATAAACAATAATTTTTTTTTTTTAAATACATCCATACATATAATAAAACAAAGTCCTCGGCCGCGTTTGCTCGCGGTAAACTCAATAACTACTGCACGGATTTTCATGCGGTTTTCACCAATAGATAAGAGTGATGCACCAGAAAGGTTTCGGTATATAATTTGTCGCGGTTTTGTGTAAATGTGTTGGAATATAACGATAATTATCGGTAATGTTGGAAAAAGTTTCATGTTTCATCGAAAACGCTGCCTAATATCTCTTATCTATCTATCTATGCATATTATAAAACAAAGTCCTTGGTCGTGTCCGTCCGGTCGCGGTAATCTTTTTTTTTTATAATAGCTACATAATAAAATACATTAGGCAGACAAACATGTAGGCATAATATGTCATCCTACCCGTGCAAAGCAGGGGCGGGTCGCTAGTTTTTAAATATTAATTTGTTTTTTATATCGTATCTAGAGACAAAAATATAAAAGATATCCTGCGCTTATAATTTACTCCATTCCTTCTTGACACACAGATTATTAATCTATAGTATTTTTCCACTAATTTCTCAAAACTTTCTTTGTGTTTCATTACTCAAATTTCTAGTATTTTGGCCCAATGCATTATATAAACTATAGAATTTATTTATTTCCACCGATATCTTGTTCATTTTCATGGAACTAATTGATTTCCTTTTAAAATTCTTTTTTAATACTAGAGATGAACTTGTTTGAAATAAACTGTTATTTAGATTTAGATGGAGGGGGCGCTAGTGTTTTTTCTATAAGAAAACAGGGCACTACTTTAGTAAACGATCATACATAGTAATTACGAGAGGAATTCCTCTTGTTTAGTTCACATTTGCCAATATTTCACATCTTTTCAAATATCATATCATCATTTCCTCTTCTCAACAAAAAAAAATAAAAAAAAATAGAAAAGAAAAGAAAAATATATATATTTTTCGAAGTTAGTTGTTTATGATCAGTACTTTTGCACGTAAGAGTCACGATTCTGTCAGAAATGGTAGCAGCAATGCCATTTATTAGACTTGACAGTATTATGCTTATTTTACAGTCGAAACAACTTAAAAAACGCTTTTTACTGAAAGCTCATTAGAAGATTATATTCCTAATCTCACTTTTCACTCTAATTTTCTATAACTCCTACTGGCCATTTCCATGGGTTCTCCAACCTAGATTGAAGAGTGTCATTCCCAATCCCGTTTTCCACTCGTACACCAACCCTTTGAAGTAAGGGTAATTGTCTTGGTCATTAACTGAGGGAATTCATCTAAAATGATCAGTACTTCAGAAAAATGTGCAAACTGTGTGTAAAGTAAAACCAGGCATTTCCCGCCCTCATTTCGGCAATTAGATTTTTTGATCTATTGGGATCAATCTCAGAAGGTTGCCCATGTTTTAGTCAGAAGTCAGTCGCCTATAACCAGTATCAATCAGTGTAACAACATCCAGCATCCGTCTCCTAATTTTAGCACACTCCAGCTGGAGGAAAGATCATAAGGAGAAGAAAGACTATAAGGAGCTTCAAATTGAATGTAGTAAGTAAGTAGACAGTAAAGTAACATTTTTAAGACCATCATGGGAATTGCGGCTCTGGCGATTTTTAACTGTTTACAGGCATCATAAAAGGGAAACGAGGATTAATTTTGTCCACATATTCTTCACATTTTCCAATTACATTAATATGACGGTAAACTAGATATAAATACAGCCTGAATAAGATGGATAGGGCACGTGGAGAGAATGTCAGACCTTAGAATATCAAAGAAGATATTTTATGGTAAACCGTAAGGCAAGCGACGTCTTCTAATTTTATGGCTGGGTGATGAGGACTTGAAGTTGCTGGGTACAAAATTGGAGGAGGATAGCGCAGGATCGCAGAGATTGGTTGGTTGTGGTGTTGTGGTGGAGGAGGTCCGGGTTCTTGCAGGACCGCTGTGCCATTTTAATGATAATAATTGATAATTAATTGTTAGTCATAAAATATTTTTATACCTACGCCAGTTAAAGATCTTGGAAAGAAAAATGTTACATTGTGAGGTTGGATGAATGAAAAACAGAGCCATAACAATGATGGTATCAACTCCCCTTCTCTAGAAAATAAATAATACATATATATGTGTATATATATATATATATATATATATATATATATATATATATATATATATATATATATATATATATATATATGTATATATTTTTAACTTAATTGTTTACGTTCAATATTTCTTGATATCGGGACAAAGTCATGTTTCAGACAGAAATGGCTAGCAGCAATGCCATTCGTTAGACTTGGCAGTATTATGTTTATTTTAGTTCTCAAACGTTTAACTAGGAATCCTCAAACAGTCAAGTTTACGGCAAGAACTGCTCACTGTTTCAGGCTACCTCAACAATTACAAGACAAACGCTCGAAGCATCCAATTAATTACGAAAGACCCCTATACATACCTGCCATACCTTCAATCAGGCATAGAATACCCAATTGTACTTTTGGTGCAACGTACTTTGGAGTAGCGTTTTGGTGCTCCACTAAGCCATCAAATTTCTCTCGCATCCAATCCTTACAATCCCAAATCCTTCGTAAAATCCTCAAGGCTCCTTAGTTTGTAAGGGATAAGGCCATTCATAATGAACTTAATGATCTATTAGCGATCGGATTGGCCCCAACCAGATATGAATACTTTCATGACAAACTTAATCCCCATTCAAACGTACTAGTTTTAAACCTAGCTACCCCTTCAATTCCCGATAATCCTCCGAGGCGTCTGGAAAAAAGATGGTGTGTGACTTTATCTCGTTTAATTTTCGTAGAATTCAACTTTTTACTTATTATTATAATACAGTCGTAAATTTCAATAAATATATTTTTTTTAATATGAAAGACAATTGATGTAATTGAACCTGGGAACGTGTTGGAAAAACTCTGAAGTTATATCATATTCTAGATGGCTTGACTAACCAGCTGTTTCGATAAATTACTGGACCGTTAAGGAGTAGATAGATTCTTTTTGTTCCTTGGAGATGGACGAGGAAGGGAGAGACCAAGGTCGATTCCCAATGACGGCTCCAATCCAGCAACATCTTCGCAACATCATCTTTCATTGTTGAAAGGCAATAAACCACAACTGTTCACAATAAATAATTCAATAATATTTCCTGCTAGACAATTAGATTATCTTAATACCACATTATCTCAATGGAGTGAAACTATGGATTCGCAAAGATGAATGAAATCATGCAGTTTTTAAATAATAATATTGAAAAACATTGTCGGTTAGTAGATGGAGTCTTAAAATTACTATATTAATTGTAATTGATATATAATAATACATTGAGGTGTTAAGGATCAAAAGCGGATACCTCCAAAGTTTCAAAAGTTTATTTTTCCACAATTCTCGCTAGTTAAGTCAAACAAGACACTTACCACCTTATTTCTCTTGGTTATAGACCCACTTAGAACCTGAAGTTTCGGGAGTATAAAATTGCTCGACTAAACTAGCGAACAATGGGAGAAAGTAAATTTTTGCAATTTTGGAGTTATCCGGTTATGCATCCCGGAGGTCTCAATTATAATTTGTTAATTTGTATAATATTAAATATGTGAAAAATAGATAGAAACACTAATTAAGAAGAAATAAAAATGTCAGAAGACTTATAATTTGTAAAGGCTTCAAATGTTGGCTACTTCCGACAATTTTTGATGAAGGAATTAAAATGGAATTATTTAATTTTTTGTTTGTTTTTATGGAGGCTTTTTTTAGCTCTTTGGGTTTAAGGGTTGAGGGTTGAGGGTTGCTAATTAAACAAGGAAATGAGAGAATCTTTTTTACTGTAGTTGGTACATTTTAAGAGGAGAATGAGGATTGGGAGATTCTAATTTAATTAATGTACTTTTAATTTAATTTCAAGACCGTGGAAAAATTTCAATGAATAGCCCTTAAGTCTCTAGACTATAACAGAAATTGAAATTATCTGTCCAATATTTCGCCCATTCAGGTATCCTCGATTTTAATATGGCTCCGTTCGAAATGTGAAGAAACTTAGTATCTAGTAAGTCTGGACTTTTTTTGGTTGGTGTGGAATATTTTACGATATGCTTTAGTACATTCTGAAACTGTTGGCGACTCTTAGCCGTTACGGGCGTTATGTTTCCTAACATTGTTGGTTTTTATAGTCCCATAAAAATTAATTTAATTTACCATAGAATAAATCACTACTTGTCATTAAAAAATGGAATATTAAGTTATTAAAAATCGTGATCACTCCAACTGTTCCACAAAGGGTATATTTTTCGTAATTCGGGTTGATCGTCAGTGACTGCAACGAGACAAGATTCTTATTTTCTGTTTTCCTGGTGTCTTTTATCCGCATCTTCTTAGTTTACCAGCTGGCAGCGTTTTTTTAAGAACTTTTTTTTTCCATTTTATCTCGAAGCATTATTCTCAATCTTCCTTGATATTATCAGATCCTTATTTCGTCGTATAACACAGTGACATAGCAACATCGAATGGCGTTCAGAGCAAATTAAAAAACTGCCGACTCTTCCTACAGTAATTTACTTCTAGAGACAGATGAGACCGACAAAATTCATTCAAAAAATTAAATCAAATACCAGGTTCCACAAATATAACTTGAAGGTAGGGAAGATAGTCAAAAAGTACTCAGAACAACGATTACCAACTATTTTACCCAAATACTCACAGTCCACGGGTACCGAGTATTTCGCTCAAATACTTAAATTATACCAATACCGAGTTTTTAAACTCAAATTGTCATTCTGTTCTAATACAGAGAATTTTACTCAAATACTCCTGGTTTCACAGTATCGAATATTTTACTCAAATAGCCATAGTGTCCAACACCGACGGTTTCACTCTAATACTTAAACTGCCTGAGTACCAAGTACTTCAGTCATTTAATAGGAGAATTAAAGCGTCCAAGGAACTACGTACTTAGGGTCCCAAAAAAAACAAATAATAAATAACCATGAAATTAAATATAAAATAAATGTTTTTTATTACGATTTATATCTCCTAGCATTAAGTTAAATTTTTCCATAAATGAAGTTTCGACCAATAAACTAACACTGGCAATCTTTGAAAGAAGAATTCTAAACAAAATCATGGGTGTAATTCAGACTGAAGACGGATGGAAACTGCGAATTAACAGGGAAATCTGCTAAAAAATGTAAAAAATATCGACATTAGCCCTACTGTCATCATGGGTTACACTTAACCGTCATGGTTTACACTAACCAAAACGATTGTTATAATTAACACTTACCCATATATACGTATGTTTTATATTACCACTAATATTATTATGGCTTACATTTCCCCAACTATCATAATGGTTTATATAGTCCGTATGGTGGTCAATACGAACATTTAAAAAAAGAAAAATTATAGCCTAAATAACTTGGCTTGAAGAAAAGCAATTTTTGCTGCTAGTTTTGTTTTATTTCTTGATAAATAAATAATTTATTTAAAACTGCCTATCATTTGATTTCATAAGTCACTAAGATAAAGCTATGAAGTATGTATGACTCAAGACATAAGACCAGCGATAGTGAAGATGTAACTGTTTTTTGATTAGATATTCATGTTCGTACTAAATTTATGCTTGGAATTATTATAGAGACTTTATTTTATATATCATTTCAATATTGTTCATTGTTTGGCTTTTGGGGCCCAAAATAAGTAGCGCACGGGAGGACTATGACCTTCGCACACCTTCCCAACCACTATACGACTGGGTACTACAATCATTGTCTTTGTAACTTATTTTCAATAATAATCTTATTCTTTATTTGATTAACTTTATAAAATACTTGGCAAATACTTTGGCGTTACCTTTTCCTGCCCACACTTGCACTTTTTATTGACAAGCCCCTATACCGACTTAGACCTTCAGGTGCCCTCGTGCGCTGTAATGATTTCATGAGATGAGATTTCATTTGTTGTGCGATTATTGTAGAGGAGGGGGATGATCAGGGTCCAGTGATGATAGGAGCGGATATCGCCGCTGCGGCAGTAGCAGTTTCAGGCAGCAACTAGCGCGGATCTGAGGCACAGCACAGGGTCAACGGTTCTGCAAGTAGCAGGCGTACTGCAAGGTGCGTTCTTCTCATACCTTCTACATTTAATATTTAGTTAAAAAATAAAACTCTTATTAATTATATGTTTACGCATCGTTTACGTTATTATTCTTCCTCACAAAGATGACTGACAAAATTTAACGTACTTAACAGCCTTTATATATATATATGTATATATATATATATATATATGTATATATATATATATATATATATATATATATATATATATATATATATATATATTCACTATTTAAATAAACTGAGCAAAATATTTCATTAATCAAAAAATATTTACAAAGTACAATGCGATAGGTTTTATAAAAAAAGAATTGTATGCTGCCATGATACGAAACTTAAACCCAACATATCGTCCCTGCCATTTCCAACTATCGAATGTGAAAATCGGTACTTTTGAGGGGCATTTAAAAAAAAAAAAAGTAGTCGCTATGGATGACTATTCTTAACAAAATAAGGAGCGTTGAAGATTTTACGAAATATAATTTCAAGTAAAAAAGTTTTCATAGTTTTGACACGAAGTTTAAAGTATTTGAGCCTGCTAATTGTTATAACTATTTTAACTGTGTATTAATGCATAATTGTGGCGTTGACATAGGAAAGGTAGTTAGTAAAAAGATTTTTTTTTTTTACAGAAAAGGTAGTGATTAATGATACTGATAGTAAGGCGAGAAGTCAAAACTGAAAGTGGTTTAGTTTCTATGAACGGTGGTAGTTATTATTTTTCAAAGGAAACAATCATTTTTAGTTGTCACAACAGTTTTTTGCTTCTCCTGTAAAATTGTCTTTTTACCTTTTGCATGCCAAGGCCTCAGTTATCAACTCTAGACGTTATGCTTGAGAAAAATAAATAAAAAATTGTAATTTCAACAAATATCGCTGGTTGACTTGATATCCATTTATTTCTCTATCGAATAATTGTTTGTATTTAAAACTCCATTGTATTTCCAATGATACTTCAGTGCTTAAATTATCGTAGTCTTGACAGATCACTGAAATTAATCCAGATAGTTTATTAAATTCTGTTATATTTAACGAAGCAAAATATATTTCAATTTAGCAGAAACGGGGGCAATTTTTTTATTTTACTTATCACGAGTTGATATCTGTAAGAAAAAAAAATACAGAAATCTAATGAAAGGTTAAATCCATTAAAATACATGCAGAAAGGATGACACTTAAGAAAATTTAAACAGATTTTTCAAAAATGGTCTGAGTACGTTCAAAATAAACTTAAAATACGTCATGAAATTTGTTTTGATATTCCGATAACGGCTATTATCTAGTAGACGTTCTCGCTTATCACGAATTCTAACCAAAAGAAATCAGTTTAGGATAAAAGTCATTTTTAAATTCAATTGTAGTTACATCCTAATCACTAATTACATAACTAGGATTTACAATAATTCTCTAAATACAGAAGTATCCCAGGTTTGAAATTTATAGATTTTTGAAGGTGGGAATGTGACAAGAAACCTATTTCTGATCTGTTTACATTAATTCGCGTACATTGAACGGTATATTGATTTTTTCACAGTAAATGCAAAAGTTTTTATATCTGAGGACAAGTTGGAACTTTGTTAAAATATCTTGTATTGATGAATGAAAACTCAAAACTTTTAAGATAAACATTTGTTATAGTTGAATAATAAAGGGCATCAGTACCAATTTAGAACCAGATCAGGATCAATAGACACTGGGTCACCTATGTCCAATGGCTCTGATCTAAGCACCTACTTTGCCCAAGATCGCAGTCCAGACGGTGACCTTAGGATTTTTTAAGGGAGTAAAAGGGAGGCTTTATACTTCGGAAGGGGCGTAAAAAGGCCCCGAGTCTGTACTGGGTCAGATATTCGATAAAGATTCCTGTCCTAAATATTCCAGGATAGACAAAATTCAGATTCCCGCAGTAGCATCGTCCATAGCCATAGCTGCATAAAGTGACGTTAAATGAATAAACAAACAAACCAATAGACAGATGATCAAAGAGAAAGGTGTCTGCCCTCTGTGTGGAATTCCTCTGTTCCTCTGTGTCCTCTGTTACCTATAACAAAAACATGCTTGTTGAGTTGTATCCTCGAATCGTTCTGATTAGTTGATTTTTATTTTTTAGAACCATGGAGCCCAACTTTTAAATTAATCTCAATACAAAATAATATTATATTTTACTAACTGGACATTCTTCTTAAGCACAATAGGAATTCATGCCTACATCCTCAAAATTGTCTGTTCAAACAATGAAGACACGCTTTATTCTCTCTTCGTACTTCGTAGAAGGGAGAAGGAAAAAGTCGCTCTAGCCAACCATCTTCAACATGGTCACTAACATGGACCACTAACAGTGTTTTGGATAATATCAGTTCTTAAACCACTGTTTTACTTGTATTTCTTAATCTTTAAAAGACAAGTGGAGCGGCTCATAATAATTTCTCTGCTGGAAGGCTGATGTAGGCACTATGTAAGGATAGGTAATCGTTCAAACCGATACACTTTTACATACTACTTTTCTTACTTTCTTCTCTCCTGTAATTTAGTCAAAGAATACAAAGTTCTAATTTAGTCAAAAAATACAAAGTTTCTTTTGTATTTTTTGTTTTTAATTGAATTTAGAAATGTCAAACGGTTATTTCAAATAAACAAAATTGAAGGTACTTTAGAATAAGTTTATTTAAACATTTAGTAATCAACCTATTTCAGACTAAGTAGCTGATGTTTTGAAAAAAACGAGTGTAATAATAACCGTAAGAATTTTTTTTAAAAAAAGGTTGAGCCCTTGATATCCCGTAGATATACCGCTAACATAAACATAGACAAAAAATATTTATATTTTATAGAATAATTTTACATTAGAGAATAAATCATATATTGCCCAAATTCGTAAGTTACCTCCGTGTTTTTTTCTGTTGGATGTTTTTTATACAGTTTTCCTTTCATTGTAAATTATGATTCTCCACAGATATATTTAAATTTGTACAATTGTTTTTATAGGGTTGGCAACTAAGTCATTGCCGTTTTTGTCGAGAGATTCACTCTACACTTTCTTTTGTTTTGTTAACGTGGCCAGAGCATCTAACCTATATTTTTTTCTTACTGTATGGACTTCTACGTTTAATTAGTAAAAAAATTTTTTTGATTAGTTCTTTAGTTTTGTTTTTATCCCAATTTAAAAATGGAAGAACAGGACGTGCATTTCCGACACATTTTATTGTATTACTTCCGAAAAGGCAAGAACGCATCGCAAGCACAAAAGAAAATTATGTGCCGTATATGGAGATAAAGCCTTAAAAGAAAGGCAGTGTCGAAATTGGTTTGAAAGATTTCGTTCCGGTGATTTTTCACTGAAAAATGCACAACGATCTGGCCGCCCAGTCGAAGTGGATGAAACCCATATCAAGGCCATTATCGATTCAGATCGTCACAGCACAACACGAGACATTGCAGAGAAGCTCAATGGGTCGCATACATGCATTGAAAAAAAATTAAAAACCCTTGGTTATGTCAAGAAACTTGATTTATGGATTCCTCACCAGCTAAAGGAAATTCATTTGACGCAACGGATTAGCATCTGTGATTCGCTACTGAAACGCAATGAAAATGATCCATTTCTGAAGAACCTAGTTACTGGCGACGAAAAGTGGATAGTTTATAACAATGTTACTCGCAAGAGATCGTGGGTGAAGCAAGATCAACCAGCCCAAACAGCATCAAAAGCAGATATTCACCAAAAAAAGATTATGCTGTCAGTCTGGTGGGATCACAAAGGAATTTTGTATTTTGAACTCATGCCGCAGAACCAAACGATAAATTCAAATGTGTATGTTGAACAACTCGACAAACTGAAGGATGCAATTGAAGAAAAGCGGCCGGTATTATCAAATCGGAAGGGTGTTGTTTTCCATCATGATAACGCAAGGCCCCACACATCTTTGGTTACTCGGCAAAAATTATTGGAACTGGGTTGGGATGTTTTGTCACACCCACCATATAGCCCTGACCTTGCGCCTTCGGATTACCATTTGTTTCGTTCCATGCAAAACTCTTTAAATGGTAAAATTTTTAACAACGCGGATGATGTCAGGTCACACCTAATTCAGTTTTTTAATAGCAAAGACCAGACATTTTACGAACGGGGAATTTTTACGCTGCCAGAACGATGGAAAAAGGTCATCGACAAGAACGGGCAATATCTAATTGAATAAAGTTATATTTTTAAACAAAAATTCTGAATTTGCCTTCTTATTTGAAATCGGCAATGACTTAGTTGCCAACCCTATATTTGATACCGGTCTATTGGTACAGCATTTTTATTTTGTGAAATGTGGCAAATTTTACAAGAAATAAATAAATAAAATCTGTGTTTTGATTATGTTTTCACAATAGTAAAATAGGCAAACAATGTTTATATGTATTTCAATAAGAACCTCTTAAATTAAATGAGGATAGATACATTTCATAAGGTTATACAAATAAAAAAAATGTTATACAAGATAAAAATAATATTAAAACAAAACCAGGTGGTCGTTCACCGGTGACCAATGACTCACTAACAAGTTTCCTTAAACTTGTTACTCTGTTGAAACTAGCAAAAGAAATAATTTTCTACAATAATGATGTGTATTTTATTTTTCGATAAGTAAAATTAAAAATAGAAAACTTCAAATCCATTCATCCATATATATAATTAGAGTTTAATTTGTTTTCTTATTTATAGTTAACAGATACCAATACCTAACTAGGAACATAAACCTTCAACTTCGTTGCGTAGCTCTGTTCTAATTATAATGAATTATGCAACAAATAATGAGGAAATAAGAACAAGGAGAGTTAAATAATGTCTGTTGTGGAATACTATCGTTGTTTCTATATTTTATATTTTTTATATTTTTATTTTATACTTCCTGATTAATTATCTAGACGATCGTAAGCTAAAAATAAAAAAAAAATATGCCCGTTATTAATCTTTTAAAATGCTATATTATGAATTATCATGGCTAATAGTATACGCAATTTTTTCAGGGTGAAAAGGCACATACGCAAATCGATAAGAAGACACAGTAAAATATGTGATCACAAATGCCTAAATACTTCTTAATTTTTTTTTACTTCGATTCATTTGATTTAATTTTCTTCTCTTCTTCATCATATGCCATTTCTAGCGTCGAGGAGCCTGGAGGCTATTAGGTTTACTCTGAACAGATTTTCTTATATTTAATAGACCAGCGATGAGGCCTAACTGCTGAGGGATAACTGCTCTCCTGAATACTTATTTACCCTCAGGAGAACGGGCGATCGGACTATACCCCCTCGGTACTGGGTTACCCCCAACCTGGAGGACCATTGGCTTATTTGATGACTTGAGGATGAGGTTGCCAAATCTCTACGCCATGATTTGATTTTCATTAGTTCTAATTTATTATAATAGTATTTCTTAACATAAAACAGACAGGTGGGAGTGAAAATCGATTTTTTAAAACTACATTTGAAGAGCAGAAGTGTTTGATTCTACTCATTTAAATCCCATTCAATACTGTTACAATCCATGGTCGCGATTGGCTCTTAGATTATATACATCAAGAGTGTTAAAAAATAATTAGGATGGAACAAAAAGATTCATCTTTGCTTTTTCCAGAAGAGGCATTCTTTGGCAAATAAACAAAAACAAATGAACAAAAAGGTATCAAACGAAATTTAAATAACTCGTACATTAAACGAGGATAGAACAAGGGTAAATAAGGGAAGGTTGTGTTTTAGAATAAAAATTAATTAATGGAAGTTGGTGAAAAATCAAAAAACAGAAAAAACTTATAGCATAGAGCAGTCGTGTTTAAGGAAAAACACATATCCCTTACCAGATTATTTACATGAGCAAGGAAATGTTTTCTCGTTTCGTTATATGCAAAATGTAAGAGGGTTGAACCCTTTTTTTGAGATTATACAAGATTATTCAACTTCCAATTATACAAGAGACCAACGTTCAGAGTACCATCAAGTTCAACAGCGTACGTTATAATAATGAAGGAACTGTGACAGAATGGAAGATTACACCTACTGGTACTTTCAGAAATGTGTTGGTGTGCAGAACTAAGACGAAGACATCAAACTGGATTATTAGGAGGACCTGAGAGAATTATTAGATCTTCAACATCAGGAATCGTTGGAACTTGTGGGTAGATCATAAATTCTCATTCCCTCTTTCAGATGATTTGGCCCCAACATAAGTTTAAACAGATCATGCAGTCGCGGGACAGTAGCATTTCAATCATTCAGAAATGACATGAATCACGTACTCATTCAGAAGCTTTCTCAGTAGTTCAATAAAGAAAATTTCTTAGACTTTTGAATTATTCGGTATTATTTAAAACATAGATGTTTATGGTTGACAGACGTTTAGATTAGTATTAGTACTATAGGTTATCTCTTTAAATTGAAGTGGAAGTGGAAATGAGTTACTGCACCCAATGATTACACAAAATAAGTCATTCTTAATCATTGACTGCACCCCCTTACCATTTCATACCACTGTTATCCATTTATAGATTAGACATATTTTACTTTTTCGCTCTTTCAATTTTATTTTTAAGATTACGAAAGATCTTGGCATTCTTTCCAAGGCGAAATGAAGATCTGAAGTTCAACTTGTTTAGTTTGTATATCATAAAAATTCAATCTTTTGAAAGAGTGAATCCGAACATGTTCTTTTTTGAAAAATGAAAGCACATGTTCTTGTTTCTTCACAAATTACTAATAAAACAACAACGCTTCAAACTCTCTGGACACAGCGATGTACTGCGCCTGATGATTTGAAATCCTTCAGCAACACCATACTAAGATCTGAGAGAAGGCCTATTATATACATTTACAAAGACTGACACTGTGTTCAGAACAGGTGTTTCCGAATTTAATTAGTGGAAAATCAATACGAAAGGCCATCAGCCCTGTTGGCAGGAGATATCCTCCCTTCTTCTTGTGGGAATTCCATACTTCCCAGAACACCCCTGCAGTTCTCTCTAAACCATGAGTGTGTGTGGGGGGAGGGGGGAGGGCCACAAAGTCTAGATTAGCTACTGATCCTTGAATAAAGGTATAATGATTCTCATAAAATACCTTAAAATTACATTAAAATATATATTTTAAGAAGTAAGTTCTCGATCTGTGTAGAAAAAAATTTAAGAAGGAAATAAACAGCTGTTTATTTTGTGAGAATTTTGTTTCCACAAACGCAAATGATACCATATTATAAAGACTCCTATTGTTTGCATCTAATTTGATCTATGCTCAATATCTGAGTAAAGAAGTAATTAGAAAGTTCAAGCAAATAAAAAAAATAATTATGAAATTAAATGTACTACTTATTTTTATATAAGAAACAGTCAAACGATAATACTATGATCACCATAAAAATAAAACAAAAAAAAAAAATGACCTAAGATTGATTTTGATCTATTTGAGGCAACCAATTGAAATAGTTTCCGCTTTTTTCTTGCCAAAAAGTTGA
This sequence comes from Arma custos, assembly GCA_037127475.1. Lineage (NCBI taxonomy): Eukaryota > Metazoa > Arthropoda > Insecta > Hemiptera > Pentatomidae > Arma > Arma custos. Next base: position 86,439,255 of record CM073763.1, on the reverse strand, counting down.
AATAACTATAACTGACTATTCATGTATAAATTATCAATTAGGCTGAGAGAATTAGATTCATTTTAACACACGAGATTGATATATTATGTCTTGAACTCTTTTACAATTTGATTTTGATTTAAATCATTGGCAAGTTAAAATAATTCATTAGTTTGAAAAATTATAACAGATTAGGCTAAACAGTGTAGCTATTGAAAGTGCATATCAGGCTATAGAATGATTTGCTATTTATAAATTAACAATGCATTTATTGAGGCACTAGCCTCAGCCTTGTAGCTCTGTCATACAAATTAAGTCAGGATAAAACCTGACTGACAATTAAGAGAATTTATTTTAGTCATTTTTGAAAAAAATCGTAAAATAGATGGCATGAAGTGGCACTTTGGTTGGTTAATTTTGATGAAAACATTACAGTCATATCACAGCCTTATATTATCATTCTTTTTTTAAATATATTTCCTAACATCAATTTTATTTTATTTTAAATTTGTTTATCAGATTAACCTACATTACTTCTTTTGTTACTGTTATCGGTAATGTCATTGCTGTCGTTATCAATATTATCTTGTTTTTTTTATCAAGATGACCTAAAATTTTTCACAAACTAAAATAAGTTTTTTGATTATAAATTATTTTATAATACTATTATTTATTTATACATAATTTTATTATGTAGCAGAAAATTGTTTAGGTGAAGGTCAAAATAAATTCTCAAATAGTAAGAAACAATTAGTTGGAAATCAATATTTCGACATACATTTTAGATCTTCATTAGGGCAGAATAAACAAGATACGAAACAATAAAAATATAATGATTGGATAAACAATAACATGGATAATAGAAATATTTTTATCCAATAAATAGTTTCTGATCTAGTGTATATTATTTCAGCATTTATATTTATTTTGACCTCAACCTAGTTCTTCTTCTCCTCAATAAAATAAGTTGTCTAGTTTGTGTGTTTCTTCACTTAACAGCACCCCCAAAATAAAAATGTATAATATATATCACATATAATCCATTGTAACAATGTTTGCAAGATGGAATTTTCCATTATATAAAAAAAAGCATAACTTATCGATTGGGCATGTCCAATGAAAGGTAAACATTAGCCTTGAAGTCGTTGGATCTTTTTTTCTTTCTTTCAATTTTATGGAAAGTCTAAACAATAAAAAATAGGCCAATTACAACCAAACTATTTTCTTTCATTAATTAATAAACACTTTATATATTTCATAAATAAAACATCCATATAAAATTGTCAAAGTCTTGTGCTCTCTACCCCATCTTCAGAACTGGACTTCTTAGTATTTACATTTTCACTCTTTTTCTCTTAATAAGTAAGTTACATATTCCAAACATTCATAAACTTCAAGGAATGCTATATACAAGGTTCTATACTGTCTTATTGCAAGTATCCGTATAAATTATAAAATAAAAAGACTGATACAAAAGATGCAATCAATAATAGAAAACAATAAAACGTACAACAATAATAAATAAAACTATCAAAATTTTAATTTTCATTTGTCATGGGACTAAATCAGGGTGGCCAACCCAAATGGTCACCTTGGGAATGCTTCATTGCCAGGCTGGCCGTATATCAAATTATTGATCTCCACATTACATTAGATTAATTATAGAAAAATTTTTGGAATGAAAAATTTAAATATAATGAGTTATTTTATTGTTTTTACTGTTATTCTTACATGAATACTTAGATGATATAATAAAAACAATTTTAACACACATTATAATGATTTTATTAAATTCGATCCCATAATTTTGACAGTTAATTTTTGAATGTGTGGAAGTAATATATCGTTTTTATATGAATATTGGAAAAATGTTCAAGGAGAGCTGTGGGTTGACCACTCCTGGACTAAATTATTAATTTATACACTACAGATTTGAAATATATTTTTAAACTAATGAATGAGAATAATTAGAATTTTTTTATAATTAAATTTCAGGTAAAATTGAAATGGTATTGAAAAAGGAAGTAAACGCACCACTGATCGTGGTATCCAATCGTTTACCATTTGTTCTGCATAAAAAGGCAGATGGAACATTGGAGCGTAAAGCAAGGTAACATCCATTAATCACTATATTATGTAATAAATTAATTGATTTTATGATATTAACACCTAGTTACTTTTTAGTGCCGGCGGTCTTGTCACAGCAGTGGCACCAGTGGTAATTGAATGCAAAGGATTATGGATAGGATGGTCTGGAATTTTCGATCTCATGCCAGATACAAAGATCCCTGAAGCAGATCCTGAAGATAAGGCACCAACAGCTGGGTTACTATCTAGCCAGGTGATGCTAAATATTTTATTTTTAATTTAGCAAATTACAGCCGTTTTTATAAAAATGAAACGTCCAATACTGACAAAGGCAATATCAAATTATCTTCATTTATTTATAACTATCTCTTTACAGGTGATTCCTGTCGCCATCGAGGAAAAGATGTTTGAAAGATATTACAATGGCTGCTGCAACGGGACCCTATGGCCACTCTTCCACTCAATGCCCGATAGAGCAGTATTTAAGGCTGACACTTGGAAGGTATTGTCCAGTTAATCACAAGCCCATTAACAGTTCATGTTCACATTTAATTTAATATACAATAATACCTGCAATACTATATCACATAACTGTTTATCTATCCACATTTTTTTTTTTTTAATTACAGGCCTATAGCAAGATAAATGAAGACTTTGCAAAATGTACTCTTCAAGCTTTGAGGAAAACAATACAAGATCTAGATTCACAAGGTAAATCCAGTGTATCTCCAGTGGTATGGATCCATGATTATCAGCTATTTACAGCTGCTACAACAATCAGACAGGTATTATCTATCTACAATATTATGTTTCTAAAATAATATGAAAATGGGCCTTTAGCCTTTTTTCTAAATTTATTTTGAGGAGGAAAGGATACAATGTAAGTACGATAATGTCACATTTCCATGTCTAATCCAGGTTTGTGATGAAGAAAACCTCAGGTGCAAACTAGGATTTTTTCTTCATATTCCCTTTCCATCCTGGGACATTATGAGGCTATTCCCATGGGATGATGTGATACTTCAAGGCATTTTAGGTATTTTCAATATAAAATAGGCTGTGGCGTTTGAATAAAAAAAAAATATTTTGTATTTATAAACGCATAAAAATATAGTAAATACTGGATCGATTTATTTCATAAGTCATTTAACACTAAAAAATAAAAGATATTCAGAGTCTGAAAAATTAAATATTATTTTGTCAAATTTCCACAAGTAAGGTTGATAAAAAAAAATTTAAAAAATTAAAACAGCATAGAATTAAAAAAAATAAATAAAGGAACATGTCATAGATGCCAATAGAACATCACCAATTCAAAATTACACACCCTTAGTAAATTCAGCTATTTTCCTTACTTAATCATAGTATTTTTTCTTTATTTTAAAGTTTTAAATATAATGCAAATATAAATCTTAAGAGTTACACAAATAACTAGCAGAAAGAAATTATGTTTAACAACTGAAAAGAATTAGCTGACTAACAGATGATTAATTTTTAAATAAGTTAAAAGTTAAATAATTACAAAATTCATAGGCAAGTGTCTTACTTGGACTTAAGAAAATCAATTTCTATAATATACAGATCGGTTTGCAAAATTTGATTAGTACATCATGTTTTGATGCAAAACTAAAGATAACTTTTTTTCATTACATTTATCAGTACTTAATATTTTCATGGCATTTATAATTTGTGCTAAAGCATTAAGGTCAAAGGTAAATGATTTATTATGTTCACTGACTATATTTCCTAAAAATAAATATTTCATTATAATACAATGTCAAACATGTGGTATAGTATCTATTATAATCACACAATTTTAGATAATCAGCACATAAAAGGATCTTAATAAAAACATGTTCCAAAAGTATTTCATTCTATGTTTTTGTGGTGATTTGAAAAAAAGTTTATTCTGATGTTTCCTATTACAAAAAGCTTAAATTCAGCATATACATTACAAAAACAAAAAAATTAAATTAAATAACAATAATAAATAAAAGCTTTATGTCTCATCAAACTACTTTCTTATGACTCTGAAGCAATGTTGTAATAAGCAGTTTGTAAATTGAAAATTTTTATTTTGATTTATTTTAACTTTTATAAACTTCATAAATAAAATTGATAATAAGCGCAATTATTTAACTTTCATAAATGACTAGGTTTAATTGTTCAGGATGGTTTAATAAACCATTTTACTCACTGTCAATTATATTAACATTGAATAACTATTACAAACGAATTATCAATATGTTTCAGCATGTGACTTTGTTGGATTTCACATTGAAGACTACTGTCTGAATTTCATCGATTGCTGCAGCAGGCGATTAGGGTGCAGAGTTGACAGAAACAAAATGTTGGTCGAACTTGCTGGAAGAACAGTGCACATTAAGGCACTTCCAATTGGTATCCCATTTGATAGGTTCGTTCAGCTAGCTGAGTCTGCACCAGTGTATCTCAAGGACACAGATAAAGTCAAAGTCATTCTCGGGGTTGATAGGCTTGATTACACAAAAGGTAAAATGTATATTCTTAATGCAGTCATTAGAAAATAATTCATAATGACAAAATATATATCTATTTATCTTTCTTAGCTTTCAATTAACAAATTTTTCTTTTTAGGACTTGTACATAGAATATTGGCATATGAACGTTTATTAGAAAAATATCCAGAACATATAGAAACAATTTATCTCCTTCAGATATCTGTACCATCCAGGACAGATGTGAAAGAATATAAACAATTGAAGGAAGAAATTGACCAACTAATCGGAAGAATAAATGGCAGATTTTCCAGACCCAATTGGTCTCCAATAAGATATATTTATGGATGTATAAGTCAAGAGCAATTGGCAGCAATTTATAGAGATTCTTCTGTTGCTCTAGTTACACCTTTGCGAGATGGTATGAATCTTGTAGCCAAGGAATATGTCGCTTGCCAAATTAAAGACCCAGGAGTACTGATTTTATCACCTTTTGCTGGAGCAGGTGGAATGATGCATGAAGCTTTGTTAGTCAATCCTTACGAAATCGATGATGCAGCAGATACATTGCACAGGGCACTGCAAATGCCTTTAGATGAAAGGGAAGTGAGAATGAAGCAGCTAAGGCATCGTGAACAACAGCTGAATGTAAACCATTGGATGAAGTCATTCCTATCAGCAATAGGTGCTCTTGTTAGCGATGAAAATCAAGATCCTCTTACCATGACAATGCTTCCGCTCTCACTAGATGATTTCGATCATTATCTTTCAATCGACAGAAATTGTAAGCTCAGTTTAATTTTGGACTATGATGGTACATTGGTGCAATTAGCATCTCATCCAGACCTGGCAGTGCTTCCTGAAGAAACCAAAAGAGTACTTGAGAGATTGGCGAACATGCCTGATGTAAACATTGCAGTGATCTCTGGAAGAAGTCTTGAGAATGTAATCAATATGGTAGGAATTGAGAGTATTACATATGCTGGAAGTCATGGTTTGGAAATATTACATCCAGATGGTACCAAATTTATACATCCAGTGCCAAATGAATATGCAGAAAAACTAAGAGAATTAATGAGATTGCTACAAGATGAAGTGTGTCATGATGGTGCATGGGTGGAAAACAAAGGTGTATTGTTAACTTTTCATTATCGTGAAACACCACTTTCTTTAAGAGATCATATTGTCAAAAGAGCCAGTGAAATTTTCCATAAAGCAGGTTTCCAACCACATTATGCTCACATGGCTATAGAAGCAAAGCCACCGGTGACATGGGACCAGGGAAGAGCTTCTATACATATTTTACGAACAATGTATGGTGTAGATTGGTCAGAGAGAGTAAGAATTGTTTATGCAGGATGTGAAGATGCAATGATGGCATTACAAGGAATTGCTTGTACATTCCGTGTAGATTCATCCCCAACAGTAAGAACAGCAGCTGACTTTCGACTAGCTGGACCTGATGAAGTACTGACCATGTTGAGATGGGTTGAAAAACAAATGAATAAGAGATCACCACGTTTAGTAATGTCTCCTCGTCTTAACAGATCTCCAAAAATACAGAAAAAACCCCCACGAGACAGCATACATTCCCAAATGAGTTTTGAAGATGAAGACGACAAAATGAGCTACATCGGAAGAAACGGCAAACCAAAGTCTCCTGCTTTAAGTAAGGTGAGGTAGTTTACAAGGAATAACTACCATTGTAAGACTTACTGCAGCCTCATTTTGTACATAAATAAATTATACAATATTTCAACTGCAAGGTTATAATAATACATAAAACTTGGGATAGTCTAAGGACGTTTTCAAACATGTTCTAGTCTTAAGTATAGTTATAAGTTGAAAGTTGACTGGGTTCATAAATGCTAATACCATTACACTAGATGTTATAATTTTAATATTTCTGCTAATAAGCTACATATGGTTACAATCAGAATTCCTAATACCAAAGAATTTTAATAATATATCATCAGAAAAAAAACACAACAAATTTTGTACCATTTACTCATTTCTAAAGTAATAAATTTTAGGTTTATTAAATATCTTAATTGGCTTAAATTGTAATTTTAATTTAAAAATAAGGTTGTATCAAAAGCTTTATTCTATGAAATTAAATGATACATAAGAACTTTAAATTTATTTGATAGTTGTAGAGGAAACTTGAATTGTTGAATTTTTTTTACTCATAAGGCTGGTTAATTTTTGTAGAAAACATCTAAAAATGTTAAAACACAAATTTTCAATTACTTGTTGAAACAAATTTAAACATATATTTATTTAACAGTATTTAATTTAAGTTAAAAGTTACCATAAGAAAAACATTTTTTATAACTATTCTTTGAATATAATATGTATATTTATAAAATGTTAGCTTTAAATTATCTATAGCTAAAATATTTTAGTTTATTATTTTTTGTATATATTTTATGTGAAATGCATTGAAAAAAAAGAACATTATTTTTACTTAGAACAAATTCAATATTGTTTCCTTAATTCAATTTTAAATTAATCATGATAGTAAGATTTTTAGAACTATAAGACATTAAAAACCAAGATATGAAAAAATTGAGGAAACAAAAAATATTAATGATCCCATCCAACGTTTCAAGATGTCAATATTTTTAACTCGAATGGTGATATGAGCTACACAATAAATCAAATTTATAAAATAGTATTTTATATTTTAAATTGATTTAGCAATATTATGATCCGCACTGGGAGGCATGAGAGTCGGCTAATAATCTCAAAGATATTCTCGGCCTTGGCTGAAATAAACTGAAACTGCTACATGTAAAGTAGCACTTTTCATGGATGGTAACTGATTCCCTCATTTGCTCGGGAGAAATAAGTTAACTCTTATATGACCCACCAATTAACATTGTGTCTTGAGGGAGTTTAGCTCTAACCAGAAGAAAAATTATTTTTTTACTTTAAAGATTATAGATAATGTTTTACACCTCCAAGATTTTGATTATCTTTAGATAGGAAAGTAAGAAAAGTAAAGGAGGCAATTTTACTTTACATTTGTTGAACTGAAAATTTCCTACAATTTATTTTGTGGGAAAAAAGAACTAAATAAAACTTTTAAAAAGTTCCTAAAATGTAGAAATCATCTTATACTTTATTTTGTAAAGCTAACATATTATACCATTTAAATTTGTTCAGGTTAAAGAGCTATAAAACTAAAATATACTTTGACTAGGTTAAATGCACTTATTTAAGAAAAGAATTAATATAAACCAAACTATACATCCTTGTTATTATTAAAGTTACACAATAAGAGCAATCAGTATAACTATAATAAGAGCAACCACCCACTATACAAGTCAGGCTGTAAAGGAAAGAATTTGGTGCGAATACCTATTAGGGTATTAAATAAGTTTTAATACTATTTCTTGGTATTAAGGTTTCTCCAATATATCAAATTTTCACATAAAGTAACAATTATTCTAATGAATTTGGATTTTTTAGAAAGTAGTTTACAATTCAGACTACAATATACCTATCTAGTAGACCTCAAGCCTGTGACTCATTTTACCAACTTCTAACAGTCCACATCAGTTCATGGTGGATTAGAAAAATATGAGCTTTCTAGCCAGTTACTGATTACCACGTGTTATAGACACCATCACATTCAATAAACATTGGCAATGAAAAAAACCTTTCATACAAAGTATTGAACACTAAGCTCTCTCTAATATCTAAAGATAGTAAATGATAATTGTTGACCTTGATATGTCAATAATATATATCATAAATATGTGGAAGAAAGTGGTCCAGGTAGAGGTCAATGAAGTTCTCTTAGGATTGGAGAATATAATAAACCTTTCTCCAATCCTAAGAGAAATTCATTGAACTCTACCTGGACCACTTTCTTCCACATCTATATTTGTATTGTACTGATGGATTGTAGTATTTGTACTGATTTTTAAAACTATACAATACCACAAAGTACCCAAATGAACTATGGTACATAAGTTTATTAATAGTACTTTCTATATAATTTCTATTTGTTTAATAAAACAGCTAAAAACTTAAGGAATAAAATTATTAATTATTTTTAAAATTACTCAATATTTCACAATCCACTGAGATTATAATCATCATCATCACCATAATCTTTAATCCTCGCCTACCGCCTAAGCAGTGCGAGGAGACCCCTTATAGACTTTGACCTAATTGTCTCTGTTCTGCACCAGCATATTTCTTCTATTCTAATCCATTCCTATTTTCCTGAAAGCCTCCTTCATCCCGTTTTCCCACTTTAGTCTTGGCCTTCGAGATTATAATTTTATAATCAATACATGTTATTCAAAGTTATACTACTTGACCCTAAGACTATAATTGTACATTGTATACATTCCTTTAATTAAATTAACTTAACTAAAAGTCTAAGATAAGAAAAAGCAGCTCTATCTAGTGGTGAGGTGTTGTAACATAAGTAACTCGCTAATTAAATATGTCAACTAAAACTGAACAATTTTATCAAATATGCTTGTGGTATAAATAAAATTTCTTTACAGATTCCCTTATGTAAAGTAGGATCTAGTATTCAAATATTATCCCAAACTCTCATCAGGTCAAGATCTGTTCTATTAATCTGCCATAAAAAAAAATGTCAACTTGCCCAGGCAAAATCGATTCAGTGCTGCAGCAGGAATGAAGTTGCAAAGATAACAAATTAACATTCTCGGCAGCCATGACTTTTATAAAATTGGAACCATAAAAGTATGAGGTCAGGTTTAAATAAAATGTACAATTCAGACTCGAGAATAAATTTTGATAATTATAAAGGTTGTTGCCTGTTAAATAATGAAAAATTGTGACTTAATTCCTTACACTGATGGCTGAAAGGATTACAATAATAAAAAGAAAATGGAGATCGAAAAATTGTTTGATTCTATTAGTTTGTATCTCAACAATTTATTTTTTAAGTTAATTCCATTTCTTCTTTTTGAGGACTTTGTTTATTTTTTAAAGTATTTTGTTTTTAAAGTTATAAAGTTCACAATGGTTGAAGAATTATTTTTCCTTTTAATGCTTTTGTTTTTTCACACATATGATTGAACCAAGGTTTGTTCTCACTTTCCTTTTCCTGAGATACAAAACATCAGCTTCTTTAAAAGCTCTAGCTACCAATCTCTAGCTTTAACTGGTTTATATTTTTGTGAACCTTATCTTAAGATTATTAAACTTGAAACCTATTCTAGAACTTTAGCAAGAATTGATATTTTAATTGAAGTGTTCTTCTATTTATCTAGATCAAAATTTTTGGGAAAAAAAGTATTCCTAAAAAAGGAAAATTTTCATAAGCTAATTGATCATAATTTTGTCATTACAGACTACAATAGAACAGTGTATATTTATTACAACCAATATACTAGCACTAAAATACTGAACATCCCTGAATATGACGAAAAATATATTCAAATCAGAAAGTCTGTACCTAAACAATTATTACCTCAGGATTATCAGTGATCCATGATTATCAGTGGTGTTTTGGGGAACTAAAATATGTATATGGTTTGTGTGCACAAACCTACGTCACACCCTCCAGTAAGTCAGTAAGTCTAGAGAAGCCTCCTTGTTGGTCAGTAAGACTATCAGACAGTTGTGAGGAGCTTCCGCAGAATTTCCATCTCCACATTTGCCAATCCCTAATGCTTGAATGAAGAATAGATGTTGTAGAGTATTATTAGGAATAAAGTTCTAAATGATGGCTAAACAAGCACTTTGCGTCTGTGTAATTCATACAATAATGCCAAAGATTTGAAATTTTTTCAAGCTAAAACATACATTTATTAATCAGAATGCCTTAAATTTTATAACTAAATTCTTTTAATGGATCTCTAAACAGAAAAAAATGTAATTGTATAAGAATCTGGGCTTTATTTAACAATAAAATTGAACATAATTACAAAAATATAAATATATTTACATTTTTTTATTTTATTCAAAGTGAAATTCTTACATCCTTCATGATTTCACATTTGATTCAGTTCCTATACTAGAATTATAGTAAATAAATAATAATATAATAAAAAATAAAACAATATTTACGTAATTACATAAATATCTTTTCAATATTAAATAACATTAAATTTACAAACAAAATTTCTTTAAATAATTTTAGGCTCAGTTATTTCTTCATCTTTGAGTATAAACGAATAGGCCATCGAAATTTTTTTATCTAAGGCATAAAATACTATGTATACTTTTCCCCTTAATTTTTTGTGTATTTCTTTTTCAATCTGATCAAAATAATTTGTTTGGCTAAGCATATTATGAACATTTGTAACTTTTTCCAAAACAAGGTTTTCCACATTCTCAATCTGAAATACAATTACTAAAGCAATATCATGATCATTAACAGTAACAAAATATTGGTGACGATTAGTAGATGATATTAATTCTTTGGATTTGATGAAACTAAACCTACATGCCAAAAATACAAACAAAATTAAAATAAAATCATTTTTTTTATATGACTGGTACTTTGTATTGGAAAATAAGACATTTAAGGATTCATTAATTCTTAAGAATTGCTCATAATTCATGTCAGTAGCACTAAATGAATTTGCAGCAGATTGAAATTTTTTAATATGATTAGGATCAAACAGGTATTTACTTTCATAACATTCCTTAAGAAGTTTAGCAAACTGAAAAAAAACTTCCTGATTAGGAATTTTGATTAAAGCTAAATGTTCATCTTTCATTTTGACAATGGATAAAACCCCAAATGATAAACAAAAAGAAAAAACAAATCTGATTTGTCCATTTCTTGTTCGGCCGATTTTAATAAACTACACATATCTTTTATGTTACTTCTGGTAAACTGATTAGAAATATCCATAACTATAAATGCCCCACAAAGCAGTTGCAAAATTTTTTCTGAAATTTTATCAACCATGAAAATTGGTTTAATATTAGAAATAGAGTCATCTCTAGTATTACAACTTCGGATCTTTTTGTTATCATCAAAAAATTTCATTACTGACCATATACTATAAATCTGAACTTTACCAATGTGATATCCATTGAAATATTTATCAATGGTCCGCTTATACTTAACTTTTGCATCTTGATCTTTTACAAATAGGTTTAATATACCATCACACTCCTTTGATGTTAATCCATAATATAAACAAAACGGGTGCTCCTCTAAAAATCTGTAATGTATTATACCATTTAAAGACTGTGAAAAGGTCAAGGCTAAGCCTTCACTTGAAATTCGAAAAACACCAGTTAAAAGGGCATGGTCAATATGATTACTTGATTTCAATAATTCAGCAGTACAAGACTGAATAAAATTTATTATGCGAACATAGTCTGCATTGTCCTTAAAGATAAAACTCTCTAAGTAAGTGTCATATTCATCAATCAAAAGAAATACTGGTTTTCCAAAATATTTGTGAAGTACTTCAGCTAAAAAATTGAAACCTATTTTTAGATCATAAATTTCTAAATTTACAACCTTACCTGGTTCTATATAACTTTGAAACCTATCTAATTTAAGGTTTCCAGACCATAAATTATTAACTTCTAAAAGGTAGCGATGATGTTCAAATGTTTTCCTAACTATAGTTTTGAATTCTGATATCATGCTCTCGAAATCAACTGCGGCAGCTAGTGCTTTATAATCTATGATCATTACAGGGTGTTTTCCTAAATGGACCTTACAAAACTGATCATGCTTAAAGATTTTTAATTTGTTTTCAGAAAAAAGTTTATAGTTATCCGACTGAGATACATCAATAGGTTCACCTGAGCTGTTTACCTCAATTTCTAGAAACCTTTTGACCATGTCTAAATTGGTAGATTTTCCAAAGCGTCTGGGAGCAGTAATGAGCACCTTGCAGGTATTCTCAAACAAATCTTTAATAAGCAGTGATTTATCAACAAAACCACTGGTAGCTACAATCTTTGAAAAGTCATCTGTTTCTAAATCTAAAGATGGTTTTAATCGATCCTGTAAACATCATAAGAACTTTACCATCCGAAACATGTTCTATGAGAAAGTTAAAAAAATAAAAATAAAATCTAGCTATAACCTTTTTAGAAGATTTACTAGAATGCCTCCTCAGTTCAGTTGTGCTGGACTTGTGGCCACTCTTTAATTTTTTCTTCGGAGGGGTTTCCATTAATGTTTTAATTAAAAAGATAATCGAAATTATAAACGTACGAAGACTTTTTAAAATGGTGAGCTTAACAAAAATTCTTGATAATGAAAACAAGGACTTAATATCAGAGCCTTCTATGAGTTACAAATGAAAATTATTCCTTTCCAATACGTTCCTCAAAAAAATATTTAATAATATCAACGTAAGAGAGATGAACTATTGAAAAAGTAATATTAAATTTCGGCGCCATTACTTCAAAACAAGAGACGCAAAGAGGTTCAATTAGGGCTAGAACAACGAAATCCGAATTAACAAAACAACTTTGTTGAAAAACCGACATTGAACTAGCGGTTGGCGATTATGAGTTATACTAATGAAATCATTCGATTATAATAATGTCTCGAGATATCTGGATTATAAAAATTAGTAGTTACAAATTTAGTAAGCAGTTGTGTTCGCGAGTCGACGCAGCTCAGAGCAAGCGAAACAGGATGGTCGGTCGGGTCAACTCGGGTCGCGCCGGTCGAGCCGACTGGTGTGGCAGTAGCGTACCTACATGACGTAGCAAGGGGACAGCACTATGCGCCACGCTGCTTGCGCTTGCACGAATATCGTCAACGCAGTGTTCCTACTACGCTTACGCGCGTCCTGAATAATGCTTTATCAGACTTTTTTAAATTATATTATACACACAAACTGCAACAAAGTGGTATTTGATGTTGGTTTGGTCAATTGACATGACTCCCCGCGTCCGCAAAAAAAAAAAAAGAAAACAAACTCCGCACTTAACAACCCCTAACCTAAGCAAACCACCAAATAACTTTTGCAAAACAAAAACACCAAAGACAAAAACTAAACTTGAAAAACAAAGTAGGTCTAACCGCAATGAATGCTAACTGACGACTTAAGAACAAATAGCATCGCAACGAAACTGCGCATACGCAATGAAGGTGTGTCAGCGCTTGCTGACCTTGTGAAATGTCGACACATACGGTATCTAGTGTTTGGAACGTTTTTAAGAAACTTTTTTATTTGACCTTTGCGGACGCTGGGGGTCATGTCAATCGAATACCAGTCCCGGCCCTGGCCATATCTTTTCTTTTCAAATAAAATATTTAAAAAATTATATCATATAAAAATAAAATAAATTATTATAATGCAATTGGGAAAAACCACAATGCAAAGCCTTATGTTTCAAAATACACCCACTTACCAGTCGACGTTTCGCCTATTCAGGCATTATCAAGACACCAAAAACAAAAAGGGGGTTATGTGAATCACATCTCGAAGAAAAAGGTGCAATACATCCCAACGATCATCAGCCCAAACAGGCTCCAAACATGAGACAGCACTCCACCATCAAGACGTTCAACATACAACTGAAATTATAATAATTATAATAAATAATAAATTATAATAATATTTTTAAAATTATATCATTAGGTCAATATTTTTCCTACATCTCTACTTGAAATCGTCAGTTCTGTCAAGGTGGCCAACTTAAACACAGACACTGTAGATGGTAAAAAGATTACTCCACACCACATGGTTTTTTATCTATGTTTGTTGAATTCATTTAACCATAGTACGTGTTTGGTTAGAGAAAATTATCGGTTTTAGATGATCAATTATTCTTTTTTTTCCTCTATTCATATTTATCCACACCTGTCAATAAAAAAATTGACAATCAACAGATTTCGTGTTTGTAAAGTTAAATTAAAATGACATGAGAGGCATGAAGAAGATCAGTACCCAGCTGTACCTCTCCAGCGGCTTAATTTAGTACTCTTATGATACCAGATTTCTCATTCTTAATCCAAATTTAATGGTGGATTTTAAGATACACTGGATATAAATCTTAGGACGATATTTTGGAAATATCAATGTTCATTTTTATTTAAAATGTGGTTATGTAACTACTTTTTCAAAATAATTAATTAGCATGGAGGAGATGCTTTACTTCAATGCCAGTTAAGTTTCACACATCAGTGCTGTAAAAGGTAACCTACCCAATTAAATAAATTTCAGCAAAATCAAACATGAATATCAAATAGTTGAGACGGATCTATACAAAGCTACCTAACTAAGGAGAATAAAACGTTATTGAAAAAACATGGAATCGGGATGGTTGATGTTTATCTCTGCGAGGGTTACTAGTTAGATGATTTTTAGAGTTCCTAAAATATCATTGACTGTGATGGTACCGTAGTTGCAATGGATAATAGGTGCTTCTTCTTCCAAAATACCTCTTTGCAGTAGTAGATTGTCAAAACCGGTAAACCCAAGGTTTTATAAGACAATCATTAGGCCAGATGTTGCCCCAGTCAAACATCTCAAAAGGGACCTTGAATTTTAAATGAGGATTCTGCAACGAATACTCGAAGAGATTTAGGACAGCGCCGCGTAGATGCTATCAAGCAGACTTTATGGCAACGAACTACATTGTTTTAATTGAAATTAATATATAAACTAACTGAAAAATCTATGAGTATGCCTAACAGGAAGTAGAATTATCGATAATAAAGTAGGGGAAAGAATATTGTCTGTAGGAAAGTTTTTTCAATTCTGCAAAAAGGAGATAGATAAAGGAGATACTGGATTCTACACACAGAAATACTTTCATCCGAAACTGAAATATTCCTCTGAATCTTGGATCATTAGAACAAAGATGATTTTTTCGTGTCGGACCCCTATATTGAATCTCGACCTTATTTTCTAAAAGTATATTAATCCTTAGAAGTAATAATTGGTAACTTTAACCTTTTATAGATTCATGGGCGGGATAATTGTGAGGACCATTTGTTTAAAAAAAAAATTGAAAAGTTTTGAAATAAATAAATTAAAAAAAATAATGGCATTTTCATAATTCGTTTAGCTAAAAATATATCTGCGTTATTCATTTTATTATCTCAAATTAACTATTATGTGATGATCAATGTATTTAACAGATAAACAACCGAAAACTTTTATGAACGCTTTTAATAAAGTAAGTGAGTACTATTTTTTAAACTGGATTGTTACATTTTTCAAAATTATACAATTAAGAGAAAAAAAACTAAATTTTCTTCTGATTTTAGGTTATTGTTTTTAGCGACACCTATTGAGCGGGACTGAAACTAAAGGTCTAGCGCTATCTCTTAGGAGTTTAAGGAACTAATTGCAAAAGCTGAACCAAGTTTTTATACTGAAATTTCACACGGGTGCTAGTTATATACTCGGTGGTCCTGATTGGATTGGAGAGTTGTCCTAATGGGTTAATTTCTGTTTACTTCACTAAATATTTATATCTATAAGTTTTTAATTTAATCCCGTTTATGCTATAAATTAAATTACCTATTTTACGTTTTATTCTTTCTTGTTTTTAAATTCGTTAGGTGAATAATTTATGATGATAGGTAAACATTGAATTACGTCAAAATCGAGAAATAATTGCTAGGCATAATTTTTATTTAGTTTTTGTTTTATAATTTTTCCTTCTCATATAAAAATTATTTTCTTGATTTTGTTTAGATGGAAAGTGAAGGTAGTAATATGTAGGGTTAAGTGAGTGAGAGTTTAAAAATGAATTACATCCTAATATTAAACAAGAAAAAAAAGGTAAGTTACTTTCAACCTTTTTTTTCTATTTTTGTTGTTATCTGTGACTTTCCCTACTTAAATTAAAATATTTAATTAATTTATTTAACAGTTCTGTAATCATAATTATTCCTAATATTTATTAACTTATATTAATAATACATTAATGATTGACACACTAGTAAACTGTTGGATAAAATAACTGATTATAATTAATATTTTTAACTTAAAATGGTTTTCATACTTGGTTGACTGTTATGCTCCAGTTGGGTTCCATGTTATTCATGCTAGATGGTGAATTATTGCAACTAGCTAATGCAAGGGAAAGCTGTTCTTACATAAATTTATTGTGCTTTGTATACATATTATTACTTTTAAAACAATTGGTTGAACAAGTTACTAATTTTGGGTGTCATCTTTGTAGGAAGACATAATGTTATGACAGAGGGAATATAGATCATCTTCATTCCAAATGTCTTCGACTAATTCTTCTATTGATGGTGTCACCACCTCTGGTATAATTCATTTATAGTTATTTTCGGCAAAACTGCTTATGCCTTATCCAAATATACTCTTAACATTTTATTTTAACTTTTCATAGAAACTCTAACTCGCAGCTACTCTGTATCCACTGCTGACAGAGTTCGGGATAACATTCCCACAAGAGATTATGATGGTCTTAAAACACAATGTGACAAGGCCATGCATGAATTGCAAGTATTGAGAAGGTATGATTATATACTTTCATATTTTCTGCCTAGATCCGATTACAAACAAATATTGAAATAATTTTTTTACTATTAGGCAACATAGTGAGACTGTTCGAAGATGCGAACATACTATGAAGGAACTTGAATATTACAGGGGCCAACATCATGCTGCAATGGCTCAGCTCGAATCCGCTGCTCAAGAGTCATCATCACTCCGCACTAAATATGGAGAATTAGTTTCAGATTTAAGATCTAGTCAACAGGTACGTCCAGAATGTTGTTTGTAATTATAATCAAGTTCTTATCACTTGGTTATGATTTTGTTACTTGTTATATTTTGAAAATAAAATTTTAGTCTTAATGAATCCATTTATAACAGTTTGATATTCCTGCATAATATTTTGTAAGAAATAAGTTTTTTTTTAAATTTTGGTTTAGGTGTACAGACATTATTTAATTCACTTTTTTTTTTTGTTGCAAATTTTTATACTTTCATATTTCAAAATTGAAATTTTTTATTCTATATTATATGTTAAGCAGTTTTTGTTGTTGTATTATTATTAATTAAGCACTTGGCCTGCTTTGAAGATTATTTCATTTTAAACTGCTAACCTCATGTCAAGTGGTATGACCTCTGTGAAAATCAATAGTACTTTGACATTACATATAATCGGTTTAATTGCATTGATATATGAACCAACCTTATTGTGAATCTTTATTTATAATGCATTTGATCTCATTTTAGATTAATTAGCTGCTAATGAGACTGATTGTATTGATTCTTTGACTTTTATTCTATTGAGATGTGATTGTTTGTGAATTCCCTTGATGATATTATCATAAATCTGAAAATTTCATATTTCTTGTATGGCTAGAAATAGGAGTATGATTTTTCCTCTGTAGTTTTCTTTATTCTATTGTTTGTAAGATAATTCAGTTATGTAAGTTGGTTATATATAATATTTTTGTGCTGATCTTGTTTTCTGGTTGTCAAATTTTAGGAAGGGGAAAATGGAAATAGTGACGCTATGAATCAGTTATATCTTACAACATTATCAAAATATGAAACAATAAAAGAAGAATATGAAAGTTTAAGGAAACGTTATGATGATCTTATTGCTTCTCATTCTTCAGCTGTGGATAAATTGGAGTTGTCTCAGGTATTTATCTCAATTTTTCTTCAAATTTATCTGTGACATTGTTTCTTTGTTTCTGTTTCTCTGTATATTTTCTTAGAAATGTTGAACTTCTATAACAATAATAAATTAGATTTCCTTATTCAGTTTTACTGCTGTTTTCCTTAACTGTTCTTTACTCCATGAAAAACATTCTAATTTTAGAAATTGGTTGTTAATAATTGTATAATTTTTGGGAATAATAAATCAGTTATCAAAGTAGTTATTTTTCAGCATAAAAGTATTTGATTGATTTTATAAAAACTGTAGTAGAGATACGTGGTTTTGATTTTAATTGGTTGTACTTTTGTACTATTAATATTACTAGGCTTAATCATTAATTAGGAAATATTATAGTAATTCAATTACAACTTTAGCATGTTATGTAGATCACTTTTATTTAAAATAATAATATATATTTGTTTTAATAGATTTCAGTAAAAGATAGTTTTATTTTAATTTTTTAATGAATAATTTATTTTTGACTATTATATTCTACTTAATGATTTTCCTGAATTGATCATAAGGTACTATGCAGCTGTATTATTCAATAATAAATATTATGCTACATCCCTCGATCAAAATTTTGTTTTCAATTAAGTCATTATTATATTTATTACTCAATTTCCATTTCATTTTAAAAGTTTATTTAGTGTCATTATTATCAACCATTTTTTATTATTATTATGTCACCATTCATTAGAATTATATGATTTTAAATTTAAATATATATATATAGAAACAATGTGGGAAAGAAAAACTTTTTGGTTAAATTTGACAATTTTTTTTTAAATTTGTATTGTCACCGATTACATTAATCAATAACAGGATTAAATGATGAGTGTTGTTTTGATCTCGTTTAGTGGTGTTTAAGATAATACTTTGATAACACTGATTTGATAACATTCAATGCTTTTCCTGCTTAACTTAATATGTTATTTCAGTCTAATTTGGCAAATGTGAGTTATAGTTACCTTAAATTGTATTGTTTGTAAATATTGGTTGTAAAACCTTGTTGGTTTTAAAAAATATTTTATAAAATAGATTTAAAATTTGTAGGAGGAAGTTGCCCGTATCAAAAAACAGTGTGATGAAATGGTCACTGAAAGAAATCAGGCTGTAAGAGAAAGAAACGGTTTGAAACAGCAGTGTACAGCTGCGATAAGGCAATGGGACATAGCTCTCCGGGAGCGCAATGAATATCAGGAAGCTCTGGCTAAGGTATCTATTCTTATCCTTAACACTTTTAATTTCTTTGTAATGTGGTCTTATTATGATGATAATAAGTACTAATATCTGATCAAATATGAATTTTACAAAATTAATAATTAATAAATTCATTTTATTTACAATAGAATAAGAATAATAATTTCAAATTCACTACTCTCAGATAAGGTCCTACTTAAAGGTTTAGTGAGTTTACTGAGGCCAGTTTTTGTCTTTGATTGTATGAATTCATACAGTTTCTTATAAAGTATTAATGTTTCTATTTTTCAACTTATTGTTAGACATTGTTACCGTTGTTTGAGCTTAGCTATTACAATGACATATATATATATATATATATATATATATATATGTATATATATATATATATATATATATATATATATATATATATATATATATATATATATATATATATATATATAAATAAATAGCAGGTTAGAACCTATTTCTCGGATCTATAAAAAGTTATAGCTTAATTAATGCATTTAATACCACTTGGGTTATTATTACTGAAAACAAAATATCACTCTTTCAATCAAAGTGAAACAAACAAACTATGTAATGGAATGGAAAATATCTCATTATAAAGTGTTTGTCGGTGGTGAGCTTAATTGTATTAGCATATGAAAAAGAAGAAAACAATAAATTAACTGAATAACCTGCAAATGACTACATGTGCTTTTTGTAAACACTATAAAATAAATCAAAAGAAGCAAAAAATATGAGGGCTCAAAGCAACAATAATTCTTGGACCTAGGGCCGTTTAAATATTGTAAAATGTAGGTCTTATGACAACATTAGGTTATGACAACATTAACAACTTCAACTTTTAAAATAATAATAGTTTTAAGTAAATAACAATTATTCAAAAGCTTGATTAGAATCATTAATAACTTATTAACAAATATTCAGGTTCAGCAACAACATGAGGAAGCAGTTAAAGAAATCAACCAGGCCATGGCTGTAAGGATGAAAGCTAGCAAAGATCTGAAGCGATTGACTGAAGAAAGGAATGCTGCTATGCAAGAGTATTCCCTCATCATGTCGGAGCGAGACACTGTTCATAAAGAAATGGAGAAACTTTCTGAGGATTTATCACAAGCATTCAAGAAAAATAAGGCTGTTGAGGCAGAAAATAAAGACCTTTTAGAAGAAGTAAATATTGTTTTAATTATTTATTTTTTGAAAATAATTTATAATAATATTTAATGACGTAAGTCAACAAGATCCAAAAATAACAGTAATGTTTAATTAACATTCTCCCCTTGTATACTTCGCAAATTGTGAGAACACGGAGATATATGATCAGTGAAAAGAAGGGTTATGACTGACAGAGAAGCGAACTAGGATGGCTGAGGTGGCTAAGCACCACCACGGATAGGTGGGATACCCGGGTTCGAGTCCTGGTCCTGGTCATATCTTTTCTTTTCAAATAAAATATTTATTTTTTTGTTTACATGTGTATTTGCTCTTTTTTTTTTTGTTTGAAAATCCTTTTAGTTATTTGGTAAAATTTATCAGAGGTGCCTCCTACATTTGATATTTTTGTCATTTGCTCAAATCTCGAATGATTTTGATAAAATCATATTATCAATGTTCAATTTAATGCTCTTTTATATTAGCTGTGTCTTTTACTCATTCAAATAGTTTGTTTTGACTTAATAATAAATGTTTGAAAACAAAAGTAAAAGTAGAAATATATTTTTTACCATTGGAACACTAAATGTACTAGAAAATTTAATGTAAAATTCAAAGTCATGGAATGTAACGAAGAATGAAAAAAACTAAATTAATAAAGTGATTGTTGATATTAATAAATTCTAGTTTTACGTTATTTAACGGAACATGTATGTTTCTCTGAAAATGTAAAAGAATTCACCTTGGACACTCAATTTAAACTTTAAATTTATTGTTTAAATTTGTCTTGTGTGTATTGTAATTTTTTTATCAGGTTTTTATTTATATTTTCAGAAAAAAACATTATCTTATCAAGTTGAAACATTGAAACGAGAGATAGCATCAGCACTCCATGATAGGGACAAGGCATTAAAGGAGTGTAATGATTTGCGAGAGAAGTTTGGGGAGTTTACAGCCAAAGAAGAATCCCAAAGAGACAGTTTGAAGTCGCGATATGATTTTTCATGCCGGGAAAGGTAGGATTTTGATAATTTATTTATTAATCGTGCACATTTCATTTTGGTTGGCTTAAAAAAAAATGGCTTATTAATTCCTGATATGAGAATTCATACATAATACATTTTTAATATTGAATAAAGTATGTTTCAGACGAAGTTTAAAAGTACAATTATTCAAAAATATATGCAAATTTTAATAATAAAGGTATTTGAAATTAATTGGACTATGTGTCACTAAATAATTAATCATTTTGTGAATGTATATTATAATGTAAATTTCAGTCTGAAGGTTTATTATGGGTAACATAATATTTATAGGGATGCAGGTCGAAAAGACTTGAGAGAGGTTCAATCAAGTTCTATGGACTTGTTTGGAAAATGCCAGAAAGAACGTATGGACAACCTAGACCAAGCTAATCAGGAAATAGACAGGCTCAGGAAACATGCAGACAAAGCCCAACAAGAACTACAAGGTAAAAAAAATTATAAATATGTTTAATCATTTGATTAATATTGTTTTAGCTTACTAGTTTAGGAGTGTTACGTATCTTTATTAAATAAAGATAGTTCCCAGAGGGATTTATTTAAAAAAAAAACAGTTCATCACAGCCGTAAGGCCATCAGTCAATATGAAAGCAAGGCAGTTCTCCTTGTCCGTTTCAATAATGGAATGAAACACTAATAACCTTCAGTATTTATACCTTCTCTGTGCTTTTCATACATTCACGGAAACCTTCCTCGCCATTTTAGCGTATTTAAAAAGGAAAGGAAAGGCGAATGAATATCATATAAATATTAAAATTTAGCTATAAAAAAACTCGTAAAAATTTAGATATAAACTGAAATGTTGAGAAATTTAAGTATTTGAGATGCATGATAAAATGATGGGGGTAGACCAAGGTGTTGGTGGGAAAATTGAGTTTTGGTTGATCTTACGGTTTTTGGTGTGGGCGATAACCTATGGATGGAAGTTTGTAGATGGATGGTGTTGCCATCGAGCCTTTAGGTTTGTTAAGCCTTTTGTTATTATTATTGTCAATAAAACCGAAAAAAATTATTTTAGTGAAGAAACGCCCACGGAGTTTTTGTAATTTTTTAAAATTACATTAAACATAATGAGGATGTAGTAACAATCAAAGCTGAAAAGTTGTAATAATTGTTTGAACGGTTAAATTGAGATTGGTAAGGCTACATATTATCAATAAATGTAGTATTAGTTTTTTTTTTAATGTTCAACATTTGTTTCATTTGATCGATTACTAAGTAAACTATTAATACAATCAAATTATCTTTAATTCAATTTTAGTTTTACATTTTCATCCTTGGTTCTACTTAGCAGTTTATAATGGATTCAGTTGTAATTTCCATCAAAACTCAATTTTGTAAATATTCCTCTTAATCTTTAATGAACGTACTATACTGTAACTAAAAATAAATATTTTCATTATATACAGAATTCCTTGTTTTAAATTGACATAATTTTATTGTTTATTATAGAGGCCTTACAAGAAGCAGAAGTATGTAAGAGAAGAAGAGATTGGGCATTTAGCGAGAGGGATAAAATAGTCTTGGAGAGGGAGAGTATTCGCACCCTTTGCGACAAGTTAAGGAAGGAAAGGGATCGTGCCGTGTCGGAGCTAGCCGAGGCCCTTAGGGACTCGGACGATATCAAAAAGCAAAGGAATGAAACTTCTAAACAGCTCAAAGTTCTCAAGTGAGTGAATTTATTGTTTTAGATGATCTATCCTTAAAAAGTGTAATTTGTTTAATATCTAAATGCCCCTAAAAAATGCTTTTCATTTATAAATTTGAAATTAAAATCTAATAAGCTTTCTTTTTCCCAGAGAAAAGATGGAGGCCCAATTGGAAAAAGAAAATAGAATGGTTCAGCTTCATACAGTTAGTCATAATTACAGCCATGATTCGGCAATCGACACAGACATGCAGGAATGGGATACTGAGATGCTTAGTATAGATTTAGTGAGTCAATTTTCTATCATGCTTTTTATTTAATCTTTTTCTTGTTTTGATCAACTACAAAATAGAAACAAGACAAAAATTAAACATGTACACTCACTTACTGTTTGAACTCTCGCGAGACAGTAGGACCTCTCGATAAAATAATAATAAAAACAAACTTTGATATTAAACTACTAATATCAATTATTAGTAGTATTATTACTTATTACTAATTCAATTAAATTAAAACCTTAAACGTTATGCAATGAAAATAAATTACTTTGACTGAAAATTACAATTACAATTAACAAAAAAGAAAGAAAAAAAGAACAGATGATAACGTTCTCTTATGAAGGTAAATCTAAATAATTTTGACTATAAATAAAAAATGTTCAAATGATCAATTGTAAAATTAAATTAATGTTTATCAATTACACTAATAATGTTTGTCAAACTAATAAAACAAAAGAACAAAAACTTCCTTATCTGATTGTCGTCGGCTGGGCGATCGACAAGATGTAGATGTCTGTGGATTTTCATCGATGGAGCGATTGAAAATGTTGAAAACTCATTTCGGCAGGGCGAGCGAGAATTTTGAGATGATCATTGCAATTCTCCTCGATGGAGTGAGTGAAAAGGTCCAGGAATTTTCGTCGGCAGGGCAAGTGATAATGTCCATGCAAAAATGACCAGGTTGATTCGATATGGTCAATTTGACAGCGAAAACAAAACTATATTGAACTGCATTAGGGCAGTGAATTAGTCTAGTTCAAGTCCTCAATAACAACACTGTCTGGCTTGATGTAAACGGAGATAACAAAAGCCGGTCGACTCCCTTTTGTTATTCTCTCTTCCCTTTTATAAAATATGTTTTCAAAATTATTAAGGATAATACTTATCACTAAATAAATACCTGTTTATCTATTAAACAATTATTATTATTAGTTAATTAAGTTATTGTATACAATTAAGAAACAAATGTTTAAATTATTATATTTACATAATAATGAAAAAATAAATAAAAGGAAAATAATCTTTCTTTTACAAAATATTTGTTCGATTCTTTATGATTAAAATAAATACTCTTTCATAAGACCATTCAACTATCCGGCCTATTATTATTTATGTGTGATTCTTATTACTATGCACTTCGGCCTAAAAAGGCCCATTGTGCTTGAGTCCTAAAGATCCCTAACATAGGTCTAGACTTCTGAGAAATTTTAAATAGTCTTTAAACCTCAGTTCTTGAAGTTCCTTGTATCCATCGGGGCCAAGGTCAAATGTCCTCTTTCGACTTAGTGCTATACATTCAAAGAGAACGTGCCAGGGGTTTTCGTCCTCCTCTTTGCACCATCTGCACCTAGGTTCTTGTTCAATGCCCAAACGATGCATGTGTTCCCTGAGTTTACAGTGCCCAGTGATGGTTTCAACCATACTTTTGAGGTCGGTTCTCGTCAAGTGAGCGGCTTCTTTCTTGATTTTATCAGAAAGATTATCATTGGGATCCTTTATGAAAAGTTTAGTATGCCTTATCTTGGCTCTATCCCAACGTGTTTTTATCTTCCTCTTGGCTAGTTTGTTAATTGTATCCTTAGCCAGGGGAAGGGGGGCCCCGCACCATGGTTCTGGTCCAAACTATCCGGCCTAATAACTTACTAAAACCAGTATTACAAATATGCATGGACATACAGATTACAAATTAATAATGCATCGCTAAACAGATTCACAAAAAACGACTACAAAATTTTGAGTCAAAGATACTTAGACTTATCACAAAACACCATGGCATGTTAATTACCAAACTTTGTATACTGACTTAAAAATATCAATGATCAATGAATACATATGACCATACTACAAATGTTTCCAAGAAAATTTCACGGACACCTTACCCCATTGATAAAACAAATGGCAATGACTCACATACCTGAGGGCACAAGGAGAATAAAAAGAACATTCATTATTATCAGTGTTCTTATGGTTTTGTTATCATAAGAATATTAAATCGTGCCACGAGAGAGGTACGGCTGGGTACTACTATCCCTATGCATCTCATAGATTTCGTTTTACTTATATTTTACTCGCAGCCAATCTGCTGATTTCAATCTATTGTACTTGACAGTTGTGGATAAATACATGAAGAGTAAAAGTAGCTTGGATTTATTTTATCAATTATCCACTACTTTATATTTGTTTAATTAATTGTTTTTAAATAATTCATTCGTGTATTGGAGTTGTTCAGCTCCAGTAGATAAAGAAAAAGTAAACTATTATCCTTTTAGCCTAATAAACAATCAGAAAAATAATGAGCTTTTAATTAAAAAAAAAAGGAATCTAATACATGATAATCTTCAAAACCAAGTTTTACAAGATTTAAACATAAATTGCTGTTATTTGGCAGTCTTACATGATATATGAAGGTTCTTCTCACTGATGAATAGTGTAGTAGATGATTTGAAAAAAATATTTGAAAATCTATATGAACTTTTATATTTATTTGTGTTAATGATCAGTCAACCAAAAGGTTTAGAATTATTGTATTACCTAATAAATTTTAGTTTTTAACATTTATTGGTTATGATTTGTAGAATGGAATCAGTTCAACTGATGATTTAGGCATAGAATTGGTGGGCGGAAGAGATGATCCACATTATCCCAATGACAACGGTATCTATGTCTCGTCGATTGCAAAAGGGAGTGTAGCAGATGGAAAATTAAAGTAATAAAATTGATTAAAATACTTATATATTTATATAGATTTAAAATTTTTTGGGTTTTAAAAATATTTTTGTTTTCATTTACAGACCTAATGACTGTATAGTACGGGTAAATAATAAAGACTGTTGTAATGTTAGTAAAAGATTTGTTTTGGAAACAATGAAGTCAAACGGCAGCACTGTGATAATGGTTGTGAGGAGAAGGCGACTCTTCACTACTCAGGTCTGTTATCCATTCTAACATTTCACTTGATAATTTCTTTTATTTTTGTCATTTCTTAACTAAAATTTTGAATACTTTAAATTATCCTTATTCTTTATTATCTCATTCTTTGAATTAAGCATAATCCAGTCAAGGTTGTAGATTATATATAACACTTTACAGTTGATGTCACCTTTTTCCATCATTAGTATAATAAAACATGTTTTTTAATTATTAAATTACAGCTGCAGTTGAAAAACTATGATCATGGTCTGACTTTAGAAGCGGGTATCTTTATAAGCAAAATTTCACCCGGATCATTGGCTGCTAGAGAAGGGAATTTAGCTGTTGGCGATAGAGTTATAAGTGTAAGTACTTGTAATTTATTATTATGTTTGTTAAAAGTATTTTGGTAAATAAAAACAAAAACTGTACATTCATAATACAAGACTCCAATGGTTCAGCAATCCAATGAGGAACAAATTGAACAGAAAAAATTTTCGAAAAAAAATTCTTGTTTAGGCCACACTAGTGTAAGTATAAGTAAAAGGGATACTTTGTAAATTCGGAAGAAGAAAAAAAAAAACAATACAGAGAGCAAATACCATGTCTTAATTTTCTTCTTCCAACAGAAGACCCTCCAAAAACCCTCCAAATTTTTGATTTTTTCAGATGAAGCTATTCATTTATATTAAGAAAAACAACAGTTGCCACTTTTTAGTGAACCATATATAATTATGGTGCCATAACTAAACGTGATAAATAATATTAATTTATTTCAAAAGATGGGTTTTTGTGATTTCATAAGTTTTACTATTCATATATGATTATATCTTCTCCAGGCTATCTTGTTTAGTACTTATTGTAAATTTTTACCGATTCTTGTTGCAGATTAATAACAAGAGCGTTGAAGGATTGATGAGCTCAAGGGAAGCAATGAGCATTCTTAATGAACCGAATGATGTTCTTGTCATCCAGACCCTCAAGTGTTCTAGCAACAGCGTCGCCTATACTGGCAAGCAGTCAAATGCCGCTACTCAGACACAGTCTCAAGAAATGCAATCATCACCACCTGTTTACCGCCCTAATCCTCTTTCTAATTTACCTTCAGGTTTGATTTTTAATTTAAATTTGAACAGATTTGTACATACAAATATATAGAAATAGAATTATATTTGGGATTTTACATAAAATGTTAATCGACCGATCCAAAGTTCCACTTTATCTCATCGTTTTTACTCATTTTACAATGTTCTTTAAAATAGCTCCAACAATATTGGTCAAACTCTTCTAAATAAAAGTATAATCTATTAATATGACCAATGTAATTATCAGAAGTGTCCTGTGTATTTAAAATCTAATTAGTTTTGAAGTATTAGAAATCATTTGTATGAAACTAAATTATACAATGATGAAAATACAATAAATGTAATATTTACTTTTAATCATTTAGAATCAAGTGGAACAAATGGTGATTCAAAGTGGGTGAGGGAAGTAAGGGAATCCGAAGAAAAGAAAAGGAATAGAAATTCTTCTCCTATAACATTTGAACAAGAGCGTGATGACGCAATTGCCGAGCTGGATAGCGTAATTGATAGTTATCACCCGAGAGGTGGAGGAACAGTACGACGGAGACCTAAATACCATGACAAGAATGGAGGCACTTGGCCTAAAGCTAGGTATGTTATTCTGTTGATGGTTGTTAACTTAACTTAATTAAGTTTTCCATATCTAAGTCGCGAATAGTTTATGTTATTTTTTTTTAGGGGTGGTCCTATAATTGAAGCTGGAACTGGTACCATATTGCATCCGAGGAAGAATAAGGAACGTCTCCCATTGTCTGTTCTTCTTACCAACCCACCCAATTACCCTTTACCACCTTGCTGTGAACCGCCAACTCGGAGGAACAACACTACCATAGATTTTTCCGTCAAGTCAGGTGATATTTTTAGCATTTTTGAATTTCGATGGGTAGTTTGGATATGACTAAGAACTTTTGTCATTGTTTTAAATTATGAAATTTCTTTTCTTTTTGAAAAATAAGAAAATAGTGTATTTTTTAAAACTATTTCAGTTGGATTTTTAATTTATGTTTAAATTTTTCTTCTTTCATGATTAGGTAATTTTGGCAAGGAGCTTGACTACTACGTGAAGAAGAAGGGGCGAGCAGAAGTTAGTGACAGTCACATCAGGATTCATTCACAGCTGTATGGCTCCCCTCATTATCCCTTCACGCCTTTCATCCACCCGCACACCCACCCCCACTCACCTCCCCCTAGTTACCATGTGCCGTCCGATACCAGGTCTTTCAGTTTTGAACCCTCCTACAATCCTCTTCAGGTTAGCATAGAGTTTTATGTTTCTGCCTTGTTAATGTTCAATTATATTTAATTATGATAATGTAATTCATTGTGATAATGTGAATTTTCTCATTTTTAACAATTTTTCTCTCTTATCTGTTAATTACATAAAAGTTCTATAACAATAAGAACTCTTTACTCTCATATCAATGATCATCATGGTTTCTGATGAGTGTGGTATCAAAACAAAGAAATGAGAATGAGAATGTCAAGAATATATTAGTTTTATTTAGGTATCTACCTTAGCAATCTCATAACTGCTGCGGCAACAGTTAAAATTTATTTGGACTAAGTATCTTGACCTTCCCACTTGGTTAGAAAGCTTAGTAATCTATAATAAATCACTGTTTCATTCTGTTTACCTTAACAGGAATATGAAAGGACATTAAACCTCTAATAAAAAAAAATGTATAAAGTAGTTTTAAATGTAATGCTATTACCACATGAAGTCTTGAAAAAATAAGTTAAAAAATCAATTATGTCTCATTTATGACTGATAATCCAAACAGAAATCTTGCAACTTACATAACAATGAAAAAATAATTATATCATTTTTATTCAATATTCATGAGCAAATGTTTATATTTATTTTTTAAAACTATGTGTATCAGAAGTTTTCAGTTATAAACCATAATTCATGAATATATTTAATTTCCATGCAGGATCTGAAAATTGGATTTAATAAGTCATGATTATTTAAAAAGTAAATTTAGAAGTTTTTAAGTATTATCTAAAACCAAAAAAAATTGTTTATTGTTTTTGATTAAGTGTTGAACTAAATATTAGTTATTAATTTAAATCTTAAAAAATACCCAAGGGTAACAAACTTATAGCATCTTCATTTAAAGGGTTGAACTAGCACTAAGCATTGAACAACAAATTAGTTTACAAAAAATACAAAGTATAAAGAAAGAAAGATAGAATGTATTATGTTCTGATCTTACAATATTGTTTTAAAATATTTTGGAAGTTTCTTGTTTATTAACTAGTTTTTAAATTAAATGTTATAGTATCCTCACACACACTCACCGTCCATGGATTCTCACTACCACAAGGCAAGGTCTTTGGCTTCAGCACACTCACATCCATCAGATGAGACTGACCACCCCAGCTTCCAGCATTATGAAGGTGGCACTTTTCCAAGAAAAAAAGAAAATCCAAGATTTAGGTGAGTTCAACCTCCAGAATAATACAATGAATTAAAAATGGATACAAACTTGATTTATTTGTTTTAATTTTAATTTTAGGATTCCTTCCAACCCTAGCGTAGCTAGTAAAGGTAGCGGTGGTAAAATGTCTTCCGGGAGTATTGAGAAGTCATCAGAGAGAGGGAGCCCGATGCCTACTTTTCACGTTGAAGTCTTGAGTCCTGGTCTTCGTCAAAACAAGACTAATTCTCTTCCTGACTATTGTTGGCCACACAAGTAATTTTATTTTTAAATAATAACGGAAAAGAGTTTAAGAGTCCCTGACTAAAGTAAAATATAGATAGATCCATCAAATTTTTCTTGACTTTAACTATTGTCTGTAAGTAGACTGTTCCTCTTCCAGCATTGCTCTTTCTTCTTCTTACTTTTTTCCTCTCTGCCTCCTTCTTACTTTTTCACTTAAAATACTCTTATATCCATGGGTGCAATTAGCAAAATTTATGTTTCTGGGTTGAATTCCATAAATCAACACTTAAGGAATTTTGAGTTTTAACAATGGCTAAATATCTGCTGGTCGGAGGGGGAGAGGAGTTTTGCGTTTTTCATTTCTCTTACCTGGATTTGAAATGTATACTATAGGGAATGCAATAGTTAGGGAAATTATTGCAATTGTGAAAATTTTGATGAAGAGTTTTTAATATAAATTTACGAATTTAACCCTATGCCCTTGGTAAACAAAAGTTGAATGATGCATGCAGCTGATTTAGTAACAGGTTAGTTTATTTTAATGTTATAAATATGATCCTTTTGTTGTAGACCATCACCTGGTGAATTGAGACGAGTCCATATCGACAAGTCGGTGGAACCTCTCGGCATTCAGATATCATGCCTCGACAGTGGAGGGGTCTTTGTATCTACTGTGAATGAGAACTCGTTAGCTTCCCAAGTCGGCCTACAAGTTGGTGATCAACTTCTTGAAGTTTGTGGTATAAATATGAGGAGTGCTACTTACCAGCTCGCTGCCTCCGTCCTCCGCCAGTGTGGCAATTCGATCACGATGCTTGTCCAATACAGCCCAGAGAGTAATTATTTTTTATGTTATTTTTCATTAGTTGAATAATTTATCAGTTCTCTTTTCCCAACATTGGGACATCGATAAATCAAATGTTAAGTCACATTTTGAATCAAAATATTTTCTCATCTATTTTTATTTTTCATTATTATTGTATCTGCTTTAACTGGTAGCTATAAAATGTTATGGTTAAAAAAAAATTGTAATAGAGCTTATAAGTTATCAATTAGCATAATTATGCATGTTATTCAAACAAAAACAATTATATTTTTCTTGAATAATATTAGTTGACCTTATATACATAGGGGAAAGAAAATGATGCTATTGGAGGCTTAAGAAATAATTTCTTATATAGCTATGTTATATACTCTATACTGTAATAGACATTGCAGGTCTTCTCCAGGGCTGGATATACAATTTACAAACATATATTATATAAAATTAAATAATTGGAATAAAAAATAAAATAATTCATAAAAATGAAATTATTAGAGTAAACCAGATGCAAAATTAGGGATAATTTAAATTATAAAATAAAATATTGTTTTAGTTCAAAATTTTAAATAATACTTTTATTTTATAATTTAAATTATTCCTAATTTTGCATCTGGTTTACTCTAATAATTTAATTTTTATATTTTATTTCATTTTTTATAATTATTTCTATTCATTATTTCAATTTTAAGGAAGAAATAGTTGGGGGTGCAGTCAAAGAAAACACCAAAATAAACAAAACTTATTTATTATGTGCCGACGTTTCGGCCTACAATGTAGGCCATCTTCAGGGCTAAGAGAGAGAAACAAACAAAAATATATAAAAACGTAGCAGTAACAAGAATATATAAAGTGGTACAGGAGTGAAAATAAAAATAGTGACTAGATATGATGAAATAGTGAAAAGATAAAATAGTGAATAGATAAAAATAGTGACTAGATATGATGAAATAGTGAATATATATATGATAAATAAGAAAGAATATAAGACTGGTTACAGAATATAATAAACTTAAAAAAGTGATAGATAAAAATAAAATTGTAGATGATGAAAAGAAATTCTAATGGTGACAGATATAATAAACAAGAATACGAATATAAAATAGAAAAATTACATGTCAAGAAAGGATAAAATGTAAACAATAATATAAAGGGAAAGAAAAATGAGGAGGTAAACGGAAAGATACAAAAAGAGAAGATTAAAAATTTAGAAAAAGGGAGTTACATAGGTATGAGGGGTTTCATAGGTAAAGTGTAATAATATAAGCATATATAGAAATAAAAGCTTGATAAATTTCAAAAATAAAACATTGAAAATAGTGGTATTTATAACTATGAACTATGAGGAATGAAAAGAAAAAGAAAATATAAGTAAGGGAAGTTAATATGTAACTGTATACAGTAGAAAGAAGTGGCATTAATGCAAAATAAGATGTGAATATAAGATATTCTACATTTTATCCTTTCTTGACATGTAATTTTTCTATTTTATATTCGTATTCTTGTTTATTATATCTGTCACCATTAGAATTTCTTTTCATCATCTACAATTTTATTTTTATCTATCACTTTTTTAAGTTTATTATATTCTGTAACCAGTCTTATATTCTTTCTTATTTATCATATATATATTCACTATTTCATCATATCTAGTCACTATTTTTATCTATTCACTATTTTATCTTTTCACTATTTCATCATATCTAGTCACTATTTTTATTTTCACTCCTGTACCACTTTATATATTCTTGTTACTGCTACGTTTTTATATATTTTTGTTTGTTTCTCTCTCTTAGCCCTGAAGATGGCCTACATTGTAGGCCGAAACGTCGGCACATAATAAATAAGTTTTGCTTATTTTGGTGTTTTCTTTGACTGCACCCCCAACTATTTCTTCCTTAAATTAGAAGATACAGTCGACCAATTCTTCTCTAACATATTCATTATTTCATTTAAAATATGTTTTATCTTGTCTATCCAGCCCTGAAATTGACCTGTAATGTGGGCCAAAATTTCAGTCACTATTAAAGGAATTATTTCTTTGACATCCAACTAGACAATTTTCTAATCTGCAAAACAATTATAGTTCATAGTAATTTTAGGTAGAATTTTATTTTATTGTTTTTATTACTTCGATAGTTATGTATGTACCATATCTAGTCTAGCATATTTTTGAATGATTTAGATTTATGATGTTAATTAAATTTATTTTATTTTTTATTACTAAATATTGTCTATTTTTATAAAATTATTCTTAACATAGGCCTTTATGCATTTACATACATCTAGTTTAAAATTATAGTTTGAATTTATTAGTTTACGGTATTACTTGTTATTCGTTTTTCAGAATATCACGAGACCGAGACGACCGGTAGCTCTAGCAGTGGTGGCAGCAAGACGCGCTCAGGATCACCGACTCCATGCAATAGCCCTCGTGCTAACAGGAAATCCCTACCCGCTCAGCTGGCACAAGCTGTGTCCAGCCTGAGCCACCAATCGTCCTCACCGAGGTGGATATCATAGTAAATATTCCAAATGGCTTTCTTTCTTCTTTAACCTTAAGATTCATTGTTTCGACTCCTCTAATGGGTTGTGGTAGAACTTTGAAGTACATTTTTCTTTTTTCTCCGTTTCGATGCTTCTGGTATGAGTAAGAAATCTTGCAAATTAACTTGATCATTGATATTATTAAAATTTAGTTAATTGATAATGCTATAATAACAAGTACAGATAAAATATTTTTTTCCCATAATTAATGAAGTTGCTTAGTGAAAATCATTCTTAAACATGTTTTTCAAATTAAAAAATTCATATTATCTCATTTTCATTAAAACCAAGTCAATCGAGGGCTTTGTAAAGACCTTGGTCTCAAATCTAAATATAAAAATTGTACCAGCCGTCACTGATGAACGCTGTGGCTGGAGACTTATGGAACTTAATCTAGTCAGCTGTCACCCTTCGAAAAAATATCATTGGATAATATCAATTTCTCAGGATCTTCTTTGGAAAACATGAAAATTTTTCCATCAAATCGGAGAAGAGCGATGATAGTGTCATATCAAACTTCATTTAATCAGTATATAATGTTGTCTTGTATTGAAAATAAGAAATCAAACTCAATAAATCAATGAACTAAAACAGAATAAATCTTTAAAAATTTTTAGCTGAGATGATTGCCCTCATCCCCCTATTAGAACAGTACATATGTGCCTGTCTCTGTTTGGCTAAACACCCTTCTTAGGTATTTTTCTTTTCTTTTTGTAACATCCAGAACTAGCTATTCCACTGTTTATTAAAATCAAAGCATGCCTTTAAATTATAGAAATAATAAAACTATTTTCCCTATCTTTTATAAAATTAACTAGTCTTATCTTTTGCATATCATACAAATTTAATGTCAACTTACTGAATTTCCAACTGTTAGGCATAATGTAGGTTACCTTATGTAGATATTATTATCTTAGTTCTGAGATATTAGATGAATCTTTTGTCATTTTAAATGTTTATAAAATAAAGTCATAGATTTATTTTTAATATTTGTGTTATTCATTTGCAGTGATGATCCTCGATACTTACAAATTGAAACACATAAATGCAGCAATCTCGGAATAAGTCTAGTGGGAGGTAATGCTGTGGGAATTTATGTTCATAGTGTTCAAAATGGTTCTTTGGCTTACAATGCTGGACTCAGGTAAATAATTTTATTTGCAAGTTATTTATTGAAAACTGAAATTATATATGATTTTGTTTAAACCCCAACCATTTATTTATGAAATTCAGAAATTGTTATGTTTCTATAATAATTATAGTAACATTACAATTTATAATGTATTATCAATTTATTATTTTAAAGGTATATATTATTATATTATTTTTATAGTTATTTAATTTAATTTAATTATTATTAAACTATCCTTCAGGACTGGAGACAGAATATTGGAGTATAATGGTACAGATCTACGGCAGGCTACAGCCGAAGAGGCTGCATACGAACTTGCTAAACCAGCTGATAAAGTGACTGTCTTAGCCCAATATTGCATCGACCGTATGTATTTTTTACTATAATTTATTTATTAAAAAATTTTTAATTAAAAAATAGACTGAACTAGTTAATAAATGTAATTTAAATTTGAGTTATAAATTTTAAATAACTGAATAAACTGGATATAATGTAGTTTTATTAAAGATTAACCTCAGTTGGGGACTTTTACATTATTTTATTATCATTTTTTTTTATTACTTTTAAAAGTATTAGCATGTTATCATTGTAGATTTGGATTGAAAGACTCAATCAAATCAATTAAATTTATGATATATTTAAACAAATTGTACTGTTTAACCATTTTTTAATGGACATCTCTAAATTAAGATTTTTCACAGCATACTTAATTTTTTCTAATTCTTCTGCAAATAAGTTTCTCTAATTTTTCTAATAGTTTTGTAGCTGGTCAGTAAAACATTGTTGTTTTAAGATATTCGGAGTTTTTATTTACTTTAAAGGCATTTTCTTTCTTTCCTTTTTGTTTTAATCATTATTAAAATACCTTGGTTGATTAATCCAAATTATGTTTTTTTAGGCTACAACGAAATAAAGGACAAACCAGGTGACAGTTTCTACATTAGAGCATTATTTGATCGAGTTGGGGATGTTGGTGACACTTTGCAGTTACGATTTCGTAAAGACGACATCCTGTTTGTAGACAATACTATGTTCAATGGAGTTCCAGGTAGCTGGAGGGCATGGCTTCTTGACGATGATGGCATCAGGAACCAGTGTGGCATTATTCCAAGCAAATTCAAGTATTTATCTTTCAATAGAAATAAAAAATAATCATCTAAATTTAATAAATACAAGGTCATTTATTATATTTAACAGTCCTTAAGATTAACCTTGTTTGTCAACACAAAAGAAAATAATTTATGCAGTTTATTATAACTGTAACTTTTTTTTATCATATGAAATATATTACACTGTATATTACTAATAACAATGTTCAAGGGGCTAGTAGATTTTTTTTAATAATAGTCGTTCATTATAAACAACAACTAATCTGAAAGAGGGAAAATTTCAAAACTTCTGCAGCACACTTAAGTATGTATGAGGTGTATGTTTGTATCAGAAGACCAAAAAACATGTTTACTCTATACTTTTCATTTTCTCATTGCAAATATTTTTTTAATATCTATTATTGAAGTTCCAGATCATTGTTACTGATGTATACTTTGCATATATATTTCTTGTAAGTTAATACTACAAAGAAATTCGTAAAATATGATTTTTCTTTTTTTACTTCTAAAGGTTGTGACTATAAAAAAAAAAAGTTTATTTAATTTTGTTGATAGCAATAAATTTACATGACTTATTTAATATTTATTTATTTATCCGTATATCCATATATGTAACATAAAATATGCTATATATGTCGTATAGGATGATTCGGGCGCATTTCCTAAATTATTTTCTTGTTAGAATGAATGTTTGACAAAGATTAGTTCTGTATGGAAAGCTTCAGTTATTCTAACAAAAGTTGCTGCCATTTATTTAATCTTTTTATTGGTTTCTCCTGTGTTTGAAGGCTGTCTATTACAATTGTGAAATGGGCAGTATCTCATTCTTGATTATGCTATTTTATTCATTATCATTTTTTGCTGTTTTATACTCTTTAGCTCCCTCTTCTTTTTTCCATTATTACTACCAATTTGACTGATGTTTACCCCTCTGCTAAATGAAAAATGAGTCCCTATATTAGCATATACCTTGTGGCATGCTTATCATATTCTATCCAGCTAAAATTACATGCTATAGATAGTTACCAGAGTAAGAATATTCTCCATTTAATAGTCTAGACATAGGAGTAAAGAATGGATAATTCCTTCATTGTATAAACACTATTTTATTTTAAATTGTTGTATATAGTTTTAATCAAAGAAAATTCCCGTGTATAAATATAAATATAACTTAATAACTTCTGTTTGCAGAGTTGAAGAAGAGATGGTTGTGAGAAGGAGCTTGGGAGATTTGGAAGGTGAAGCGAGAAGAGCCACAAGAAGATCATTTTTCCGACGTAAAAAGCATCAACGCTCCGATTCTAAAGAATTAGCCTCTTTCTCTAACATCAGCCTCGGGTGGTACAGCGACAGCGGAACGCTCAATGAGGAAACTTCCCTTGCTAGTTACCAAAGAGTTGTCAAATTGAATTGTATGTATTTTAAAATTATTATTTCAGTGTCTTTTAATAGTATAGGTTTAATAATTTAGCATCATCCTTTTATTTAAGTTATGATCCTATTATTTTATGTTCTGTTTCAAACTGGTGGTTGAAATGAATTGATTGGAATCAATTTTATTTTCAATGTTTAATTTAATTAAGAAAGTTACTTAGACTAAAATTACCTTATACTGTTATTTAGTTTCAAAACTTCTCTACAAAGTTATTATGAAGGTTTTAAAATTAAAATTGTGAGTTATATTTTAATAAGTAAGAAAGATTTGTATTTATTCCTTGTTAAAACTATAAACTATTCTGTAATACTAAATACTATTAAAAAAATTATTATTATGATTTTTTTTTTTTTTTTTTTACGAAATAATGATCTTTTCAGACTCTGCTTTAAGACCTGTTTTGGTTGTGGGCCCACTCTCAGAGTGTGTTACAGAAAAACTGATTCAAGATTTTCCCGATAAATTTGCTCGATGTGTTCCCGAAGTTATGCACTGCTCACAGGCCATGATGGAGAAAGGAATTTCTGATAACATCTTTGTTGATTACAGAAAAAAAGGAACATATTTTGAATGTACATCTGTTTCAGCCGTGAAAGATATGTGCGATAAGGTGAGTCGAAATATTCAAGTAAAAGGATTTTATTTTTTACTTATGCCCAACTCTCATTACTACAATATTATCTCTTATCTTAGCCTATCCAACACGCAGATTAAGGTGTGTTATCTGAGACTTTTTTTAGCTAAGCCCCATTTCATTTTTTCCTGTCGTTCCTTACATTAGGGTTGTTTGCAGTTCTGACAGTTTATAACCTCATAATATACTAGGTTTTCACTATTTGGATATATGTTAATTATAGGTATCATTAAAAATATTTTAGAATTATTTTATTTTATATGTATATGTATTTATTATTTTATATCCTTTTGTGGGTAACAGTAAGCATCAATGAAATAACATTTGACATTAATAATAGTAATGAATGAAGATAGGTGAGACACTCTTTCATCACAGTCTTTGACTGGTCCTAAAAGACAGCACTTTGACATAGGTTTAGCAACTTGCTCCTTGAGATAGTTTGGCATAATTACATTACAATAATTGTTCCTGCAATTGATCACTTTAAAACTTATTCTCTGTATATTTTAAATAATTTTTAACA
The DNA here is from genome assembly GCA_037127475.1 of Arma custos. Lineage (NCBI taxonomy): Eukaryota > Metazoa > Arthropoda > Insecta > Hemiptera > Pentatomidae > Arma > Arma custos. The sequence goes on along the minus strand of CM073763.1, from coordinate 86,400,927 downwards.
CTAGATATACCAGCTGTTTACGTATACCTATTTGTACCAAACCAGTCAAAATGACAGATGCGTTAGAAATAAGGCTTATTATGGTTTCCAGTCTATATTTACTCTTAAAAAGGATAAAAAATATTAAAAATGTTAGTTGCATTTTCTAAATATGTAGAAAGTTTTGCTTTTTTTGACATTTTTTGGGGCTCACAATCACTATAAAAACTTTGTCTATAAGAAAAATGCTGCGAGTTGAACAAAGCTAGAAACAAGACTGAACATGTCTAGAGCATTTACAAAACAAATGCTTATCAAAATGACGTCATCAACACAATGACGATAGTGAAAGAAAACAAAAGACGATAACGAAAGATACAAAAGACGCTTCTGTGCTATATGTACTGCAACGGTCTCATGATTCTCCCAAAATCATACATTTTTTCATAAAAACACAACCTGTCATTTTGATTGGTACTGGTATAAATGTCAATAACAAAAATTATATTTGTTACTAATTTATAAAAAATAACATTAACTTTATAAAACGTGTTCTCTAATTATAGCAACAAAAGTCATAAATTCATTTGTGAAAAAAAAAGTTTTACTTTGTAGGAATTTTGAATTGAAATTGCACGACCAGTCTAAATGACTGGTCTGGTAAATCTAGTGTTAATACTAAAACATCCAATAATTTATTTTTATTAGAAGATACACTGCGTGATTGAAGTTGGATTGGCTTCAGTTGAACGACTCCACAAGCATAAAATTTATCCGATAGTTCTACTTATAAAATTCAAATCCGCAAAACAAATAAAAGAAGTTAAGGATACTCGCTATTCATCTGATAAAGTGACAGCTAAAGCAGCCAAAGAAATGTACGAACATTCCCTCAAGCTGGAGTCTGAGTATAAGCATTATATATCAGGTAAGTGTTTATATTTAGTTTTATCTTAAATTATTTATATTTATTTTATTTATCTTTATATTAAAAAAAAAACTCCAATATTGTCTCTATGTAGTATGCCTTGTTAGAATAGGTTATGTAAACTTTTACAGACACCAAAAACAAAAGAGGAAGAAAAACATAATGGCTACTATGCATTATAAATATTTTGTACATTATGATTCATATTACATTAATTGCTTGTGTAGCTCTTTAAATGCTGTTAGTGTATTATGCTTAACAAACAATAACTAACCTTTGACATTTTAAATCATTAATTTACTGATCTATAATCAAAGTTAAATTAATATATAAATCCCTGGAAGAGACTTTTCATCTCTGTATATTAAAATATTGCCCATATTTAGTATTTCATCAGTTACTGAAGTTTTGAGATATAATTTATTATATATTTTTTAAAAATCCTAATTGAAATTATTTAAATTTGTTTCAGCTATCATACCAGCAGCAGGTGTCAACATTGCTTACATGTGCACGCAGATCAAAGCAGCTGTGGACGTTGAGCAGAACAAAACTTTATGGGTACCGAATAATCTTTAAAACTTCTTAAGAGTGAACTGAGGAGCCAAATTTATATTTATTCACTAGTGCTAAGATTGTAGTGCACAGTTGCTGTACGATTATTACCAATGATATGGTGAAACCAAAGTTCGATTTAATTAATTTGCTAAAGCTTTAAAAAAAGTCTAAATAAGAAGTGAACCTTCAATCTCCCTTTTAGTTAAAAATATGTAATACAGATTTCAGTAATTTCCAGCTTTTATATGAGTTTTTAAAACTGTAAACAATATGAGAATTTTGTATATTTTTATCATTTGACATATCAGTTACACTGTTAGTTAGCACGAGATAAAATTGGTATTTTTATATTTTAATTATTATGTGGTTGAATTATTTTCTTTAGTGATAGGAAGTAGCATTTCTGTGATTATTATAACTTGCCCTTTTTATTATTGTTATATATAAAATACATATATGCATACATAGGTGCTCCCCTTTAATATAGTTGTAACTTTTTCTGATTTGTTAATCTTTAACTATGTATGAAGAGTTTGGGTAATTATATGACAATATTTAGAATTAGGTTGCAATTATTAGGCACCCAGGATTGCCTAATTCAATTTAAGGCCTACTTTAACAGAATAAGTCAAGGGAGTTAAATGATGTTATTGTAGGGTCGGCCTGTAATGTTATTATTACTCATGATGTATTTTATAGATGATATTTAACTTATAGACTTAGAAGGCTTGTAAATGTATATTATACAATTATTATTATGTTTTAATTGTGTTTGTTTAGATGTTTGTTATTATTTATATTCAGATTTATACCACTGTCTGAAGTTTTATCTTATTGTGTATAAATGTTTAAATTGTGATGTTATGATGCAATGATGTAATATAAACGAAAAAAAAAGAAAAAAAAAAAAGAAGGAAATCAATAGGACTTAAGTCAACTTTTGAAACAATGATTTAAATGTTGCAACGATAGTTAATATGTAATCTTAATCAAAGTCTGTAATAACTGTTAAATTGGCTGTTGGAATTTCTTCCGCATTTTTTTTTAATTATATATTTATAGGGTTCAACCCAATTTGTTCATTTTCGAAATTGATATTAATGACTTCACTCGATATATTTGTTTTATGATGGCACATGTGATATTTTATATTTCATATCTTTATCCTTAAGGTTTTTAAAATAATATTTTAGTGTTAGTAAGTTTGAGTGATTAAGACTTTAATTAATGAATTATTATATTCTTCATTATTATTATTGTAATTGAATAAATGCCTATAACTTTTGTGCTCTCCTTCAAATAATGGACAGGATTTATTTAAAGAGTATTATTTTTATATGAGAATATGTGAGTATTTTTTTGTGTGAATATGTCTAGTCTGTTGCTTTGTTTTTCTCTTCTTTTTTTCTATGCTCTTGGTTACTATCTTTACTTGTAAAAATCATTTTTAAAAACCTATCTATTTCAATAATTACAATATGGTGATTGAAATAAAATTTTGAAACACCTAATCTAGTAGTTAATTATTATTATATATATATTATACCACCTTTTATAGTAGAATATGCTTTTATCCTTTTGGACGGTCTCTTTATTAAATTATCGCTTCCTTTCCGTCTTCGAAGTGTGGTTAGTTAACTCAGGTTATATGAAGGATACTCAATTATTGATCTTTCATAAATATTCAAATTGTGTAATAATACCAATGGGACTTTCAACTGATAAAGACGTTAAGGTTCTCCATTTTGCAACTTTATCAGGATTAATGGTACCATTTATGGCTAAAATTAATATTATTATAAATTAGAATGGATGATGGGGTAAATTAGTATCTTCAAATGTTGATTTTCCAACCGGAAGGAAACACATGTACATGTTTTATGGAAACCTTTTAATGTCTAAGTGAATCCCAGCTTACGACACCCATAAAACAGATTGATACAAACTGGACATAGCACAACATAGGAAATAATTAATATACCTGTTAATGATTTAAGACAGTGAATTTGAGATTAGTTGAGGATTTGTGAAAAACTATAACCCCAATTTTTAGTGTACTACTTTCTCCCTCATGTTCATCCCAGGCAGGATTTAAATAAAAAAGACTTTTTTTAAAAAAAAATAATTGGTACAAAATAGACATTGAACTATTTGAATAATGGAAAGTTCCCTCTATTCAAGAAAAAACCTAAAATGTTGGTTTATTTTTAAGACAATGATAAATATCTTTAGCCCATTACCTGCGATTTTTTTTTAAATTTTACTATTTTTTAAAAGAATAGGGTTTCTTAATAACTCTGAAAGTCAAAAAGCATTATTTTCAAATTTCATTTTTTCAAAAAATAAATGTTTTTGGTAAGTCCTATTTGGGGATTATGGTAAGTACAGGTAAAAAACTTTTTTTTGTTTACATTTTATTGTTTTTATAAACTATCACAAATAACCAATAAATATAATTCTATTGTAAATTAGATTTCTTCAACAATAAAAAATAAAGATGAATTTTCAGAATACTGACATTACGAGTGCCATTTTACATACAATCCGTATGTACGCCTACATTGCACTTTCTACATTGCTTCCTCGTATTTGCGTTGCTTACCTTCATCAGTTCTTTCTATTATATGACCATCTCGACTTTTTCTAATATCATCTGGGATACGCTTGCTAGATAATTGTTTTAAACTAGGCCTACGAGACATTTTCGGGTTGGAAATGGAGTGCGTCTCTAGATAGGCTCTTACTATTGCTCTTTTGAAGTCTAAAAAAGGAATTTTTTCATTTGCCATTTCATAAAGAACATGTGCATTCACTGCAATCATATCAATTAGATTGGTAAAAGTGGGGAAGTACCACTTTTTGGCCCGTATTTTTATTCTATATTTATTCACCAGCTAATCAAGTTTATCAGCTCCACCCATATACTTGTTGTATTCAGCAATACATTTTGGTTGAGGCACAGAAACCTTCTTTCGATCAGCTCTTGAGAAGCGTGAAACATAATGAACAGCGTCGAGTCCTGAGTGATTTGACAAAACTTTCACAACATTATTGTCCTTCCATGTTACAACAAACATTATTGTTCCTCTTATCAAATTTGTAATCGTACATTCCTCTGCTTTCTTTCTTCATCTCGTAATCACTTTTCAAAGGACATTTGTTGGTCCTACTGTATCTAACCGTTCCTTTAGCTCTTATATTTCTCTCCCCCAGTGGTTTCATTAGCAAGTGGTTTGTAAAAAAATTGTCAAAGTAGAAAACATGGTTAGACGGAATCAATAACTGAAATGTTCCTCAGAATGACTGAAGCTGCAAGACCTTCGACTGGGCAGTCTCTTTCCTGCTTACCTTCATATAGCTCAAAATGAAAATGAAATAAAAAAAAATTGAAATGAAAAATCAAATTTTCCCAGAAAATTAGGATAATTTTCTATTTCCTCTCTATGTTCAGCCAAAGTGAAAAATTGTTTTACTCTCATGTCTGGAAAACAAATCTAAATCAGCTAGAAATATATCTCTAACAGCCATGATCTCCAAAATGGGGATCTAAATATATATAATCAAAACATTTAACATCTTATTTTTTTTTAAGTTAAGTAATTTGGGTAAAATTTGAGACCTAATATAATTATTTACATTTCTAGCAGAGATAAAGTTTTTAAAAAAAATAATGAAATAGGATTTTTATTACGAAAAAAGAGAAATAAATTAATTAATATCAACCAAAATTAATTAAACCAAAATTAATGACGAGTGTCCTGAAAACTACTGCGCAAGTTAATCAAAATAAACTACTTTATTGTGCATCAAATCAGATCTGTGGAGAATAGTAAGAAACACGTGTTCACAGCGAGCAGCCATTTATGAAAGCAAACTTGGAATATTACGAGATAATACTATCTGCCTAGAAAAAGCTAATCATTACTTTGAATATGACGATGATTACAAGTACGCAGCCCGGTACGTGGCTCTTAGGATTTAAAAAAGTAAAACCTCATGGTGTCCTTCGGTAGAGACGTAAAATGGCGGGGTCCGAGCCTGTACGGTGCCTGATACTCGTTAAAGATCCCTATCCAAATTATACCTGGATAGGCAGAATTTTAGACTCCCACTGTAGGATCGTTCGATTAGGGATAGCAGCATAAAGTGACGTCAAAGGAACAAGCAAAACAAAATAACTAAAAGAAAACGTTATTTGCCGAATGTATAAAATGAACAATCTAAGAAAGCACCTACTCTAACCTGATGTTGCGCCTAAAGTACCCTAATTTAAGAAACATTTTCTTTCTAAGATTTTACCGTTAGTGATAGTACAGAGTGAGAAATCTCCACTACCATGGTCGATTTCCTGCTTAAGGACTATTCTGGAAAAACTTGCCAGATTCAAAGTCTCAGTATTTAATAGTAAGCTTCAACTGCTTGCTTTTTCAGACAATTTCGACATTAATGGAAAATCTTAGCAGGTCGTTGTATACCAATTCAGTCAGGATTTCTGATTGAAGCGAAGAAACTTGATTTGCTTTTCATTGAGAAGAAAAAAGTAGATACTAATTCTAGAAACCAAGATATTAGAAGAATCTACAGCTCCGTATTTATAAGAAACTGACGATCAAAATAAAGAGCCTTATGATGGATTAAACGACCCAGATGTTCTGAAGTTCATAAAAAGAGGACGACTTTGATGGATAGGGAACGTAAACGGAATGGAAGAAAATATAGTTCCAACAGGCTCTTGGTTGAGATCATGCATGAAGGAAGACATGAAGACAGACTTGTCGAAAGACTTGAGCTATGTACCAAGACAGCCGTGGTGTGGTAAAACATTCGAAAAAAGAATTGCGTAGGGTTTTAACGCCGCATAAGACAGATCTAAAAGTCCGAAGATCTTGTGTTCCAAATGTGAAGTTGATAATTATCCAATGCAGGTACTTATCTTGACGTCCTTTTCCCTCAACCAGACCCCGGGTTATTCACACTGATGCTGCTGGATCAAAAATCAGCAATAGTGGTGTTCCTCAAGGGTTGATTTAGGAACAATTGTGGTGGAATGTACTATATGAAGTAGCAGCTTATCTTCGGTTGTATGGGTCCAACTGTGGATTCTTAGTTGTAAAGCATCACGAGTGAATATTACAATGGCACAGATTATTTATTCCAAACATCGATGCACCCTGATGTTTATTCACATGCAGTGAATATCGAAGATATATGGAGCGAGATACTCTAGCATCCCATGCTGTTCAGTAATTCTGCGTTCATAATCGGCACTATGACAATGATTAAAAACACACTCACGCAATAATAATGGTTTCAAGAAAAGATTATGATTAAAAAAAAATTAAACAGGGACAGTTTTAGAATTTTGCCCAGGTTTTTTTGTAATATGTATCACTATGGGACGTAGGGCGACCTGTGGTCAAGTGGTTAGCATAACAATCTACTAAGCCTAGGATCTATAATGGGAGTAAAAAAACCCGTTTGCCGTCCTTCGGAAGGGACGTTAAACGGGGTTACCGAGCCTGTACGTTGTCAGGTATTCGTTAAAAATTCCTAATTAAACCTGGATAGGCAAAATTTACAGGACGCACTGTAGCATCGTCCGATACGCCATATCAGTATAAAGCAACTTTAAATAAATAAATATACAAACAACTTTGGGACGTGCTACTTCGAGGTAATATAATGATTGGGTTCTCCGCAATCAAGCCCCACGAAGTTTTATTTTCCTTGTTTATTTCATAACAAAAAAAACAACAACAACAAGATGGAAAAAAAGGATCATCCTATCATGAATGTTATGTGATAAATACATTTAGCCAGCCTTAATAAATTTGAATACATATTACTTTCCTTTTTCTGCGCCAAAAAACATCCTATCATGGCCTATCGTTAATAGCTCACTAATTACTGATAAAAAAAAGACACGGTGCCACATTCTCCGGATATGGTCATTGGGAGAGGCCTGTCTCCAAGCAAGCTTTCTCCTCCTTTATCGGCGTTGATGGAAGAAACTCCTCCGACCCCAAGGTTCTGGATGGTGGAGAAGGTCTTCCTTCCATGAAAGAAGAGTCGCTCGTGAACTGAGCCATAGCAAGGAGGTATTAATTAATAGATTTGGACTTGGTGAACAATTCATGAGGATGTAGAGTCCATATACATATATTTTCTTTGATATTACTTTTTCAATTAAAGTAAAACCGTGACAATAGTTATTTACTAATTCAACATTATGATGGGCAAGTGATGATAAACAAGAAAATTTGGGTGTCAATTAAATGTAACATAGGTATTCTGAACGGCTGTGGTCCATTTTTAATATTAATATTTCATGCTTGTGTGTACTCGCATTTAACGCATGCTTGATAACATGTTTATTCATGTGTATAATAATTATGTTGGGCTTCTGTGAATTGACTAAATAGTAAACCGAACCTAGAATATTATATTTAATGTGTATTAAAAACTCGCTTGAATAGAGATTTATGACAGAACACGTGGGACAGTAGCTGTCTAAGCGTGTAAAGCTCACTCACTATATGAATAAATCAGTAAGAAAAAACAACCGCGATGTCAATATTGCAATATTGCTCTAAAGATCTTTTTCAGCATTGTCTGTTCTAGAGTAGCAAATTGAGCGAAATAGAGTTACCACAAAACATCTCAGTAGCATTATTGTGGTCAGGCTGATAGAGTTATTTCCTTTCACACGCTATTATATTCGCTGAAGACGAAGAAAATACGAACACACGAAAAATCTTGTCGAGTTTAGTACAAGCTGGAGACAGTACTGTTTCTAAGCTGTGGAATGTGCATATTTGCTCGAGATCACATTCAATCACCACTATTTTCCCCCAATAAAGGGTATCCGCTTTATTGAGAGGTGAGTCTGAGGATGCTTCCCACACTTAGTTACCCCGCTCACGGTTAGACTTCTTAGAAAAACGTTCGTCTGTCTCCTTTATTCATAATTGACTTAAAACGATAAAACATGAAGTTAATTAAATGAAATGTAATAATTTGAAATTGATACAAATATATATTAAAACTATGATATGGCATTAATCATTTTGTTCTATTTTGAGGCCCAATGCTTGACCGCTACTCAAATATTACGAAACGGTAAAAAATAGAGTAAAAATCACTTCAACCTATGCAGGATTTTGGGTTCAGTACACAGTAGAGACCGTACTGTTTCTAAGACTGCACAGTTATGCAGAGCGGTGATTCGTCCGAGTTCACGCTGAACCACCAGATTTTTACCCCAATCACGGGTACCCCCATTATAGGGGTGAGCCTCAGGAGGATCTGCAGATCCTAGAGGGACCAATATATCGCTGCTAATAGATTAAATACTTTATCTGCCATAGCCTGATGTTGCAGAGTATTTACCTAAGTATTTACCTTCGGCCCAGCGGAGTTACTTCACTACCTGTTAGACCTCTAAGCAGAGTAAAACATTTTTCTAATGCTTTATTCAAAACTATTTTAATTATAAACTAAAAAACATAATATATAGTTATATAATAAAATAAAATGTAAAAATTGAAAATAGATACAAATACATTTGCAAATCTATACTTTACAATATATCGAAGATTGAGGAGAAGTGACATTCATTCGCATGTACATCCTTTTTTAATTGTTAGTAGCAGACATATGGTAATGGATTTGCTTTCATTTGTATACACCACCAAGCAATTTATATTTACTCTACGGCTTCCGCGCTGGAAGACGTCCACGGACCCAAGGCGGCTGGCCCGAGGAAGGGCAGCGGCAGTGAAAGTGTTCGCTAGATAGCGTTCTCGTCGGCTCAGGACTCCCAGACGTACTCCGACGTCGGTGACTATCGGTCGTTGTGTACCAACTCTATCTGTTATCATCTTCGTACGCTTCGTATCTGTGTTGAGTGTTAGTGTGCCTGTGTCCAGTGTTGTGAGCTCAGTGTGTTCCTATCTCTTATCATTTGCTGACTCTGCCATAGCGGTGTAAGTAACATTATTTGAAGTACAATAAATGGATAAATCATAATGTCAGTAATTTATTTATGGTATCTCTTGGAGATCTTGATAAATATTTATTATTATAAATATAGGTTTATTATATACTGATATATAGGTTTATATAATATAGGTTATATGGTAGTATATATAATATTATATACTGATATATGGTATATTATTACTGATAAAGGTTTATTATATAGCTCAATATGGCTCATTAAAAAAAATTATTAAATACTGAATTACTGAATAGTTCAAAGTTGGCGTAAAAGTGTTTTTTGATAATTTTAAGTTTTAATTTGGGATTAATAGCATATAAAAACGTTTAAGAGATTCATTTACACATCTTAATTAGTTACTGTTATTATTTGTACAATATTAATAAGTGCATTCTATCGATACAACTCAAAATACATTTTTAAATAAATGTTGGTGGATGACCATAACAATTATTGCCAAAGCTATTTTTTATTTTATAGTAACACTTTTTCCATTACGAACTTTTGACTTTATTTAATAATCACTATCAGAATGTTATAGAAATTCTCATAAGTTCACCATAATCGGTTGTATCATTTATATAAATATTATCTATTAATCTATGTATTGTTTTTAAGTCAGCATTTAATTTTTGAAGTTTTAAGAATTTTAGCAAAGCTTCTTAGCGTCAATATACCTGTAATGGACAGGTAAATCTTCAGTTGGAGAGGGAATACTTGTTAGTATTTCATTGAAGCCTAAGCAATATTTAGTCATTTGCATGCCAGACAGAATAATTGATTAATTGTTTTAATATTTTAACAAGTTCGTGATGAGAATCAAGAGTTATTGTTATGAAGAGTCTTCGTTTCTCTTCGGCAGAAAGAGACTTCGACGACTCAACACGCAGGATGTAGTCTCGGCCAAAATGACTGTTATGGTTTGAATTTTATTTTGATGAGGAGTTGTGTTTGTAACATTCCTTTTTACGTTAACATACATTATTTTGAACATTTCGTTCTTATTCGAAACTGGCATACCTGAAAATTTCTCAATTTCAATTTGAGAAATCATTGCTCAAGTAACGTAAGCAATTCCTTATTTAAATTTGTCACATTTTGAATCTTAAATTTATTTTAAACCACAAAGTTAAGTTTGACATTGGGAATGGAAAAGAATACTAAACGTTACATTCCAATAAAAAACCCATAATAGCGAAATTTGCAAATACGGTACGAGGCCTCTCCCTCATCTAGACTGTATAATTTCAATTTATCAACATAGTACACTACTATACCTACCCGAGGTCCAACCTCCATTTTACAATTTATAAAACTACTCGTATAATTGCACTACAGTTGGTACTTAACGTTTTAGTAGAGGCTCACCGATATTATTCTAGAAATCGAAGTTCAGTTTTGTACTCACTTGTACGCCACTAGTGAGTCTATTAAAATGGGCTTACCCACTTCGTATTGTTTTGAGATATTGAATATATTGCATTGAATAAAACAATGTATTTTTTTATTTTAGATTTTATAGATAAAAAAAATAATTGATAAGAAAAATGTCTTAATCTTATTCCACTGCATTCTGTGCATTAGAATAACAGCCTTAAAATCTAAACATTGGAATAAGATCTAGCTTGGTTTATTTTTTAATCGATGCATTCTATTTAAATTTAAAATCAGTGCTATAGTTTTTATAACGCTTAGAGAACTTGGGGATTAGTGGCTATGCCAAAATTTAAAAATATTTATAATTTAACTGATCGAACACGACTAAAAGCTAAACAAAAAGCTGTTCTATCCGTTGCCAGGCAACGCCGATAAAGTATCATTAAAAAAATAATTGTACCACTAAAAACATTTTTGTATAACAGAGAAATTTCCATATATTTTACATAGACGATCTAAAGGCCTATGAAAAAAATATACCCAAAAACTAAAATTATACAAGAAATGAAAATAATGTAATCTTTGCCTAATTAATATTAATAAAGGATTTGCATTAAAGAGCAGAGAGCTCTCGCCTTTATAATAATACGGAAACTCTTGACAGGAAGTATTATACCGAACGAATAGTTATGAGTTTACCGCATAAATTATTATAAACCATAAGATGGCTCTGGAGAAAAAAATCAGAAAAAGACAACTCTGCAACGGACATATTTGTGCATTGCAAAGGTGTTCTATGACGTGAGGTTTACAAATGTTAATTAAAAATCTGTATAAGCTGTTCTATGTAAATTCATACTGTACTAACACTTATATTACTATTAGAGCTAAAAATGTTTACATATATTTAAATACAGATAATAAACGCAGTGATAGGAATAAATGGACAAAACAGTCGATTACATATAAATATTTTTTAATATTAGAAAATTACGTGTTTTTAGATAAAATTGTTTAGGATAATTTTGGCAGAGAAAACATTTACTAAATTGAAATTTGTCATATCTACCTTTTCTTCTAATGATTAAAAAATGCATTCAGTAACTTGATGCTCCCTTAGAATCACATCTCTTGCTAGACCGAAAATATTACTTGGAAGAATAAAAACATTGTTGATGTTTGAGTGTATTGCTAATAATGTTTGAGCTCCTATTTTATTTGGTTTACTGCCAAGCGATCCATATATCTCTTAAAATTACTATATGTTTGGTATACATCTGAGGGAGGCATTATATCGGTTTATTAATTAATTACTGAAAATAAGCAATGAAACACATATGATCCCTGAAATAGAGAAGGAAAGTGGAAAATTATGATATCGAAAACGAATCTGTTCACGTTACGAGACGATTAAGTAGAGAAATCCTTTAGGCCTTTTCATTATAATGAAGAATGATGCATTATTTGTCAAGAAATCACGTGGGATTCCAAAAGATTAACAGAGCCAATAAACTAATATATACCGTGTAACTAACTACATCCAACCAATAGATTACTTGGTCGGGGCTACAGGCGATGAAAAAGTTAAATAAAGAAAATAGTTTAAAACAACCAGTTCAGTTGAATTTGGGCATCTTTTGATAAACTTGAATGGTAAAGTAAATCATATTTTTCGGTAAATATAGTTCAAGTACAGGTCTTTAGTTTTTGTTTTGTTTATTATTTCATTCCAAATAATTGAATTTCGCATGATTCTAATTGTTATTTCGGTGGTATATATTTTTTGATATATTAATACATATTTTTCTGTTATATTGGATTAGTATTCCATGATATTTTTCTATTGTTCTGTTTGGTGGCCAGAACCCCTTTTGGATGAAATTAATTGAAATTGATAAGTATGCCTGTCTAAAAGAAGGGATAAATTATAGAACATTTTTTTTTTGGTATTTTTTAAGTTTTCCTCACTTTTGTCCAATTTTGTGTAATACGTTATACCGTTATACATAATACCTTACGATTTTTATAGCACATGTGATTTCTCTTTTTTATTAATTTTTTTTCTTCTAACTTTATAGATTCGAGAAATTCTATAAGCTTACACTTGGAAGCCTAAATACACCAAAAGAAATAACGCCTTAGAAATTTTAAATAAAATACCACATTAGTTGTAGCATACAAGCAATGAATCCAGTTCATCATTTCGTTTTTCTGATATTACGCACTGACTAAAAATATCTTGATACGTCAACATGTTTTATATGACACTACACCTATAAAATAGCTGTGACTCGAGTTTAACCTGTAAAAAGCACGGGAATAAAAAAAAAATGAATAATATCCATCATAGATAGCCTTGGATTATCGAACCAAGAATTGTTGTTAGATAACAGCGATTTCCCCAATTACTGTTACCCTGAAAAAAAAAAACAATAAGAAGAAAATTGAAGGATCATACTCAATTTTAATGTCAAGGCTGTGCCATAGTTTATACAAAAAATAAAATAATAAATAAAACAAAAAAGTGACTGCAGTCGTTCGTTCTGTAGAAGTTTATTGCCAAATAATTTTCCTATCTTAATATAATGATGGAGAAAAGAAATTAATCTGAAAGTAGTTGGATTAAACTATAGTATGTATATATAATAATCCTATTATAATGTTGAAATACAATATATAGATTGGAAGACGAAGCAGATTGTCTCTAGAGAAATATTTCACTTCCGGCTTTTCCCGTTCATTTTCAGTCCAGAGAAAATATTGTGCGACGGTACAAACAACTATCACATCTTCTGGACTACAGATCTTCACTTCACTTGAGGAACAAACGACTTATCTATAACAGTATACTAAAACCTATTTGGACATATGGAGCAGACCTTTGGGGTTCAGCAAAAAAAGTTCACATACACAAGATACAAACAACACAGTCCAAAATTCTCAGAAAAATTATTAATGCACCATGGTATATTTCGAATCACACTATACACAACGACATGAACATTCCCACTATAAAATCATATATTCATAACAAATAAATAACATTCCATCACATCTATCATATAAATAACATCTAAGGTACTGTTAGGTAACTAGCCATTGCTATAAAGTTTTACGGAACTGTTCTTTAAGAATACTGTTATTTCCCCTATTGTTTTATGGAGGAAGTACTTCAGTTAGTCATAAAGCATACTTCAGTAATAGTTTTTAGATTAATTTATTGATATTTACAACTATAATAATATTACAACAAGTAAATCTGCTAATATGAACAAATGACATGAAAAAAAAACACTTGTGGAAAAACTACCCATCGGTAGCACTCCAATAAAGTTCTATAGTAGAAGGTCTCGAGGCCATCTTCTTTTCAGACGCCTCGGAGGGTTATCAGAAATAGTATGGGAAGCAAGTTGAGAGACTAGCGGGTTCAAGTGTGTATGGATCTTGCCATGGAAGGATAGGTATCCAGTTTGGGTCTAATCAGCAACATATAGGATATTAAGATCATGATGGATGAGTTTTTTAATAATAAGGAGCATTGAGGATTTGACGAAGGATTTTGGATTGTAAGGATTGGATAAGAGATGAATTGGATGGTTTAATAGAGCCTCATAAGATTAAATTTTAAAATTTAGTAAAAGTGGAATTGGTGTTTCGGCTATCGTACTTCCTTATTATGTTTTTTAAACAGAAAACAAGCTAGAATATAAGCCAGAATCATATTTGATTTTTAATATAGGGAATGGAAGTTAAAAATTATGGCATCACCAAAACAAATATTCTGAATTTACGAGATGATTAATAAGTCCGGTAGGTCTTCTTATTATAATGACGAAGGATGCAGTATTTATCAAGAAGCTAACCAGGATTCCAAAGGATTATTAGACACAACGAATATATACCCTATAACTACATCCAACCAATTGTTCCTTATTTTTTTATAGCTAAAGATTACTCCAATTAATTTTAAAAATTTATGGATAGTCCTTCTTTAGGGTTTTAAGGTTCATTTTAACGCCTATTTATACCATTTTCCATCTCGAATTCCTCTTCAAATTTCCTAAAAAGAAAATTGAAAATGAAATCCAAAAGAAAAGAAGAATTCAAATCTTCAATTATTGTTCACCCACGGTGAAGAGGAAAAGTAACGTTTCGAAAACCTCAACTTCCACTTTCGAGGAAGATCGAGTTACTCGACGGCGGTAAGGAACAAGCGAAGGAGAACTAAGGGAGGCGTAATGAAGGCCGGGGCTATTACAGTAGCCGAGCCAAATCGTTGGGAACAGCCGTCCGGGATGATGCTCTTTGGGAATTAGCAATTACACGAAAGTAAGAGGGAACGGGGCGGAGGTTGTTAGCTTCCGATTAACGGTTCAGGTCATCCTCCTCCAGGTACCCCATGTTGTTCACGAAGAACAATGGTTCAACGGAACATACTATAAGGAAGAATTATATAGAAGAAGAAGAAGTTGAAATAGAAGGAATAATAATAATAAAAAGATTTAGTCTTTGATGAAGAAGGCCACAATAAGTTGGAAATATCCTTGATACCAATGTAAAGTATCCAAAGAGAAAAAAAAAAACATTTTTCTGCGAGTGAAAAACTGTTTCAAAGTTCAATAAAAATCAGTGTGTTTTATTGAAAGTATTTTTCTGATGCCACTACATCTGGTTTTGTGCCTTATAGGTGATGGCATATCAATTATTAATACTGAAACAATCGCTACAGATCATCATTTGTATCAACAATATCTACCTTTCGAGGATAGAAATAACTAACAACTACTACAGGATGAAGTAACAATTCTATACAAGCTGGTTCGCTTTGGTCATCATCCCTCTTTAGTCGACAGGTAGAAGTAAGGGTGGAGAATAAATTGAAAATAGGTCTTGGTTTAAGTAAAAGCTAGAGGCTGTACTTTTTCTAATCCGTATCTTTTTCTGATCCGTATCTTCTGATCCGCCTTTGGCAGGGTGTTTACCCCCAATCAAGGGTATCCACTTTATAAATTCTGAGGAAGCCGTAAGAGGGTATGTGGCTGCTAATAGATTAAATAATTTATCTGCCAATGTCGGATTTACACCAGAGATCTTCAACACAGCAACTCAGTATTGTCCTACCTCACTCTTCCTCAGACTGAATATAACAGACATATAACAACATTGGTTCGTATGTTTTATTCAAAATTGATTTGATTATTAATTAAAAGACAAAACATTATCAATTATATTCTGATCATCCTGGAGAAAAAGAAATAGATGAGGTTAGGGAAGGAAGCATAGAGAATGGAGATGGGTAAAGGAATAAGATATCGCAAAAAAGAAAAAGAAGTAATGATAAAAGGTTTTTCAAAGGAAATAGTTCTGAATGTGAATTGATTGAGATCTTGCCTTTAAGCATTGCATGAAAGAAATCATAGCGATGAGATGAACAATATCTGAAGATTTATTTGCTATTTAGGGATTGAAATATATTGTAATACATTTCACAATACACCTAGAAGGTATTGTGATCGAAAATTAGGATAAAGCCATCCTTCTTTAAAATACTCGTAACAGTGGGAGATGTCAGAACGCAAAGAATCAGGAAATATTTAATCACATGAAACAATAGTAACAAAATACGTATCAATTTGTAGTATGGGAATCTACAATTTATTAACAAACTAGATTCCTTTGCTAAAATATTATAGATTTAGACAATTTCTAATATATTACTTAAAAATCAACAAAAACACATTGAATGAGGATGCTAACCTGAATGGGATATGTAATGGAAACTAATATTAAAACTTCTCAATAATTTAAATATTTTCTAAAAACTAGACGATTGTGATCTGTATAGTGTTGTTAGGGGGGATAATGAAATAATACTTTAAGGGATAACAAGTGACATTTGGAATTGTAAATGGTCCGATGGGCAGAGAATTGCTCAAAGCTATTCCAGTAAAAGCGTTAGGTTTTATCCATTTTCTTACTTATTGTTATAAAAAACTAAATATGAAAGTTTAAAAGCACGGTTGAAAAAAGATTACTTCCTTCATAAAATTAGTCCTCCCAACCGGAAAATTAAATCCTACAAGATTGCAAAGGCATAGATAGATCTTGGCGGATATGAGACGTGGCCTTTTACGCCAAGATTAAAGAACCCAACCAGTGAAAATGTTTAACAAAAATATACTGTAATATTGAAATGCTAAGAGGATAGTGAATGTAGCGATCACTAAAAATGTTCTTAATAAAAATTTAAAAAATAATGGAGGAGAAAGAGATCAAGCAGAAAAAAAGTATATATCAACTAATGTGTTTCATTATTTAACGAAATCATAAATCAAAAATGCCTTCTTCATAATACACTTCAATTTCTATCAGATTAAACTAGTGTAGGAAACTGCTGCTTTAATCTACACTCTAATAAGAGCAATAAAAGCTAGTCTAACATTGTGGTAAAACTTCAGGGATTATTATTTCAATAAAAAAAAAAAATCTGAATTCTGAAATACACCGTTTAGTTTAATTTAATAACACCAGAGAAACAGAAAATCTGTAATAGAAAAATGTTTGCCGATCCTTGATTATTAAAAATTATCTGGGTGCAGTAATACCTTTCCCGATCATTGTTCTCTAGAAATCCTTTTACCAAATTGAAAAAAAAAAAATCTTGAAATTCATAATTGTATTAATTTAACAACTTCAACAGTCATTCAATCAAATAGATGTGAGTAAATTATGATAAAATTACATGATTTCTAACCTTCCCGATCACTACCACTGCATGATAATATGAAGATCACTTCGAGGTCTTCTTGTTTAGAAATGTCTAATAAAGAAGACCTCGAAGCGATTTTCTTTTCTCGGAGGATTATCTTGAATTTAAGAGGAAAGGAAATTTGAGAGAAGTAGGTTTGAGTAGGAATGTTTTTACTTATTCAAGCATAATTGTCCGCTTAGTCCCAAATCGACAACCTATGAAATGTTAAGGTCATTTCTTAATATTCCATTAACTAATGACCTTAAATAGCCTCAAATGGGTCACCTGTGGTGTAGTGGCTAGCATAAAAACCTACAATGCCAAAGATCACGGTTTCGTAGCCCAAAAGTTGGCCCTAGTATTTTTGAAAGGGGATAAAAAATCATTAGTTATGCCGTCCTTTCGGATTTTTACGTTCAAGATTCTAATTATGCCTAGAAAGACAAATATTTAGGACTACCATTGTAGCATCGTCCGATTAATCTCAGCATCATAAAGTGAGTAATGAACTGAGTGACAAATAAACAAGTGGAGCCTCAATACTCAACTAATAAGACCTAAAAGGCCTAATGATAGTCTTGTAAATGAGGTTATTTTAATTACTGGAAAGCTTGGATGTCTTGTCAAGTAAGAGTTGAAATAGCCGTAAACGGGAAGAAGTTTCTTGTCGTTTCAGTCTTGTATGACGATTATGAGTTATATCTTTCTCCTTCAGGAATAGTATTAAAGGATACTTCAGGACTGGAAGACATATTACCAAATATCAGCGACAGTGTAGCTCCTGCAGTATTAGTATTATTTAACAGTGTAGCTCCTGCAGGAATTGTCGATAACGCGGTTGGTAGGAGTAATAAGCCAGTTTGCGACACAACTTTTTCTAGAAGAGAACTAAGTGAAGGTCTACCGCTCTCTTGGAATGCCACCAGATCTCCTTCCAACCAATCAACTTCTCTTTTAACGTTAGTTTATATATTAAGACCGTGGAAAAAAATCCAACGAAAAGCCCTTAAGTCTCCAAACTAAAACAGAAATAACAGTTTTTGTGTTGTTTACTATTATTTATTTTTTCCTGTTGTGCTTTTTGAAGTTTGATGAGTGTATGTTGAATTTTCAAATTCTGGAGTATTTATCAGCTGTTTTTATCTAACCTTATCCAGTCGGGTCGAGTAACCTTCCTTGTGATTTATTAGTTGCATTTGAGCCTTGGAGGTGGTATGATGTTTCTTGGGTGCATTGTTCATGTTTTGTTTTTATTCTCTTTCTACCCTGAGGATGCCTGAATAGATAATTCCAATTTCTGTTTTAGTTTGGAAACTTAAGGGCTTTTCGTTGGAATTTTTTCCACGGTCTTAACATTTATGTAATATTAATTAATATAGGCAGTTATTTTTCTTTAACAAAACAGCATAACTATATAAACAGTCCAGTGCCATAGAAAATACAATAGGTTATGCACACAGAAACGATAGGATCGACAAGAAAGAAATACAATGAACAAAAGTTAAATTGATGAGAAATAACAAGAACGGAAAGAAATCTCGAAGATAATGAAGCATAGTAAAATTACAAGAGAAATGATTTTATTTTTACTTTTACTTTGTTTCATTATCTTCTAGATTTCTTTTCACGGTTGTTATTTCTCATCGATTATTTCATAATGTTACGGGCTACTGGGTATTAAAATGAATTAAACAATCCCTTAATCAAAGATACTAATATTTATTAACAAAATGATAAAAAGGATACAAGTAAACTGTTAACAATTAAATTATTGAACTAATATAAATTTATAATAACAATATTCTAAATATTATCATCTAGGCCTAACCCCTATTTAATTATTACAATAATATAAGATTTTACTAATTCTAGATAGCTTAACTAGTTACAATAGTTTCTATGAATATTATAAAATTACACTACAATTTATAACTAATAATTAACACTTACAGTTCACTAGTCCACCAACCGCAAGATTCTTCAAGTATCACAAACTGACACACAGTAACAAACAGAAACAGTTTATTACACTCGCGAGACTGTCACAGTTCACTGATACACTTATTACACGGGCCGGTTCAACACTGACTAGTTTATCACACTGACACTCACTTATTACACTTATCACAGATCTTCACTGGTCTACTCTCAGGCTAAGACTGACTGACTCGAGGTGACGGAAGTCTTTTTATAGGCAAAGCCGAACATTCTAGAACTCGAAGGGGCCAGATAATTCTGGAATATTCTTAATCCTTTGCCGACAAAAGAAGACGATCTAGAACCGTCCTAATCCTATTTAAACGTCTCCCGCTGACGGAGTTAAGCCGCTAATCCCCCGCTTCCGCCTTCCTGCCGGCGCCCGTAACACTGCCCCCTCCTTAAAAGTGCTCTGCCCCAGAGCAAGTCCGGAGAAATCGGGCATTTATGAGCTTCTACTGATGGAGACGCACCTTCTTTCCAGGGGTTGAACGTGCACACCAATATGGCAATTCCAGAGTTGGCGAATGTCTGTTCGATCATGTCCCTGACAATCTTCCACTCCAAGCCGTCGTATCCACAGCCCAACTTCGGAATAGCGAGCTTAGTGACACGCAGTCTCAGAAGCTTACTCCGAAGGTCATCGAGGCTTCGCCGCAGTGCGTCATATGTCGGCTTCTGATCAGAGGCACGCTTGGTAACCATGTAAAACAGGTGTCGTCCTTCGTGCGGCTGGTGGAGTGCCTTCCCGACACTTGGTCCTTGGCGTTCCAGCTCCTCAGTTCCGCCGAACTTCTTCCTGAAGACCGTTGCAATCCCTCGATAAGTCCTCAGATCTTCGGCAACGCAATGGGCCAGAGAATACTCCACTGGTAACGAGAAGATATCCCTGTAGATTACCTGAGTTACTCCACGAAACCCTGGTACCTTAGTATTTGCAACTGGGTCATTATTTGTCTCCACATTGTTTAGGTACCTAACCTGCTGGTCTTCTGCCGAGCCATGGTCTCCTTTGTACGGGGCCAGTCTATTGAAATGGACTACCTTGGGTTTTCCTTTAGGCTGCTTCCTGATCCTATATACGACGTCGTTGATCCTCTTGACGATCTCAAACGGGCCGTCCCAGGAGTTCTGAAATTTAGGTGAGTAGCCTCGCCTTCTTCGAGGATCATGTAGCTAGACCAAGTCTCCAGGTTGGTAGCCACCCTTCTCAGCCCTGATGTCGTAACGCTCCTTCATTCTGTCACTGGCTCCCTGGATGTTTGTGCGAACCTTCTCGTGGATATTATCCATTCGCTTCCGTAGATCCGAGACGTACTCCTCTCCGGCAATTTCCTCATCAGGCTTGAAACCGAATTTCAGATCACAAGGCAACCGAAGTTCTCTGCCGAATACCACATTTGCGGGAGTCTGCCCCGTTGCCTCACTGACTGAACTGCGGTAGGCCAGCAGGAACAGGTGAAGATACTGGTCCCAGTCTCGCTGATGGTCGGAGACCACTTTCGACAAATATCGACCCATAGTCCTGTTCATGCGCTCCACCATGCAATCGGATTGAGGGTGAAGAGATGTCGTCCTGGTCTTCCGTATTCCTAGTGCTTCGCACATCCCGGAGAAGACTGCAGACTCGAAGTTTCGTCCCTGGTCAGAGTGAAGTTCCATGGGTACTCCAAACCTACTGACGAGCTGCTTCACCAGTACGTCCGCAACCGTGACTGCCTCCTGATTCGGAAGGGCGTAAGCTTCCACCCACTTGGAAAAGTAGTCCATGGCCACGAGAATATACCGGTTACCTTCATCCGTCACAGGGAAAGGGCCAGCGATGTCAATTGCTATCCTCTCAAACGGTGCTCCCATGTTGTACTTCCTCATTGGTGCCTTCTTTCTTCTTATGGGTCCGTTAGAGGCCGCACAAGTCGCACAACGCCTGCACCAGTCCAACACATCGTCCTTAAGGTTTGCCCAGTAAAAGCGTTCACGTACCTTTTCCAATGTACGGTGAACTCCAAGGTGGCCGCCCGATACTCCGTCATGAAGTTCCCTGAGTACTTCGGGCACTTTACTCCTTGGAACGATGAGCTGAAGTCTGCGCTGATCTCCTTCCGTGTTCTCCAATGCCCGTTTCAGCAGCCCGTTGTCCACTAGAATGGAGTCCCATTGGGCCCAGTAAGTCTTTACAGTCTTCGACATTGGAGCAACATCCTGCCAGGTTGGTCTTCCTTGCCCTGATAGTTTCCACTGCTTCATTTGTTTCAAGTCCAGGTCCCTGTCCTGCTCCTTTGACACCTCTGCATCCTGCCAACTGTCCATGACCACCGTTGTCCTCAACACTGCTGCCTGCATTTTTCGTCACAAGGTCTCCTAGAGAGCGCATCCGCATTTCTGTGACTCGTTCCAGCACGATGAGCAGATTCAAAGTCATATTCTTGAAGGCGCTCTATCCACCTCGCCACTTGTCCTTCTGGTGACTTGAATCGTAGCAGCCACATTAGAGCCGCATGGTCCGTTCTCAGGAGGATTCTTCTGCCGTATAGATATTTGTGGAAATGTTCTATAGATTTCACCACTGCCAGAAGCTCCTTCCTTGTGACACAGTAGTTGCGTTCCGGAGCTGAGAGCGCTTTACTGAAATATCCAATAACCCTTTCTTCTCCATCTTGGAGCTGAGAGAGGACGCTTCCAATAGCGGTGTTGCTAGCGTCTGTGTCAAGTATGAACTTGCCCTCGGGACGTGGATAGCTCAGAATAGGAGCACTACTCAACTTCTTCTTCAACTCCTCAAAGGATGCCTGACATTCGTGATCCCAAAGGAAAGTCCGTTTTTCCTCGGTGAGCCTGGTAAGAGGTTTTGCAATGTTTGCAAATCCTTTGACGTACCTCCTGTAGTAGGTGCAGAGGCCGAGAAAACTTCTTACTTGGTGCTTATCTCGAGGTACTGGCCAGTCGGTGATCGCTGCAATCTTCTCTGGGTCAACGGCAACTCCGTTGTCCGACACAACATGCCCCAGATAGTTGACTTGCCTTCGGAAGAGATGACACTTCTTCGGGTTCAATTTAAGGTTCGCTGCACGCAGTCGTTCGAAGACCTTCTCCAGATTGTTCAGATGGTGAGCGAAGGACTTTCCCAGCACAATGATGTCATCTAGGTATACCAGGCAAATTTCCCAAGAGAGACCTCTTAACACGCTTTCCATCAGCCTCTCAAATGTTGCAGGAGCATTGCAAAGCCCGAATGGCATTACCGTAAATTGCCAGAGTCCAGTCCCAATCGAGAACGCTGTCTTCTCTTTATCTTCAGGTTTCAATCCAACCTGCCAATATCCACTGCGGAGATCCAAGGTAGAGAAAAGTTCACACCCCTCTAGGGTGTCCAGCGTATCATCAATCCTGGGGAGCGGATAACTGTCTTTCTTGGTGACGTTGTTCAGAAGGCGGTAGTCTACGCAGAATCTCGTCGTGCCGTCCTTCTTCTTCACCAATACAACAGGAGACATCCAGGGGCTACTCGAAGGCTCAATGACACCATCAGTCGCCATCTCCTTGATGATCTTCTCGGCGTCCTCCCGTTTGGCTAACGGCAGCCTCCTCGGGACCTGTCGGATGGGCTTAGCATCCCCGGTGTCAATCCTGTGCTGGACGATATCCGTTCTACCCCGTGGCCCTGGGCTGATCTCGAAAACGTCCTGCCATCGGGTAATCATCTTCTTCACTTCCTCGCTCTGTTCAGGCGAGAGTTCCCGGCATGATTCGTCCACAAATCCTGTTAGTTCTGCCGGCAATCTTCGCAGCTCGGTGGGTTGAGTTTGCAGCTGACGTACCACTGAGGTAGCGGTTGTACATTCCCCTACCGGTGTTCCTTTGTTCAGCGTTACTGGGAAGCTGTTCAGGTTCATTAGCCGAATCGGAGTGGTACGTCCGACCTTGATGAGGGACCTTGCAACCATTACGCCGCGTCCGATCTCCTGTTCTTCTTGCCTTCCCGGTTCAAGTAGCACACATTGACCCTCAGGTAGAGGCCCTTCGATCGTCCCATGCGCTATGATTTGGCTCCGTGCAGGTAAAGTGGTGTCTTCCAGTAAGCGCACTCGTGCGTAGATGTCCTTTCCCTGCCGCAGGATGACTTCTTCGTCTCCCAGCGTCATCACCCCTCTTGCCATATCCAGCTTGATCCCGCATGTGATCATCAAGTCCGTGCCTAATATGACATCTTCATCAATATCTGCCACGAGAGCGCGGTGCTTCAGATGTTTACCACCGATGATGAAGTAGGCAACTGTCTCCCCGTAGACCTTCGCTGGCTCTCCTGTGGCAGTCCGTAATGTCCAAATCGTTGGCAACATCTTCTCAGCAGGAACTGTCTTTGAGCTCAAGATTGTCTTGGTTGCGCCGGTATCCAGTAGCAGACTTCGCAGCTGCCCGTTCACCTTCCCATCAACGTAGAAGCTGTTCGTTCTGCTCCCTAATGACGCAACTCTACTGGTCTTCCTGGGGCCTCTGACGTAACGGGCTGATAGTTGTTCCATCCCATCAACCCTACTTCGTTCCTGTGGCTTTTCTTGCTTCTTGGATGGACATTTGCTTCTAGGGTGTCCAAGTTGGCCGCAGCTCCAACAGCATACCTCCTTCTTACGAGTCCTGAGGGCCTCCAAAACCTTTCTCACTATGTCTTCGACGCTAGGGACCACATTAGGCTCCGCTTCTGCTGCTCGAACACGTGCGTGGCCCCGTACTGACTGCCTGACAGCCTCGAACTCCATGGCCTGAGATAATGCGTCTCCCAATGTTTTTGGCCGGGCGAGCTTCACTGCTTGTTGCGTCTCGAGGTCCCGAAGTCCATCCAGGAATTTGTCGACAGCCAGGCTCTCGTAGACATCATCGGTGACCGATGGGTAAGCATTCCTCACCAGCCGTGCAATGTCTGCTTCAAATTCCTGTAGAGTCTCGTTGGTCTTCTGGATCCTGCTTCTCAGCTGTGAGCGATATAGCTGGTCCATGTGGCGGTGGCCGAAACGCATCTCCAGTCTTCTAACCAGCTCCCCGTAGTTAGACCGCTCCGACAGTGGCATCCCCTGCAGTACTCCCAAGGCGTCTCCCCGCAAGGCCAGGCACAAAGCTGAAGCTTGGGTCTCTTTCGACCACCGGTGGATCGAAGCTGCAGTCTCGAAGAGAGTCATGTAGTCCTCCCACGGCGTCTTTCCGTCGAACACTGGAATGGTGTTGTGAGTTGGTGGCGTCTCTGAATTGGCGGGCATAATGGTTTTATGAAGGCTGCCCTCGGAGGAAAGGTCAGTGTCGTTCTTCGGTGGGTTGCTCATACGTCCCTCGAGAGCCTCGACTCTTAGCCTAAGTTCGTCTTTAATTGAGTTCAGTTCTTCCTCTAACCTGGATTCTACATTAGCCACTTTATTATTTACATCGGCTAACTTATTACCAAAATTAGCTACTTCATTATTTACATCGGCTAACTTATTATCTACATTAGCTAACTTATTCTCAACATTTTCCATTAACTTATTCTCTAATATGCCTAACTTAGACTCTAATGTATCCAATAAATCACTTTTCACAGTACCTAATTCATTACCTAGCTCATTTTTAACATTGCTTAACTCATTTTTAACAGTACCTAATTCATTCTGTACATTACCTAGTTTATTTTCTACATTGCTTAATTCACTACCTAGCTTATTTTCTACATTTCTTAACTCATTTTTAACAGTACCTAATTCATTTTTAAAAGTTGCAGACAACTTGCTTAAATCGGTTTCAAACAGAACGTCATCTGGATTTTCCCCTAAATCTACAAAGAATTGACGCAAGCGCTGTTGCAACACACTTTTAGTTCCGGAACAATCAAGATCACGTTCCTCCAATTCACGTTTCAAATCCGCAACTTTTAAATCAATTAACTTAACACTTTTAGAAGCCATTCTTCATACAGTAGCCCAATAATTACAAAATGCAAAATAATAGCAATTACACAAAAATCCCACTTCTGACACCAATTTGTTACGGGCTACTGGGTATTAAAATGAATTAAACAATCCCTTAATCAAAGATACTAATATTTATTAACAAAATGATAAAAAGGATACAAGTAAACTGTTAACAATTAAATTATTGAACTAATATAAATTTATAATAACAATATTCTAAATATTATCATCTAGGCCTAACCCCTATTTAATTATTACAATAATATAAGATTTTACTAATTCTAGATAGCTTAACTAGTTACAATAGTTTCTATGAATATTATAAAATTACACTACAATTTATAACAAATAATTAACACTTACAGTTCACTAGTCCACCAACCGTAAGATTCTTCAAGTATCACAAACTGACACACAGTAACAAACAGAAACAGTTTATTACACTCGCGAGACTGTCGCAGTTCACTGATACACTTATTACACGGGCCGGTTCAACACTGACTAGTTTATCACACTGACACTCACTTATTACACTTATCACAGATCTTCACTGTTCTACTCTCAGGCTAAGACTGACTGACTCGAGGTGACGGAAGTCTTTTTATAGGCAAAGCCGAACATTCTAGAACTCGAAGGGGCCAGATAATTCTGGAATATTCTTAATCCTTTGCCGACAAAAGAAGACGATCTAGAACCGTCCTAATCCTATTTAAACGTCTCCCGCTGACGGAGTTTAGCCGCTAATCCCCCGCTTCCGCCTTCCTGCCGGCGCCCGTAACAATAATTTAAATTTTGTTCATTGTATTACTTTCTTGTCATTCCAATAATTTTTATTTAGAGTTTATTATTTATAAATAAAAGTATTTTAGCTCAGCTTAAAAAAATACTTCGTCGCATAGAATTGGTATTGACTTTTTCTTGCAACAACGATTATTATTTTTTTTTATCACTTCAAGTTTCAAAATAATGCTTTCAAGTAATTTTAAATAATGTTAATAGACAACTAACAGTCTATTATCTATGAGATTTATGATTTTGACAGTCTTTTTTGTATATAATGAAATTACTCCAGAGAGAAGTAATTTCCATTTCCGAAATCGGAAGTTATGGTCCTAATAATAAGTTAATGGAATAATATAATTTATTAAGGTATACATATAATTTAAATGTCTTCACCTTTTTTATTTTTTTTATCAAGCTAAAAATTTAAATTACAACCAAATAATCAAGATATAATAACAAAAATAAAATAATCAAGATTTAGAGCTCTGGAGGAATCCAATCGTGGGGTAGCGTTTAAAACACGATAATGAAATTTTAATAAATAAATCATATTTATCATATTATACATCAAATATTTATATGCAAACTTGATATACAATAAGGTAAGTAGATTCTGACGTGCAACAATATTTCTTGTTATATTCAAAATGACAAGTCAGCCTTTTATTAAATACAATAATGTCCTTAGTAATCGTGCTGTTACTATGTATAACGATATCCACAGTATAGATCCTGATTTCTCATTTTTATTTTAATTAACGGATTTAAATGTATAATTTATTAAAACTTAGAGGATCGAACATGAAGCGTTTTTAAAATTAGCATTGTTTATTTAAATTTCATCTTTTCTTTTGTGGTGCCGATTTAATAATGTAATTTTCTCACTAATGACACATATCATATTTTACTTTCTTAACGTTAATTTCAACATTCATCAAGACATTGTGCCCCGGAGGTAAAGGACATAATGCCCGCAGATAATATTTTAGGTAAATTGTCATAAAGAAATATTGTGATCAATACTGCCAATCACTTATCAATGGAAATAAAAAAGCCAAAAAAAAAGGCTTTCATCTGTTTATTATAATTAACGAAGAAACAAATTTTAATTGTTCATAGTTATGGAAAATTGTCTCTTCTGACATGGTGTCCTTCAACTCTGGGATACAGATATATAATTAATAATAAATAATCCATTTATGTCTCAAGGCTATTAGTGTTACCGTACTTTCATTGTATCCTTGGCGTGATAACAAAGCATAATATAAACAAAAATACAAATATTGAGATGTAGAAGGATTGATACCGAAATTGGCTTGGCAAGAAGGACCAAATAGGGATTGTTACGTATGGAAGTGACCACGCCTTCGCGCTACACCTGACTCTAAGGCCACTTATTCAGTTCACTTCTTTCTCACTTCTAGGTCTTAATTCACTTTCACTTGTCCAAGATAAAAATTTGCTGTATATCTTGTCAAAATAAAGTCATCAACGTCTCATAAAAGTGGGTTATAGAACCAGAGTCAGGCATTATTCGATTAAATTTTATTCAATTGCAGGATGACGAATAATATTTTCATCACTATTCGAACAGCTCGAATAATAATTGTTTAATCCATTATTCGTTATTTATTATCTATAGATACATTTTTCCCAACAAAGAATAGAACTAATAAACCTACTTAAGCAGTATTTCTAAAAGAAAAAGGATCAATATTTGATATCCCGCTACTTTTTTTTTTTAATGAGGAGCATGAAAGAGGATTGGTTTATTTTTTATAAAACAATTTATCTGCTACGGGTAATCGGATGATGCAATGCAGTAAATTTTGGCAATCCAGGTGTAATTAGGATAGGGAGTCGAGACCTGTTTGTTAAATGATTTTATTTGGCCAACGTTAGGTCAAATTTTTAGGGCATCATTAGGGCTGAGAATTAAACAAATCTATATAAACAGTACTATATAAACAGTACAGTTCAAAAGAATACCCAACAAACGAATAACCTGCTAAAGCAGTAATTCTAAAAGAAACTGGACCAGTATTTAGGATTTTAATATCCCACTATTATTTCAATGAGGAGCATGGCCATGATACGATTTATACAGCAGAGGCCATATAAACAAAATTATAGGCTTATAAGGCCTCTGTTTATTATAATGGATTAATAAAAAATTATAAATTCATTACAATAATTATGTTAAAGTAATTAAATATAATAATATAATTAAATATACTATAGGTAAAGTAAATAAGGACCGAGTTGAACAATATGTTTCGTTACCACGGGTCGGACTGATATTTTAAAAAAAGTTTCCGGATTATTTTTTTCTAAAATTTTGGTCACTCTAATTGCTAATTGGGATATTAAATTCCACAATAATAAAATTAAAGGAGAATCTGTATGATCTCCTCACATGTTTGGAGGCCACACAAAGAGACTCAAAAAGACCCCTGGTGTTTGTAAGAGCCAATCGAATGTGGGCTATCTCCTGGATGGCTATAGTCGTACTTTACTAAATGTATCGGGTCCACTGCCTTTTCGACCTTCTAAGCGGATCAGGGGATATGAAGAGCTTTAGATTTAACAAGAGGGTCAAGACGGTTAGGAATTTGGAAGTTACAGAATATTTAAAATCAAGGATAGTTTAGCACTAAAAAAAAAGTAGATAATCTTTATCGAATTTGAAGTTAGTCCGGAAAAAAGTTACTCCGGCAGAGGTGGGAGTCTTGTAAATTATTCAAAAGTTTGCTAAAAATCTTATGAAAAATTGAATGCGCCTCTTTTGGCAACTTTCAGTAATAAACAATAGCTCCCTAACGAAGTCCTTGCTTAAAAACATGAATATTTATCCAAAACAGAAACGTCCAATTTGTGGATAGAAGATATTCCCTTCCAACATTTAGAGACAATTGTAGTGCCATGAAACAGATGGCTGTATATCTTAGGAACTACATTATGGCTCGGCCTTGTGAAATCAACCTTTTCAAAATGCTCCATAGCTCCCATACCTTTTCAATTCCTTTTATAGGTTTTCAGGGTATATGTGGAGAAAAAATAGAACGCCATAGAAAACGTGAAGTGGTTTCATTACATAAGACAAATCCGTTATGAGCAGAAATATTTACCAATATGTATATTTTTATAACTAATGAGATCTTAATTTTGTATACATATTATTATTTCTTTCGTGATCAGTATTGTTGGAATAATGTTACAGGACACAAAGTTTGGATTTTAATGTCTTTGGGTAATATAATAAGAATAAAAATATTAAAAAACAGAAATAATAAATAAATAAATAAAAAAATCATGAGGTTACTTACAAACTTAAGAAATTTAAATAATAAAAAAATGGACAAATAATGAGTAGAGTTTACAAACTTAGAAATCTGTATTAAAAAATTTTTTTTCAACGTATTCATAGATAATCTTGTTCTAAACATTTCTGCAACTACCATGTACTTGATATGTACTAAATACGTTTTACAGCTCCGGTGAATAAGTGGTTAAGTAAAATTTTATCTAAAACCAGTTTCTTGTACTTAAAAAACCCTGTAACCACTACGACCCGCGAGCGAACAGTTCAGTACATGGTAGAGACTGTACTGTTTCATGGACAACGGTTCTGCAAGGAGGTGACGTCCTAGGTCACGCTCAACCGCCAGGTTATTCCCCCTAATTTTGGGTATCCTATTTTTATAATATTTTATAGAGGCTGGGTGAGCCTCAGGAGGGTCCTAGATCCCATATGATCCATCTCCCGCCGCAAACAGACTAACTAAAAGTAACTGCCTGCAGCGGGATTTGAACCAGGATTTCCGGCATGGCTACTCAGTGCTCTCTCTACCACTGAGCCACTCCCCCTTCTTGTATGGATACTAATTGAATAAAAAAAAAGTCGATAGTTTAAATTACAAAAATAAATAAATGATTTACTGTTTGTACTTGACCACGGTTGAATATATATTACTTTGTTCCTTTTGAGAACTCTTAATATTTTTCTCTATACTATACAATACTCAGCTGTAGCTCTTAGAACCGCGGCACGACCTTCCAAAAATGAATCAGGTCCTTGGAACTATTTAAGGGTTCCATGACGGTAGTTGAGCCTATGCCAAGTCGTGAATTATCATTAAGGCAACTGGTCCGTGGCGTGTCCTATTAGTAGCATCGTGTCACGCGGAGGTAGTACCACTTACCACTACCATCATCACAATGCTTGTTGTTGTTTGGTCATTTAACGTCACCTTACGCTGCTACAATGGCTAATCGGACGATGCTACAGTGGTAGTCCAAGTATGATTAGGATACCTGACAACGAATACCTGTCACCGCATTTTGATATATGGCACCGCCATTTTACGTCCACTCCGTAGGACGGTATAAATAGAGAGAGAGAGAAGAAATCACTTTATTGAAGCATTACAATCTGCCTGCAATAAGTAATGGTGCTATGTAGCTTACAATCATGCCATAAAAAATCAATGATATAAACGAAATAAATGCATAAATAAATATATACAAGCGAAAAAATATATACAAAAATAAAGTAAAAAAAAATATATATATATAAAAAATAGAAAAATATAATAATAATAATAAATAAAACATAAAAGAAATATACTGTAGACATTCATACTCTATTTACAATTTGCCTGGGGTCCCCGAACTGAGCTTCTTCCTCGTGAATGAGGGCAAAGCAGGAGTCCGGGAGGCCCCAGCCCCCTTTCCCAGCCGCGTCACTGGCATTAAACGCCAATGGAAGCTGGTTAAGGGCGCTTCACACACACACACAGGTCGTGAGTGGAGAATCTGGCCAGTGCCAGTACTCCAAATAACATTACTATATCAGGTCTCGAGGCCATTGCCGGTTTAGGCGGCGGGGTGGGTTATATGGATGTGTGGAACTGGATAATGACTGAGCCAGGGGGTTGGGATGACAGGCAAGGTTTTGGTGAAAGTTTGAAAATTTAGTAGGGATGAGATCGAGGATGAAAGGAATGTTGAGATTATTATGGAGGGTTTTGTTGGAGACATAATAAGGAGCATAGACAATAGTTCTCAGGACTTTGAATTGAAAGGATTGAATGCGTCTGATATTCGATTTTTTCGCGGTCCCCCACAGTTCCAGTCCATATGTCCAAATAGGTTTGATGATGGTCTTGTATATTAGTAGTTTATTGTCTATTGAAAGATGGGAGGTCCTACATAGTAATCTGTATAGTTGGCTGAATCGTCTGTTAAGTTCTTGTCTTTTGAGTCTGGTATGAGGATTCCATGTAAGTATTTTGTCTAGGAGAAAGCCAAGGTATAGTACTGTGTCGGAAATGGGTAGGACGGTTTCATTGAATTGGACAGAAGGACATGCTCCCCGGCGAAGTGTAAAAGTCACGTGCTTGCATTTTTCCTCGTTGACTTCGATCCGTCATTGGTTACACCTCAGGACGGTATAAATAAGGATATTTTACTCCTTTTAAAAGGCCACCTGCCGGGTTATGAACCAGCTATCTACGGCATAGAAGGTTGTTATGCTAACCACTACAACTCAGGTTAACTCTTAAGAACAGTATTAATTTTGTCCCTTTGTAATACAATATTGATTGCCTATAAAAGTGAAATTGATAATGAAAAGCTACCTACAATACAAGTTGAAGTCTGAAATATATTACCTCTAAAATAGTCCTTGAAATATTTATTTGATTTGTAACTATTTCTTTCAGGAAACCGAAGCAGGAATATATAGGAAATGATTTAAGTACTTTAATATTACTCTGAAGACACATGAAAAGAAGTTCTATACACAAATTTAATATAAAATCGATCAGAATTTTTGATAATATTTGTTTAAATATTACACAATATTTTAATTTTGTAATTTACACTACACATCGACGCATGGAGGATCTTTGTAAACATGGAGGATTTAGTACATAGTAGAGACCTTTATTTTTCTAAGCCAAAGTTAGTAAATGATTTGGTTGACATCACACTCAACCACCAGCTCAATTAAGGGTAAACACTTTATAGAGACTGAGTGACTCCCAGGAAGGTTTACGATTTCCAGAGTCTGTGGCTGTTAACAGATGAAATAATTTATCTACTAGGACCTCCAGAACAGCAATCCGGCGCTCCACAAACTCAGCAATCCGGTGTTCAACACACTCAGATACTATCCTCAGTAAACTATATACCATTAAAATTTCAAGACGAAAGAAAATATTTTAATCTTTACTGGCATAATGCTTTCTTATAATTCTGGCAATACTTGGAAATAACTTGCCGCTCTTTTCTTACAATAGAAAATATGAACACATCGATTCCGCTATATTAGGGATGATACTTAATAACTTAAGCTCGTAAAGATAAACACCCAGTTTGATCGCGGTGAATCAGTAAACCAAAGAACGACAACTCTCCCAACATTCCCAGCACGTACACAGGAGAAAACTTTGTTGAAGGAGTTAAGGTCAACGGGTTCCTGTACAAACTTATCGTTGTTTGTCCGAACAATTACAAAACCGATGAAGGTTCGTCATCGAACTTTATACCCAACAGCGTCCTGATTACCAATAGTCTTCAAAAAAATAACGGGAACGAATCCATCTTTATCTAGGCTACGTTATCTTACAAAAATACAATAAACAAAAATTCCTTAACCAGTATCGTTTGATACAGTTCCTGTACATAATCATTTTATGTTTTCCTGAAACAAGGTTCTGCAATTGGATCATCCGAATGGCAAACGTATAATTCATTCTTTAGTTATAAAAAATTGTCAAGTTTTATAGGATCTATTAATGAAGAAGAAAATAAGTATAAATTATTCTAAGAAAAAAAAAGTACAAAACGTAGAAAGTTAAAGTTATTTTAGTACCTAGGACATTTTTTGCAAAACCCATAAAATCACAGATGTAAATAATAAGCCTACATTTTTCATAATAATATAGTAAAAATATATAAATAGCAGTTCTATATCCAACCATATAAACTTAACTGTTTATATTATTTTGTAAGAGAACAAAGATTCTTATTTAATGTTTTAAAAAGATCTTCAGACCTTCAGAGATGTCCTTGGTGACTAACAGACCGTGAATGAGGTAAAATAAACAATAATATCAAATATAATTAACATAATTTAAAATGTGATTAAACGTTATTGCCTATTATGTCTGTTCCTGATTGTGTTCGAAAAAAATTATCATGAAAGATAAGAGATCATGCTGGTATTGTTGCCAAGTTCCCAGCAGGCGTCTTCTACCTTCCCCGGAGCACTCACTCTTTTGTTTACTAATTAATATTTTGTTTTTAATTTAATATTAATGAGGCCTCTATTAATTACAGTCGAGATAAATTTTTAAAATATTTTTTTAATTTACGAAATACATAAATTTGCACCTTGATGATAATGCAGAGGACCCTCTTTTGATTCGTTCGATAAAATATGCAAAACAAAATAAACAAATGTTAATTTAAAATTAAAATTTTGACCTGCTTTCAGAATCTGTATATTGCGGAGATTGTATTATCTGTCAAGTTACGTCATTTTACGCTTTGCAGATACGTATACTCAAATTAATAATATATTTTTTCAAAGGTAAAGTTATACGCATCTTTTAATTGAAGCACTTAGGATCAAAAGTGGATAACTCCGAAATTTTCTAAAATTGACTTACTCTTATTTCTCATGGTCTTAGTTTGGTTCTGAACCTGAAGTTTCGGGAGTATAAAATTGCTTGAATAAACTGGCGAAAAATGAGGAAGTCAATTTTTAAAATATCAGAGCTATCCGCTTTTGATCCTGAATGTGTAAATTATTAACTGATTAAAGTAGTTTAAACATACACAAACAATAGGATAAATAATGTATGTAGTTAGGTCAATGCCAGGATGTGCTTAGTGATCATTGAAGAGGATTAGACGAAAGTCTTCATCTTACCCAGGTGATCAGGAAAATTGGTTGGAGTAGGAGTCGTTGGAACTAATTTGAACTAATGATGAATCTAATAAGATAACTTATAGACGGTCAGAGCAATTTTTTAAAACTCTAACAGAAACAATGGTTCACCACGCTTCGTCAATGTGGGCTCTGTAACGGAGAGAAAACCTGCCGGTTGAGCGTGATACCTAGCAATTCCCCTTTATGTACAACCGGTTGTATAAGAACAGCAGTCTCTGCCAAGTACCGAACCCTTCATAGGATGTAGTATAGGATTATATATTTATGTCACTAAGACATAAATGGAAGAAATCGATAATATTCAAATAAAAAAGTCTCATAAAGAATAGAAAACTCATACACCAAACAAAACAAAAAAAAATGGAATAAAAGCTAACAAACGCAAAAACAGAAGACAATAAACTTTATTAAAAAGGCAGTAATAGTGCAAGAGAAAAAGGACGTTAGCCATAAGCCATTGGACATACGGCTATTCACAAAATATATTAATATATAAAAGTAAAAGCTTAAAATAGACATAAATTTCTTGTTGACATGAATTTTATTTATTATTTCCTTATCTATAATTCTCTTTCTGTCCTAAAGATGCCTAAAAATTTTTGTTTCCTGTTTTTATTCCAGAGATTTAAGGCTTTTTGTTAGGAATTTTTCCATTCATGTCTTTTAAACATCTATTTTTTGTCTCTTTTGAACTTTTGCTCTTCTCCCTCAGTCTCTCTGGTATTTGTTCTTTTTTGTTGCTATGGTAAGTTTTGGTTCGTTGGTATGTTGGTACTATTTGTTTCTTGTTATTTGTAGATGCAATTATTGGCTGGAAAAAAAAATTTAAAGAAAGTAAATAACAAGAAGCAATCAATACTCAGAACGAATTACTAATAGAGAGAACTCTAAGGGAAAGTTATTTGAAATCCCTTAGCTCAAGATGAGATTTTCCTTTTTTAGGGAAGATTGACTAGAGCTAATTCACCTGGTGGTGAGTGAATGTCGCAGGTAGTACTTTCAGCCAACGTTCACTTTTCAATTGTATCCTATTACGATAAACTTTCCTAAAATAAATAAAAAATAATATTTATTCTAAACACATAAATAAAAACCTAATAACTAAGAAACCCCTTGAGATTCAGCTTAGGATATTGCCCTGCCTAACGCTGCTCACCTTGACCCACCTACTTTTCCTATTTCGGCCCATCGAATACATACAAACAAATACACAAAACAGAATACATAAAAACCATTAATTTATGTATCAGAGATGAGGCTTTTGATGATACATGATACAAAACAGATACAATGTCATCTTATTGTCGGTTTAATTAGCACTGCCAGTGAATCAAAGAACCTTCAGGCGGTCTGGTTTCGCTTCCTTGACACACTTAAAACTTTTTGCCATCTTCCAACATTACCTATATGTATATTGATGAAGTGACTCTATATTTTTCCTAATTAGCTGTTACGCTTTATGATTATTAATATAATTTCCAAACAGTAGAGTGATAAATAGTTTACCTTATTTAAATTATGTTGTAAGTATTCCCAATTAGAAATAAGACAAAAATTATACCTGTACACTAACTGACTGAAACCAGTTCGCACCTACGCATAACAAATATACAGCATCGCAAAACAGACTGACAAGAAATGACTACAAACTTTTCAATTCAAAATACTAAAACTTTGCATATTGACTTAAAAATACCAACGTTTGACGAACATATGCGAATATACCACAAACTCTTTTAATAAAAACTGAATAAAATATCTAAACCCATCGATAGAACAATTGGCCACGGCTTACATGATTCAGACCCCACGGAAGAGACTAAAAATAACGTGGATGGGTGATCTGCTATCATAGGATATTAATTTAATTCAAGGGATAGGTAATGTTGAGTCAATTTTTCATGCCGTTTATGTCATTTTTTTTAGTAATTGACGGGTGTGCAAGGGCGGATCCAGGATTTTTTTCTGTGGGGGCACAACAGACAGACGGGCAAAAAATCAACAATAACTTAGAAATAAACTTCTAGTATTTATAGAAAGGTTTCAAAGGTTTATTAAAACACCTAAACAATAGTTTCATTCATGTTATTTCTGTTATAACATCACATGATTTGCCTGTATGTACTGTAATGAATTCTCCTCAGTACACAAAAAACCGTCGGGGGGACCCGTGCCCCCGTACCTCCCCCTGGATCCGCCTATGCGGGTGTGGATACAAATATAAACAGAAAAAAGTATATCTTGTAAGTATAAATAAACTATTTACTTTGCATCATTACTTCAAATGTAAGTTGTGGATCATGTGCAGAAAATATGTGAGGATATCATAGTATGAATGTGGCATATGGTGGACTCTCGAACAGGCTCGAGGAGAGGTTGAGGCGGATTATGAACTGTTCGCTTCGATTTGTCTTCGATGCCCCGAGAAGGTCTCATGTGTCCTGTCGCTATAAAGGCTCTATTTCCTTGGTTCTTACTTATATCAAACTATCAACTCACAACATCCATCTTACATCTATAGTCTCCTACAATTCAAATCCTCTATCCAATCCCAAGGCACAAGATCTCGCCCTTCCGATCTTTATATCCGTTCCCATAGAACCAAAACTTTTGATCGTCCCTTTCTCGCCCGTTCTATCTCTCTTTGGAACTCACTCTCACCCGATATCCGTCATGCGTCTTCTTTAACCTCATTTAAATCTAAACTTTTCCAACATCTTCTAAATTCCCAATCAGGGGCTTTATAACCAATAAATAATTGATAGATATTTTCAACTTTATTGATTGATGAACTACTGTAAATATTCCTCACTCATAATGAAATCATTTTTTTATTTTTTATTTCTGTTACCAGATGCTAACATCTATTTACTGTTTTTTTTTTCCATAAGCCTAGTTCTTTTTATTGTAAATTTGTCTGTTTTTTTAATTTTAATTTTGCATCACTTTAATAAATAACACTAAACATACCTGTTTAGTTATTTACTTTCAGGATATTTTGTAAATAAGTTATTACTCAGATGTAAGCCTTTGGCCAGATAAATATTTTCTTAATTATGTTCATCTTTGTTATTCTAAAGGGACCTGGTCCCAGAATAAAATTATTTTTCTATTTCTATTTCTATTTCTATGAAGTCATATAATCAATATACCACACCCTTTATTTTTATTTATTTTTTAATAAAAGAGCCTTAATTGGAATTGTACCGTCACGTGCTAAGGTTATAAAGGCGCGGGTTTAGTTTCCACTTGGAGGGATTCATTTTTTTTTCAGGTGGTGGCCAGCCTAGATTAAATCTCTTCCAGGATAGTTTTGGTCACCTGTAACCCGATAGTCCGTTGTTCCTCCTGTAGTGCCAGGAAGATAGCGGCATTATATCAAAATGACCACCAACAACTAATCAATAATAAGTAGTTTATTTTTTTAAATTAAAATAAAATCACTGGAGAATTTAGGAGAATTTGAGAGATTAAACTGTATGGAATTACAGATCATGCACATATGTATGCAGCGCAGAGGTGGACTGATTTTCAAGGCGGAAGTAGAAGATAACGAAGAACTCATTAGATTGAGAAGAGAGTTAGATTAATCATGAGATTGTCTTGGTAAAATCCGCTAAAATTAATTAATATTATCTCTACTTTAATTATAGTGACCTTAAACGTTTCTTTGTTCTTCATTATTAGATGAATGGTGCAGCAAATCCTTTATGATTTAACATTTTTTAATGATGTAATATTATTTAAAAATCCCACGTTTTATTAATATCATCGTTAAAAATGCGAAGTATAGAATGTGAAAAACACATTTTTCGTTTTCGATCTATAACGATTGCTTTAGGGTTGATGAATGTTATAGCAAATTCTTGAATCTGAATTCACTTTGTAAAGCGGAAGAATGAATCAGTCAAAATCTCGAATAAGAAATTCGTTATTCTTTATCCTTAATTGTGAACTTTCTAATTGAATTGGTAGCTTTAAAGTCTCGAATGTACCGCATTCTCATGTGTGATCTGGTTTGAACAGTTACAAAATCAAATTCCTTGCATGGAAAAGTATTGAATATATCATAATCGTGTATTTGCTGTTGCAATTTTCCGTAAAAGCAGCCAGGTTTTTTTAAGCAGACTATCGATTATGATATATTAATTAGCTAACAATTGCGATCCTTTAGAAATATTATTTTTAAAAATTTATTTATTGAAATTTACAACTGTAATATAACAAGTAAATATAATGTTAGGAATGATACATAATAGAGTGGACAACGGCAATTAGAGAAACTACTCAGTGGTAGTACTGAATTGGAACTATTTAATATGATACTATGCAAACTAGTATTTTAGTTTATTTTAGTTTTTAAGTATCATATATGATATATATATATATATATGATCATATATTAAAAGTTGTACATCATAGAAAAATAATCGTAAACTATCGCCTTAACGGTAGAAGAGGAAGAAGTAGGCCCAAGATACGGTGACTTGAAGATGTCGTGGCTGACCTACAGCTTCTGGGAGTAGAGGTGCAGGTAGAGAAGAGCTGCAGAGGATCGCTTTGAGTGGAGAAGAATTATTAAGGAGATCATGTGTTACAAGAGACGTCAGAGATGGATAGATAGAAAGAATCATAACCTATAGATAAAGAAACAAACGAATGCGTTTATAAACTAATTAAGACACATTATTCGAAAAAAATCATATAAAGTCATCTATAAATCATATAAAGTCATCAATAAGATGCAAAAGCACGTATAATGTGACATAGATAAAATACTTTTGATATTGAATGAAGTTCGAAACATTTTTTCACTTTTGTATCGACGATATCCAAGATATTCAGATTGCCATACTTTCACATTGTAATATGACCTGTAACCTTCAAAATCTCTGATAGTCCTTTAAACACTTCAAACTTCGAGACGATGACAGTGCGACAGTAGCATGACCCCACTCACTTTCCACATAAAGAAGTAACAGCTACTAGCCAATGACCCCCTGGGCTCTCTCCTCGACGAACCTTATGGCTTTTCAAATTCCGACATACAGACATTGGCTTTCACTCCTTTGGTATGCGATTCAAAAAGGCACGATGCGTGGTTGTGGCATGTCATGAAGTGATTTCTCCTCTTCGCTTACTTTCGTTCGATTTGATTTATATCGATTATATGCGGAATCGAATTTTCAATAGCTATCTTAAATATAAATAAAAACAATTTGCCCGAAGGCCTTCCACGCTTTTTTGCTAGACTTTTCTCCAACAGATTTCAATCTGTTCAGAAATTTGGACAACTTCCTTAAGCGTAAAAAAATTTGAAAATGATTCTTTAGCAAAAAACGCGTTTTCAGACTTTATTTCATCACGAAACCCTGAATTTTTCTAGGATTGAGAATTTGATAACACTTGGAAAAAAAGGTATAGAAAACTAGTGTAAATATTTCGAGTACTAATGTTTTGATTTCATGAAGTCGTTTTACCAAATAGCCTTTCTTTTGAAAACGAACATTTCATATGAAACGACCCAATACTTTATTTAAACAAATATGCTCATTGCGGGTTTTCATTCGAAATAACAATACTTGAGTGATAACTTCCAGATTGGGTAAAAAAATTATGTTCCACCTCCTAAAAATATAAAAATTGCAGACAAAATGAAACTATAACCGCTACGATTATTAAAAAAAAAACCTGTACCATTTCAACCCTTGAACGGGTCTGGGGTGCAGTACAAGGTAAAGACTTTACTGTTTCATGGACAACGGTTCTGCAAGGAGGTGACTTGTCCTAGGTCACGCTCAACCGCCAGATTTTTTCCAATTATGTTGGTGCTCTATTTTTATAATACTTTATAGAGGCTAGGTGAGCCCCAGCGTCCTAAATCCTATATGATCCATCTCCGGCTGCAAGCAGGCTAATTAAAAGTCTTGTCAAGTCCTGCAGCGGGATTTGAACCAGGATTTCCGGCTTGGCAACTCAGTGCTCTACCACTGAGCCACCCCGAACCCTTGATTATTTAATCAACGAAAATTAAAACTGGTCTCTGACTTTTACTCAGACAATGTTCTTCCCCATATATATAAAACCACCTAATAATATTCAAGGAAATTAATAGTATTGTAATTAAAATTTCTCCGAAGTCATTTTTTCTTCAATAAAATGCTTACAGACCTGAATAATTGCACAAAGTTCGCGAGTTATGGAACGCGTATTGTCCCTAGTATATTCCCACGATAGAATATTTATATAACCACTTCACCGAAATTGAAAGTTAATGGTGTTCCACTGGAGACGAGGAGCTAGGAGTGACGAAGGACGTCTCTTCCGGTCCATTGACGGAATGGCTCTAGGCGTTTTCTTCCAACCGATTCCATTCGATGACATAAACGACTAGTTGTAGGAAAGAAATTTCTCTTAACCAGGAAATAAGTTGAATAGAAACAAACATTTAGGATGGTATTCAGGGCCGCTTACCTTTAATGTCCTTTACATCCTGTTTTGTGCAGATATACTTCCTCGTGCATTCTTCCTTAAAGGATCTTTCAATGTACTCAGAGAGTTGAAGAAGAAACGAAGTTATCATCCTTTACTATAGACCTACGTTCAATGATACATTTTATGCAGACAAATTTAGATATTATGACTAAAAAAAACAAGTAAATAGAGTGAATGATATATAATGGCAAGAGATACAACCCACTGGTATACTAAAATAACGAATTCAACTTAGAGGAGGCCTTATTCTTTTTAGACTCCCCGGAGGATATGAAGAGATCGAAACGAGTGAGGATAATGATTATCATGAAAAGACTGATATCGGGTCGGGCCTAATCTCCAATAAATCCGACATTAAGGTCTTTAAGAATGATTGAAAAACCCAAGGAGCATTGAGGATTTTGGATGAAGTTGGATTAGTTTTGCCATTCACTTAGTTTGAAGACTTCGACCCTGGGGCTTGTTGTTTATGTGAGACAATTACC
This sequence comes from Arma custos, assembly GCA_037127475.1. Taxonomy (NCBI): domain Eukaryota; kingdom Metazoa; phylum Arthropoda; class Insecta; order Hemiptera; family Pentatomidae; genus Arma; species Arma custos. The sequence continues at coordinate 86,359,699 of CM073763.1, read as the reverse complement.
TTTGAGCTATTCCTCTCAGAACTAGGACAATATAAGTGCACTGTCATTTGACTCGAGGTTATTGATTAGATATTAATTCATCATTGATCAACTAAAAACGTTTATTTTGATTTCTTTGAAAGAAAGCAAAATAAGTATAGAAATACAAATTAAATTTGTAGGTGCAGCATTGACCTGACATCTTGGTTGCCCTTGTTGAGTTCCATTAGCAAACACTCAGGTCTCAAATTACGTACTTCTATCTTAGCTGAGTAATTATTTCAAAAGTATTAACAATCAATTCTATCAGTACATTATTTATTTATTTTATCACTTTATACTTTATTATTAGAATATAAACTAATAAATTGATACTACCGAATGAAAGTCGGAGTTACTCACTCACGATCCCTTCTCCGAAACTTGCCAGACTTTTGAACCTTGTGGGTGGCCCTGCCTGTCACACTGTATCTTATAACCGTTAACAGTTGACACCAACCCTAGGATGCATTAAATCTATTGTAAATAATTACAAAATCAATAAACACTGGACAACCTTGGTTCGTTTACTGTTTAAAATTATTCTGTGTAATGTGTTATAGTCAAGAAGTGATTTTTTGCCTTATTATGACTCCGCGGTCAAAATTATTTTACACAAAATAAAAACCACAAAAAACTATTACTTAAATCACTGTCACACTGGTGAAATCATTAGTGTACTGGTTTTTATTTTATTCTACGAATAATATAGGATAGCTGATAAATGATTTAAATTTAACGTAAAGAATGGTCCAACATGGTGAAGAACGAAAACATCATACTTTACCCTTGGTTCAGGCGCCACTTTTGCAGTTTCTAACTGCTGCAACGCCGATACGAATCCCGACTACATGGCCAAAAATTTATTATACTATCCATTTTTACGTATTTTGATGTTTATCACCTCTATGTTACTTCGATACAAATGCTTGTGCAATATCAATTTCATTTAAACCAATTTACCGACATGATCTATTCCTAGCTTCCGCCGGAGAATCTGTCATTTACCAAACTTTTATACCAGTTAATTCGTTGAAATTAATGTTACTTGTTTTTAATGTGATAAACTATAAATTATTTAATTATCTTGCTTATAACAAAATTCACAGAGTTGACTGACCAATATGAATTATAATAAATACTCATTTGCAGCATTTAATGGTCATATTAAAGATATAATTACATGTTTTAGTTCATAATCAAACAGATGATTTGCTGGTGGTTTTCTCCACTTCTTAACCGTTTGGAAAGTCCTTTAACATGCCTGGATAGGATATTGCGACTTTTAAGTCACTCCCATCCTGTATCATTAAAATGGGTTCACCTGATCATCATCCGGTCCGGAAACATACTGTAATTTAAAATCATTAATAAAACTCGTGGGTATCTATTCCTATCTTGGACAAACTGATATTTAATAATATCATATTTAAAAAAAATTATTTAATGAAATTTACATTTGTAATATAATAATACAACAAGGAAGAGGCATTGAGATAAAGGCAAGTAGAGAAACTAACCAATGGTAGTACTAATAATAATACTATAATAATGATGATAATAAAGTCAATATAAAATGTCACGAGGCCATCTTCTTTTCAGACACCTCGTAGGATTATCGGGAATTGTGAGGAAAGCAAGATTTGGAACTATAGGTTTTGAGTGAGAGTTAGCCATAAAAAGATTGATATTGGGCCTGAGCCAAATCGAATGGGACAATAAAGCGATTATGGATGACTTTATTCGCAACAAAATAAGGATCATTAAGGATTTTACGAAGGATTTTGGATTGTGAGGGCAGAATAAGAGAGGGATTTGATAGCTTAATGAAGCCCCTAACTGCTCCATAAGTCCAAATAGGTCTTACATTAGTCATGTATATGATTCTTTTTTCAATAATTGGGAGCTTAGTGGATTTGTCTAGTAAGAGTTGAAGTAGCCTCAAACGGCGAATATCATGTTTTGAATCCAAATATAAAACAAAATATTTAAACTAGCTGATTATGTCACTGCAATGTAAAGTAATGGTCCTTGAGCCTTGAGTAATATCTTCCTAAATTATAGACAAAATTAAAATGATTTTTTCCAGTTTTATACAATAAACTGGAAAGTTTTTCCCATTTCATGATCAGGTTTTGTGAAAGATAACGGTCCCTGTTAACAATGTCAAACAGGCTCAAAATCGCAAGGTGAAACTGCAAAATTGGCCCACTTATTCCGTGATTAGGTATGATTCGGAGAAAGCCAGGAGACGAACTACAACGAACGTTTTGCAGCCTCAATAGGCAGGTTTTCAATAAATACCATTTGAAATAATTACTTAATAATGCTTGAGTATTATTTGCTGACCTCTTAGACAATTATCCTGATTTCTCTTTTTTGTTTTTCTCAAACCTTTCGGTTTAGCAAACTAACAATATCAAAATAACTTCAATATGGAATGATACAGCAACATTAATGATTGATGATCGTCCAATTAACTGATTTTTTTATGAAAAATCGATTGAACATTTCAGTCCTTAATTATTTTAAAGTTTCTTAATCTAGAGTCCCTTAGGGCTCGTAATATTTTGTTAGTAATAATAGTCAAAACTGAAAAGATGTTGGATAACGGTTATAAGGCTTATTTCAACCTCATTACTAGAAAAATTATACTTGAAATCACTACACGGATGCTCTGACCACGTTACGTTGGTTTATTAACATTATTTTAAACTCACCTTTTTTTTTTAATTCGACAATTTTTGTTTTTTATTTACTTAATATAGTCGGAATATTAATTATTTCAACATTATATTGGTTTATTTTTTCTAAGAAATAAAGGTAAATCGGATGATATCGTAAATATTAAGCCATTAGGTCAATAGTTCCTTCTCCATCTGTAAGGTATTTCACTTTTATTTTACCTTACGGCTTTGTTTAAATTGTTAGATAAAAAAATCTTAAATAATAATAATATAATAATAATAATGATAATAATAATTTATGCAGCCTCTTCAAAAGCCCAAACATTTCTAAAATAATTTAGCATACCATAAAAGAAGCGTTAAAATATTGTACCTTAAAAAAATCTGTATTGCAAAAATATTGACCTTAAATTTTTTTTTTTAGAATGATTTATTGATATTTACAACTGTAATTATATTATATCAAGTAAATCCGCTGTATGAAGAAAGGACATGAAAAAAAAAACACTTGTGGAGAAACTACCCATTGATAGCACTCAAATAAAGTTCTATAGTAGAAGGTCTCGAGGCCATCTTCTTTTCAGACGCCTCGTAGTGTTATTAGGAACATTATGGGAAGCAAGTTGAGATAGTAGCGAATTCAAGTGTGTATGGAGCTTTTCACGGAAGGATAGGTATCTAGTTTGGGCCAAATATGCAACATATGGGATATTAAGATCATGATGGATGAGTTTGTTGGTGACATAATAAGGAACACTGAGGATTTTTTTGAAGGATTTTGGATTGTAAGGATTGGATACGAGAGGAATTGGATGGTTTAGTAGAGCTCCAAAGCTCAACTCCGTATGTCCAAATAGGTCTGATAAGTGTCATGTAAATGAGTCTTCTGTAATTAATTGGGAGCTTTGGACGTTTGTCCAGTAAATGTTGAAGTAGGCGAAAACGCCGAGCAGTTTCTTGTCTTTTCAGTCTTGTATGAGACCTATCTTAAATTACATATATTAAAACTATAATTTGAAAACTCCTATTAGAATTAACTTCGTTTGTACGCGACTCCTTAACAAAAACTTTATAAATTTAGATACACACTCGAAACCAGAAGAAACCACTGAAACCTTTTGTATAAATAGTGGAACCTTAAAAGAGTATTTAACTTTATAAATATTTTTGTGTTGCTAAGATTTTTTTTTATTCAGTGTTATTTTATTTTCACAAGTTGTGGTGTGCCTTGGGAATAAGATCCATTCAATTTAGAAAACAAAACTCTCTTATCGTATTTCAAGTTATGAATCTATTTATTGGCTGGTTTATTTATTTTTTTATTGAATATTAATAATAAAATAACACTATAGCAATTAGTACTTGAGCTTATAAGCCAGATTACCTCCTTATACATATAAATAGTATAGAAGAAAAAACGTTTAAAAGAAACGAAAATAAGATGTAGAACAAGAAAGATGTAAATACAAAAAAGAATAAAAATTATATTATTATTCACTTGTATTATATTTTAAAATGATATATGTTATTCACTTAATATCAACCAATAAGTAACCATAAAAATAAACCTTCTATTTAGCCTAAACCTATCAAGATTACCGTTTACGGTGTTCTATCTAAGGTTTCTCAGCGACCTTGCGGACAGGTGTAGGTTTCTAGGGTTCCAGGAGTTAGGTTCGCCTTGATGATATTTTAAACTGTTAACTGCCTTCGATATAACCACACGGTTTTCTTCGTGCGCCGATTAGGCTATCCGCAACGCAAGGCAACTTCTCAAGGTTTCATTATCTTCGCAGTTTTTTTTATTGTTTTTTTTTCAATCCTAAATCCGGGTCTAACGGACCCCGTTTAGGATATTTTTAACTTAATTGCTGAAAGACGTGTCTTAGATGTACATACAGCAATACATTCGAGTCAAGCTACAAGTGGAGAAAAAACATGATAATTAATTTCTAAAAAAAATGTCTGCATATCACGGGAAAATACAATGCCGGGTTAATTTTGTTTTGTTTGTTTTTAACTCTTAAAAAATAATGTTTATCTTTTTTAAATCATTTAAGTTTTTTTCATAACTTTTGAATAAAAGTTCTTGCATAAAAAAGCTTCAACTTTTGAATATTTATACGATTGTCATAAAATATTTTGTTGAACTTTTACTAATTTATTCTTTGTTCTAATTTATTGAATTTATTGAGAGTGGTAGCTACAATAGTACAAACTCAGGTTCAGAACATGAGATGGACGACCAGAGGATGTCTGAGCAGCCTAACAAGAGCAGATCAATTTAAAAAGGACCCTATTCCCTTGATACAAACTTAATATCATACTGAGAAAATAAAAAAATTAAACATTCAATATTAATCATAAATTAGCGTTAATCATACCTAGTTCCCATGCAATTCAAGTTTCTGTATAAAGGGAATTTTCATCTTAAAAATATACTAGTATTTTGAGTGATCATTAGTACAACCTTGGCAATGAAACCCATAAAAATATTTTGTTAATTAAATTTTTGTATTAATAGTCGTGTTCTTTTTTAGTGTCGAAGATGATTTCTGTAAATAAAAATTTAAAAGCATAATTACTCCTTAATAAAAACCTTTTCGAGTAAATTGTCTATAATTTAAATAGTTATTATTATTTAAACAGTTAAAGAACTATTTGAATAAATGATTATGTTAGAAAATAAAGTTTTGGAAATTACTGTTTTGAAATTAGTTCTATATAAATTGTAATTATTGCTAATTATATATTATATATTCGTATATATATTGTATGTAATTTTTTTATGAATAAACGGAGATTTTGAAACAAAAAGTTGTATCATGTTTAAACCTGAAATTTTATAGATATAATGACATAAGTTAAAATCAAAAAAGTTTCAAGCTTTTAAATTGTTTCTAATGATTGATGAAAAAATTTCAATACCATCATAACAATTGGAATGTTATCTATTTTTTTTTAAAAACTCTTATGGAACTTTCAAATACATCAGTTGAAAAATTATGTTTTTTGAGCTATGATGTTCTTTTGAAGAAGCGATGTGAGCTTAGCCAATTCATATTAATATACACATTTTTTTGTCAAGGAAAATTAGATTTTTGAGTTATGACATTGTTCTATTGAACGAGCGATATAAATATAAAAATTAATCTGTTACTTTTAGTTATCAAATTTAATGTTTAATTCGGTCCCTGAATTAATGAGTAAACCAATACAAAATTTAAAAAATGGTTCGGTTCTATTGCTGTGTATTACATGTGAATGCCCCGTTAAGTGCCACATATATATCCTTGATGAAAGAGGCTAATTTTGCGAATAAGATTAATCCACATTGAAGAGATAAGAGAATGAGGAACAATAGGAAATGAGTAGAATTGGATAATTGATGGCTATCGAAGGACTGTGAGACAATGAGAATAACACTTTCCAATCATATGGCTAACTGGGTTAGCAACAACAAAGCCACGGGCCATCGACGCTTTCTCGACAAGGTCTTCTTTCCTCTTCATTCATAATATCCTCCCTTCTTCATAGTATCCTTCATTTATTCATAACGGTCACTATTAGAGAGAATTTCCAGTTTACACAACATCATCATGATTTTACAAACATTCAAGCAGATTTCACTTTGTCTATTCACTATTTAGATGGTTGTTTTATATCGATTTTATATCAAATTAGTTTCTCTGTTATTAAAAAAGCATTTATATAAATTGGGAAACTTGAGAGAATCATTTGTGTGTCTAAAAAGGAACGAGAAATGACTGTCATTTCTTACTTTGTTTCTTACTTAAATTAAAAGTAAATTTTAATTAATTTAAATTTTAAGTTCCACAATAAAAGTCCCTTCAGTTTAGGACAAGTCCATAATAATAATAACAATCAAATATGAACTATAATGCCTTAGAGTAGAATAAAATCACAATTTAATTGATAAATAGAAATTAAAATAAATTACAAGTTAGCTATAATAAAAAATTATCAGAAAAATAAAACATATAAAAAAGAAAACGATAAAAGTAAAGAAAGAAAACAATTAATATTGAAATTTATACAAACTTCACGAAAGAAAAAACAAAATATTAGTGAAGGAAAAGAAAAAACAACTATTTTATTTTTCGGAACAGTATTTATTTCTTCAAAATAAAGAAACAACTTGTTTATGTGAATATTTGTTTCAATGTATATTTATATTATATTGTTCATTAATATTCGTCCATGCTAATTTTGCGTAAAAAACACACACACACAAAAAAATAAAATCAGGAATGTTCATAGATGAAGAAGTTTTAGTTATTTTGGAGCCAACGATATATTCTATCATAATTATATTTAATCTGATATTTTATTAGTAATATTACAAATGTTAAAAAAAATACAGAAGTAATTCCATGAGCCATATCGTTTAATATAATACAGTTAATATACCAAATAAGCCTTCAACCATTATAGCCATAAATTAAGAAAGTAAAATTCTGAAAGAAACAAATTGTTACAGTAGACTGATTGCATAAGTCAAATATTTTCTCTAATATACATATTCAAAGAATTAAATATTGACGAAGGATATTTCATAATAAAGTTTAGATAGAAACGCATTACTCTCAACTATGTAATACATATATTCTCATTTATGCCCAGCAGTTTTCGCTTTCAATAAAAAAGAAAAATCGGTATGAAAAGCTGGGTTGACAGCTTCTACGTAACCACATTTTGATTGGCAGCCGTGTACGGTGCTGCTTGTAGCACCCAAGGGAAAATGATTCTAATATCAGTTCAGCCTTTTCCCTATTCAGTTGTCTCCTTAAAAAAAGGAAAAGAAATCGGTAAAACTTTCACCCTAAAAATAACTGTCTAAGTTAAATTTTAAATCTGAAATTATCGTGTATGGTTTTTTTTCTCATAAAGTTATACCTATCCATGATTGGATGCGTTTAAGCAAAAATATTTTTTCTTTTCGGTTATTAGTATTAAACATGAAGATTTCCTTACTATTTAACTATTCCACTTTTTGGAATGACATCATTCCAACTAAGTATTAGTTGAGTTCTTGCTTTCATTAAGTGATATGGTAATAATATTTCGTCAGTAATTTGTTGTACCATTTAGGAATTAACATCGTGTTAAGTGTTAAGTTTATGTTTATAGTAATGGTGTTATACAATACGATTCACTAAAAACCTATTTTTTCAATATTTCAGCATCATTACGAGAACAATATAGTCTCGAAACGCCACCAAAAGGAAGTTTAACCACTAGACTCTCAAAAATTGAAAGTAAAAGTTATTTACTAACAGACAAGAAAAGTAGTTACTGTTATAAGGATATTGAGTTTAATCTCATAACATGAAAAAATTAATGAATATTTGGCAAAGGGTGAGAAAAATGAAAATACAAATTTCGTTCGAACGTATGTACGTGTCTCCAAGAGCTGAGAATTGACTCAGACGTTGGTCGTGTTCCAAGCAAATAGCTAAGAACAATAATGACCTTTTTATTAGGAATAATGCTAAATATAGAATTTAAACTTTATTTGCTACAATATTTCGCACATCTTTAGTTATCGTCAATTGCCACTAATGATAAAACATTGACTTTCTCAAGAAACTACTAATATCACTAAATCGAATTTCCCCAGTGGTTCGAGCGGAATCACCACAATACTGCTAAAAGTATTCATATCAAAAAGGTCTTTTAGTGGAATAGCATTAAATTCTTTATTGAATAAAAAAGTGAAACCATGCAATTATTTCGTGGGATAGTGTCAGTTTATTTAATTCCTTAGCTTTATGCTTTCTCTAGGCAGATTGGGATGAAATGGCAGATGCAGAAAAAAAAATGATTCTCATTTCTATTTTTATTCAACGTAAAGTTATAAATAGCCCATCTCTAATTGCTTGATAGGTGCCAGTTTCTTCGTTACATAACATACTGTTTGGTGATCTTTAACTAACCTGTTACACAATTACGTTAAGTAACTTATTGGTTATTAAAAATGTTACTGTTAGTAATAATTGTTGACTAATTGATGCCACCTGTTAGAGAGAACTATTTGAGGTTTAGAAATAGCTAATTACTGAGATGAAAAGTTGTAGAAAAAAACAAAACAATTTTAGTACAAAAAATTTCCCAAGAAAAAAAAACTTTCCTATTACGTTTTCAAAGATTAAATAATAAATAAATATTTTATATATATACATCATCAATAAATATTAAATTAAAATATTTACAACTTATAATTCAATATTGTTTCAGATATCAGAAAAATGGATGTTTCTTCTTGAGAGGGCTCACAACTTTTTCGTGAGTACAGTTTTTACTTTTATTTAGTTATTATATTTGAAACATAAATATAATAATTAGGAATTTTTTGTTTGATTGTCGGTTGATATTCCAATCACCTAATAATTGTAAATTGATAGTCATTATAATACATCTTCATTCTAATTCTAAGACCACATAACTTCAAGTTATTAAAGATGGAATTACGAATTTAGGATATAGTTAGTAGCGTTAATATTGGGTACCGCAAATAAATGAATATTGGTATAATTGGGTCTAGGGAGAATCGTAATCCATGCACCTGGATTTACATTAGTAAAATGGCAGAAAATCTCCGTCATGCCAACTTCGCTATCCTTATGAATGAAGATTTTTTTTGTTAATGCTCTTGGATAGTTGTTTTAATATTCAAACCGGGATTTGAAGCGTTTTGGATCAGTATAAGAATTCACTGCATCATTCCCATATCCGTAATTATATATGTTTATTAAAAATGGTTTAAAAAAAAATAAAACTTTCTTTTAAACATAATGATATGGCAAATTCTTAAGCATAATATTCATTTTTTCACTCTTACTTTACAGGGTCATCAATTACTGATATTACTTATTATTTGAATTCCTTTTCGATTTAGATAAGTAAGTGATTGCAGGTGTATAAAAGGCTTCTTAAAGGGTAAATCTTCCAGACGGTTCTCTCTAATTGAAAGGAGTTAGGCAATGGTTGTTAAGAAGCTGTGGGAATTCCTAGGGCTAACAACTCGCAAGCCTAGAATAGAGAGTGAGTGAGCAGCTTCAAGAGAAACTGCAAGTATCAAAACAAAGTAACGACTTGAAGAATTTTGTTTTTTATTTAAACATAAAAGGAGAATGAAACGGCCATAATAGGAATGAGGGATTGAACAGCTGTTTTTAAAATAAATAATTACGTGATGTATAAATATATAGGACATACCCTAGAGGATTCCACAATTTCCTGTTCAATCGTTTAAAAAAAATTAGAAACAAGTTTAAACAGATTTTAAATATTTGTACCGTTTTGATGAAAATATATGTAAAATAAAAAATCATTAAAATAGCTGACGCCATTACAACTTAGTTATAATGTATAGCAAGAAAGAACGTCTCAAATCATTTTTATAGGTAAAATTTTTGGGGCGTTTAAATTATAATTAAAAAAATATTTCCATAAGTTTTGATACCTCGATCGGAGCGCTGCCTGTTTAATAGAAGTGCAGTGGCATACACAGGAATAGAAGAATTGAATATATTAAGATAGTGGACTCTACAGACGTTGTTCTGTTCAAATGGTTTGGAGAAAGATAAATTTACGCAAATAATTTCATCAAAATAGGTTCAACCGTTTAGGAGGAGTTCAGTGACACGCACAGAAGAACGATACGATAACGATATACACGTCTAAACCTTTACAACTAAAACCAGTGAAAAGTTTACTAAAACCAGGTTTCATTTCTTAAAATAGTAACATCATACATTTTCTATTACGGTAACAAAGTAAAATTATTATTTTTATAGTAAAATTTATTATTATTTATAGAATAGAAGAAAATATAGGATATGCCTGACCGAGAAGCAAACCATGATGGCTGGGGTTACGCCCCTAAACCCAAGAAAACAAACAAACAAACATGATGGCTGGGGTGGCTAAGCTCCACGACAGAAACGTTCGAGGCCCAGGTTCAAGTCCCGGTCCTGGTCATATCTTTTCTTTTCAAATAAAATATTTAAAAAAGATATTTTCAATTTAATTTTTATGGTTTAGAAATAATTGTTTAGCAATTGCTGATATTTGACAATCTTCTTGGAAAAAAATGATTTCTCGACGTGGTAAAATTTCAACCATTCACTTTCGTCCAGTTTTTAACGACCAAACAAGTATTTTCAATGCATAACGTTTTATAATTATTTCGTATTTTAATGTTGTATGGATTTTTGAGGATTTTTCACACACTGAATACGTAAAAACAAAACAAAAAAACCTTAATATAACTTTCTAACACGGGACTAACCCGTTGAGTGCTGTCAACTTAAACAGCGAAAAACCACTTCATATTCACAGTGAAAGTGAAAACATTACACTCAGAATATTTCTTACTTTAATGGTACTGTCTTACAAAACGCTTTCTACTATATTGAGCAAGTTGTCTTATCTTGTTTCTACATGATTTAATGAGCTGATCAAGTAATTTGTTTATTTATATTAATATATTTTAAAGTTTCTATGATATATCAGTTATATAGTTTTTTTAAAATTTTGTATGGTTATGAACTAATTATTTTTTCTGGAAAACAGGCAATACAAATGTGAAAAAAAATTAAAACAAACGCTTAAAGACCGTACCCGTGATAATATTTCGAAAAAGAGAGATACTGCATGTCTGTTGACAGTTAGTTGGTGTTTTATCGTGTATTTTCAATCTGAATTTTTTTTACACACAGCTTCTTCAGGTTATTGACACCATAAAAATTATTAAAAAGAATTATAACTTTTTTTGAACATAACTTTTTAATCCAATGATAAGATCTACACTTTACTATCAAGATACTAATTCTGATTTCGGTAAAAATATATTTATTAAAAAAAAATGTTTAAATATTAAATAAGAAAATATTTGTATAAATTATCAGTAATTATATAAATAAATCTTTTTATTGGATAGCATTAGTACAGTCTGCAAAACTTGAGGACAATAAGTCTTAGTGATCTTTGAACACACAAACTATTTATTATTTTTTTCTAAATTTAAAAGCCTACTTTTTAGCTATTATTAACTATCACAAGGAATCGTGTGAAAGTTTTGTCTAACATTAATTTTTTTTCAAATAATATTTATGAAAATCGAATTTATACTAATTAATTTATTTCGCACAATAACGTTAGTTAAACTTTTAAAATGTTTATAGTTAAACTTATAAAATTTAACGTTAAAGCCATTGCAACCTACGCATTAGAGCGTAGATATAATAGAAATAGTGCGTAAATTCCTTTACGCATTAAACATTAAACAAGCATTGAACTCTTTCTAACACTGAGACCAAAGTATATTTTAAGGAGTTGAACAAGGAGATAGCAACGTTGTCTATTAGATTGTATACTTTATACGATTGCCACTGAATAATTATTTGAACAATATGAGAAAGGATGTTATAAATATTTTGGATCAAATAATATCATATAGAAGTTGTTCATTAATGTTTTTTGTTTAATGCCGTTGGACAAAGAAAAAACAATAAGAACAATTCAATAAACCTTAAATTGTAAAAATAAGACGAAAAAGACCCTTTGCTAAAAATGATAATATAGTTTATTTACACCAAGCTAACCCGCGTTGTGAAAGTTGCAGTTTTTGTGTTAACTGAAAAATTCACCAAACATAACCTGATAATATAAGGTACTGCACTGAAAATTGGGTTCTAGGAAGGATGAGTCTGCTGGGGAATCATGAAGAGAGCAATTAATACAAATCTGCTATTAAAGTAATTGCAACCCAACAATTGTAATGGACATGTTCACGTTTATTCCTGGAAATAAACTCATTCCTGAATAATTAAGCCAAGCTGCTTCGTAAACTACCGAATGATAAACTAAAAGATTGCTGGGAGGATTTTCTTATTGCTGTGGACGGTAAAAGCAGTGATTGGTATCAGACCTTCGGGTTTGTTGTGTATTACCATCGAAATAAAAAAAAAATATCATATTAGATAATTTTTTTTAATTACCATATTCTTTAGTTACTAGTTCTAAAGTTAATAAATGAGTATTTATACATCATATGGTCTTTATATATCTCAAACTAACTTCACCATTGTCGCGACCAAGAATCATTTTTCTTCAAGGATAATGATTAATGAATACTCTAAGCATCAAACTTCATGAGCAGTGATTAATCATTGAAAATGATCAATGTCAAAATGTGTTAATGAAATTATGACAATATTTTTATTTTATTAATACACATTTTTCAAAAAGAACCATTGCAATTTTTGTTTAAATTATAATAAGGATCACTTTCTTCGTATAATAGTAACATAATTAAAATGAAAGTCCTTAGGTCTCTTGGTGTAATACTTTTCACTCAAACAGGTAAAACTGCTGAACATTAGTAATTCCAATAATTGGATTTATTAACGATACTTTTTTACATTTATTTTAATCCCAATTTTAATTAATTTAATAATGATGAACTAAAATTATTAAATAGAAAAAAAAATAAATACATTTTTTTTAAACCAACATTGCTAGTATATGACCTATTTTTTTTATCTTAATAGAGGACTTTTTTTTTAGAAAACAACTCGTAGAGATAATTAATGATTTTAGAACTAAAAATAAGATACTTAGTCACCAAGACAACAATATATATTATAGCATTAATTACAAATAGTTATATTCATAAGGATTATATGTAATTCAGAGAGCGCTGAAGACGATCGTACATTTCAGATATTCGGTATCCTGTCGGATATTCGCTTCCTCCTCAGAGTCATCAGGACGTGAAATAACTGAGGCCGACGAAGCCAGTGGGTTCTTGATGGCTAATTGTGAAAAGTACTGAAGTACTGTTAGCGGTGGAATGGAGAAGAAAATTGTGGGGGAGTGCCAACTGTGGGCTACCGTGGTCGTTGAGAACCGCTCATTAATGCATCTTTAAAGGCTTTAGTCAATGTCGGTGTTTATGTCACGTAATGTCAGTGGTCGCACGAAAGCTGCTATATCTTTATCGCGTTAAAATGTACATATATATTTATATTAATCATAGATATACATAAATAGATAGTTTTTACCATACTCATCAATAACCGTCATAGAAAAAAATTAAATAGTTTATAGTTACAGTGGTACAAGATTATATATGAAAAAAAAAAAATAAAAATATATACTGTTATTACATCGGACTGGCCTTCCTGGAGTTCGCAGGTCTTTAGATTGTCCGGTTTCTGATACGCAGTTGTGCAGGCAGAAGATTTTTTTCCCCAAGATTAAGAGTACCTAATTTATAGAGGCTGGGTGAGCCCCATAATGGTCTATAGATTCCACCGAGGTCTACCACACTCCCACAGAGCTATTTATCTGACATAGCCGGATCCAAATCTTCATCTTCTGTTCTTCAATCCAGAAACTAGATACTCTGAGCTATCAGATCCCCTCATAACATCAAATACTATATATTTAAATAATTTTACATTGAGTTACAATTCATATTCCATCAATACCTTCCGGTTGTTTATTATTACTTAGCAAATAATTTATTCACAGCAGGATTCGAGTTAGAGGTCTCCAACGCAGCACTCTTTGCTCTATACCCTAGGCACTCATCCCTTTAACTTTTAAAAACATATGGCTAAAAGGTTTTTTTCGGTTTTTGTTTAAAACAAACACATTCCTACAATTATTTAAATACATTTTTAAACCTAAACGCATACTCATAAACAAAAATCTAATCTGAGCCATTCCCACAGACAAAGAGTTTTGAAAATTCCCATCACACTGCAGTATCAATCTACACCGTAACCCATTACAGTTTTCCACAGCCTTCCAATTATATAACCATTGTTCTATATGTGTAGTTAGTGGCTGATTGTTACTACCTTCGCTATATTAAAACTCATTTATTCAACAGCATCCCTCAGTTTTAACTTCTTTGTAGATGTCAGATTCAACTCGCTCATGAGATACAAAAACACCAAAGGCTCAATTTCAGTTGAGCCTTGGGCTTTACCGTAATATATATTTATGATATGGAAATTCCACGTTGGCGATCTAACGGACTTGTCGGCTTTCTTCTGTTAAACATAATTTTGGAATTAAAAATGTCGTCCAAAAAATCCGTAAGTACATTCAAATGAACTTTTCTTGCCATATGTTTCCAGCATAATTACCCCACATTAGCTATGAAAGGTAACAATACATACAGAAGTACAATTACAAAGCTAGATTATAATCTGTAACTAACAATACGATTTGAAACTTCTTTTTATTCTTCTCTAAAACTTTAATCCGTTTCTTACAACTGTTTATGTCTGAATTACACTGGTATATACTGTTCTGTTACTTTTTTTGATTAATTTTTTTTTATTTCTGTAATAAAATTTTAAGTTTTAATGTTGAAGCGTAAAATTGTTGCGCATATACCTATATGAATATTGTAAAATGAAAGTCCTAGAGTATTTCGCTATAATTTCAAAATATCAAGAATGATAATCAAATATCAAATCAAATTTTTTGTGGCACGATACTAAATCATTCATCGACGGTACTGACATATAAAAAATCTAGTAGACATTCTTCAGAAAAAATATTAAATCTATTTATAAATTGAAAATTAAGATTAATGGATTAATTAGTTTGGATCCTTTATTGCGAAAAATAAAATAATAAATTCATAGGCGGTTTCTAGAAATGGACATGACACGGTTCTGACATATAAGTGATAAACTATTCTCTTGACTGGAAATTTTATTATAGGAAAAAAGAGATGAAATATGATCATGAGGACATGAAGATCATATTTATACATGAATTTCATAAATAGATTGTTAATGGATGAGTGATAACAAACAGTAAAGGACTTTAAATAAACTCGGTTGCAATAGAATTAACCATACAATTTGTTAGACTTGAAAGCCGATAGTTGAATATTTTAATTTGTAAAATGATCTTCTTTTTTAGACCTTACTGAATAATTAGTTAAGAATGGAGAACCAATTAAGTGAGATGACCGAAGATGCTCAGATAAGGGCAGCTCAAGGTAACGCAGCTTCAATATTCTTCAATGAACGATTGGACCTTATGAATATGAATGCCAATGTGGGTAGTTGGCATCTTTTATTCATCCGAAAATAAAAAAATAAACAAAATAAGCTGTTTGTTATAACCAGCCAACTGCTACTTATTCTTAGTTTATCAACCCATATTTATTACAATAATAAAATAAATAAAGGCCTACTCAGAAACAATGTCACATAAATCTATAACTATACCGTAATATTTACATGATTTATTGGAATTAGGAGGGAATGGTTTGTACGAACAAACATTTTATTGATTATAAATTTAAAACTATCGTCTTTAAAGACTTTGATTTGCTATTTATTGGTTGAGTTGCAATAATTCTCCACTAACTCCCTGCCTACCACAGAGTGTTTATTATTATATATCCTTTGCCGTTTATTTTTATCTTTTAACCTTTCTCACAAATGGTGTACATAAGTAACAACTATAGCGCAATGTAACATACAATGATACATAACAAACAAAGAGGTAACAATCATATTGTATAACAAATAATACAAACAAATTTATAGTTGCTTAAAAATGGCGAAAGGTATTTATTGTAAATGCACATATTTTTTTAACTTCAGTTGGACTACTCTTCCTTTTTAAATGCTTGTGTGAAAGCGGTAAAGTATTACTGTAAGGAAAAATACAATTCATACATAGTTAATATAATTCAGGTGATAGTATAATGAAGATATAGATGGGCTTGTAAAGTTGCTAGGCTTAGTAACGAACGCATTCCTAAAGAGTAAATAAACGCTTTGCCAACTGGGGAGCATCTGAAGGGTAGACCGAGGCGTAGGTGGGAGGATTGCGTTAAGGGTGACCTGGCGGGTTTGGGTTTGGGTAATGTTCCATGGACAGAAGTTTGTATGCAGAGAGAGATTGGTGTTTTCGACATTGAGGCTTCGGGTTCACTAATCGGTTTTCGTTGCTATGTTTTAGAATAATGAAGATGCGATTTTTGTTAATATAGGTTGGTTCTTATTCCTACGCACAACC
Source organism: Arma custos (assembly GCA_037127475.1). Taxonomy (NCBI): domain Eukaryota; kingdom Metazoa; phylum Arthropoda; class Insecta; order Hemiptera; family Pentatomidae; genus Arma; species Arma custos. Next base: position 86,342,909 of record CM073763.1, on the reverse strand, counting down.
AGATTTAGTCGTCGGGTACAACTGATATATTTTTCTCATGGTTCTTCTTTCTAGTTCCTCGAGTTTATCTAATCTGCAGATATTACTAACTATTCTATTTTCATCACTTTCAGCATTAATAATTCTATAATGCTATAATGCTATAATATATCACAAGATTTATTTTTACGTTTCCTTGTTCTTGGGTTATTTGTGATATTTGCTTATTTTTTTATGTTTTTGGCCAGACATTTTGTTTTAAAACAACCTTGATATTTTTGAGAGACATTACTCCAAAATAAAGATTTTTTTGTAAGCTAATGAATTGTATTTTTTTAAGAGACACTCTTAATATTATTAAATAATTAAAATATCTTGTTTATATTATATGATGTTCAATGTGATAAAACCACTTTGACTGTTACTATTGAATGACGCTGAACTCAGTATGTTTATATAGGTTGAAGGCGAGAAGATAATTCTTATAAATAAACTATAGCAATAATAATTTTAAACAAGAACAGTTAATATTTCAAAATGGAAAGATAGTGGCTCCTCGCTGATGCATAGGTAATAAAGGGTGAAGTGTCTACTTCCGCTGACATCTGCGTCCCTCGTAACGGTTCATGCTTAGCAACTACGAAGTATAAGGAGTATGAGCATAGCATAATAATAATATAATTTATACTTGATTTTGTAAATCTTCAGGGATTTTATTCTAAAACTTCTTTTCCCCCTCAAGTAATATAACTTGAAATATATGAAAGTTCGTTCTTACGAACATAAAAAGTCTCGGCCATAAATATGTCTTTAAGGTAAAAAAAACTTCTAGACATACCTTAGAACCTAACAGGAATATCGGAGATATTGCTCCAATTAGGATAATATCTTACAAAATGTTGAGAAAAAAAAAACGGAGAGAAAAATAGTACGGGTTAATGTCCGGGAAAGTAAAGATATTATTTTATATGTTGAGGCCGTGGTACAATAACGTCCACTTTACCATGGTTCCAAAATATCTATTATCGAGTTGTCTTATCCAATCATATCCATAATATTGTATAATGTATAAACGGTTTCGACATACAATAGCATATCGTTTCCGCATTGCCATGGATATCAGAAGGATGTTCCTGAAGATGTATTATCTTGGATAAAGGATAATCACGCGTAAAAGTATCGAAGGTGTAATACCGTCATTCACCGTCCACTTTCTTTCCGATTATTTCCCTAGCATTTTGAGGTTAGGTTGTATAAGAAACAAAAGAGATACGGTTCAGTATCATTTCCCGGAAGTTTCGTTTTACGGTAATATTTAGTTTTTCGATTGGTTGTTGGAACAAAAAAATTATAGAGGAGGGCGAATTTTTTTTTTAACAGGCAATGCAATCAATAATGGTAAGTCAGGCTCTTGACGATGGTACCTGTACCGATGATGGCCACCGGAAACAGGTGTAAGAGGAGCGAGTAGTATCGGAGAGGTCTGCCCTCCATGGCTGGCTTCCTTTAGTTAGGGTGCTTTGCTCACTCAGTCGAAACGTTGAAAAACAATTATTTTTTTATTTGTCGGAAATAAGGGCGTAACGGGAAGTTCTCAGGTGTGTCAGCCGTCGTTTTGTCAAAGTCAAAACACAGCCGGTTACAATTTACTTTTGCTTTTTAGAACATCGAGACCGGCTGACAGATAAGTCGCTTATTCTGTAAACAGCCGGGATAAGATTTTGTGGGATAGAGGCCATTCTAGTGCTCACCCTGCCATTATGAAGTGGGCACCCTAAAATAGGGGAAAATCCGGCGGTAGAACGATATGTTCGGCATGGGCATTGCCGTAGAAACAGTAAAGTCTCTACGATGTATTCTGGACCCAAAAACCTATGAAGGTTGTAGAAGTATAGGTTTCAATATATCAATTGAACATTAGTAGCTATTGATCATTTTATCTAAAATAAAATACTTAAAGATTAAAGATATTTCAGGCCGAGGAGCTTAATAAAAACGCTTCATGTAATATAAATTCAATTCGGGATAGGTATTCATCTTTTATGAATAAATAACTAAAAAGAGCTAAAAGAAATGCAGTCTGGTATAAACAAGTATTTAGGAATGTAAGCACATATATCATAACTCTTATAGCCTAATATGTATTATCCTTTTATTTTATTATCTCTAACCTGACAAGCCGCCTATCCCTAAGTTTCCAGCACGGCAGCTTCCCTTACTTGCCCTAAGATTTTTAAAAATAAGTGAACAATTCTAGGTTTTGACGTCCTTCGGGGATGTAAGGGACGTAAAAGGATGTCCCTTTGCGATGTCAGGTACCCGTCATAGATTCCTACCCTAATGATATGCAAAATTTAGGAACTCCACTGCATCTTCTGATTAACCATAACAGCATAATAGAACGTCAAATGAATGAACATATATTTTCAATCCAACAAAATTCCCATAAGGCAATAGTTATATCAAACTTACTCTTTGAAGTTTAGCTTATTATATAAAATTAGTTAATTACCTTCAGCATTAAATATAGTGTCTTACAATGCTTATGTCAACATCTCACTATCAAAGGTTTAGAGTTAACTTGGAAATTAAACAGATCTCCTATTCGCTAATTTCATCATCAATAAACATGAATAAAGATGTTGTATGTGGAACGCTATTGTAGATGGGCGCTGATGTGTTGTAATAAATTACAAGGCAACCCGCCCGCAAAAATTTCGAATTACACAACCCGTTAATAGGCTCGCTTAGTTCTGTAAACTGTACAATTAAGAATGGATCGCAATTAGACTTTCTCTAGCAGTTTATTATATCTAGCATTACGAAATATAATATTACCTTGGTACAAGCTGTGTGCTAATACTAACTCAGTAATTACTGATATTAAATAAAGTAATTTGCTTTTGGTATTAAATTAACAATTACATAATAGCAAGCTGTATAATTTCTTGATTACAGTGATCATACTTAATGGTTATATCAAAATTCATCACGAAATTATTATTGTTTTATCAATTTCAATTGCGATGTTTTATTACTAGCCCAGACTTTATTGGTACTTATGCTTTAAAACTTTCTTGCAAACTTTACATATGTTTTTAGTAAACGGCCTTGGTTAACAGATAATAATAACAAATTATTATTTGAGGATATTATATAAATGCCATAATATACATTAGATTGTTGTGTTACAAACGAGACTTTTATGCAGAGAATGATGAAGCAAAAAAGAAGCGGTGATAACTATAAATAAACGTAAACGTACGTATATACACATAATGGATGGAGTTAAATATGACTTATTGCAGCTGATGATGCAGGGAAAATATGCAAGGAAGAAAAAAGCGTAAGAAGGAGATGACACTTGAGGGTACGAAACTCAAGAGAATGGTTCAAGTGTTCTACCAAACAGCTTTTCAGATCCGCAGTATCCGAAATTCGAATAGCTATGATGATTGGCTATCATCAGGACAAAGATGATACTTGAAGAAGAAGATACAAATGCCGTTCGTCACTTCTTGTCTCTGTGATTTTTTCAACTTAAAAACTTGAGTCAACCCATTCGCATTTCGCGAAATCATACTTTTTAAAGTAAGAATTAAAAAAAAAAATCAAATAACCGATTAAAAAAAAATTAAGAAGAGGAATTAAAACAAAAAATCTTTATTCTGTGGTAAAATAATATATCTTTGTCCAGAAAACAGCGTTATTAATGAATTAATAGTCATGCTTGGTAAGTATTACTTTTTAATATTAATATTGAAAAGTAAAAAGAGACCTCACATAAATATTAAGACCGTGGAAAAATTCCAACGAAAAGCCCTTAATTACAGTTGAGATCCCATCTATTAAATTTCACTATCCAGATGGAAAAATGTATTCTCAATCGTATTCCTGAAAACATTCTAAATATTATAGAAACTTTGGATGCTTATTTCAAAAGGAAAATGGGATACAAAAGGAACAATGTCATTACTAATAATACCAAACCAAGACATTAAGTTATTAGCTATATTAAGATGTATATTATGTTAAACCAATATCTAATGTTCTCGAAATATATTTTAGACATAGAACAAAATTGTTCTACCATTCATTTCACTAACTTAATGGTGTATATAAACGAAATGTACATTGTAAAAAAATAATAAAAAAAACTAAGCCCATATAAGATAGGAATGCGGCACTATCAGGGAGCCGGGGAGAGATATGGGCAAACCTAGCAGATATCTCATGTTTGGATCAACTCGGGTTGTTCACCTGATCTATCTTCTGTTTTCTTAGGGGCGGCTTAAACTAGCGGCGTTTACACTTGTAAATGTAATGTAGTTCAGGTCATCGGATCATGTAATAGAGGGGAAAGGGTTTTGTTTCGGCGTAAATTGGTTAAAAAAAAATTAAAATAAATAAAATAAAAGGTAATGGCTTTACAGATGGAAACGTGGTAATCGAACCGTATTGTATCGAATAACTCCGAAATTTCAATCATTCACTTTTTCCCTAGTTTAATCAAGAAATTTTTTCTAACTCGACACTTCGCCTTCACATTCCTCTTAATTTAAATACAGTCCTGAAGCTGAAGTTTCGAGAGCATAAAGCATTCCTCGACAAATGTAACAAATCTCTATTTCTTTATTGTTTTATTTAACTTTTTTCATATATATATATATATATATATATATATATATATATATATATATATATATATAGATATATATATATATCACACAGAGACTGTCTTCCCAAGCGCTTTTGTATTTTTTATTTGTATAATTTTGATCCATTTAAATATTTTATAAATTATCTAAAAATTGTATTTTATATTTCTTAGATTAAGTACAATGCATATTTAATAACGTTTTGTAGATTTAGTGGAATACGTTACAATTAAATAAGTGGTTGATCCTAACAATTATAATTTTATTTATAAATTATATTTATTTATTTTATTATATTTATTTATATTTATTTGATGGTGATTATTTAAATATTTTTATTTTGAAGAGAAAATATTTATCGTCACAATATAAAATATTTAAAAATTATAATTTCAGTATATGCGCACGAGGGGGTGTGTATAAATGGGACTGATACTAAAATTAAAGTACAAGTGAATAAGTTCATTAAAATAAAACATCAAAAATAAATTGTAGAATAGTGGACAGATTTGCATTATAAATTAGCTCATCATTTAGAAGAACAAAAAATAAAAATAAAATGAAAAATTTTGGTTTACAAAAGAAGTATTTTTTTTTATTTGACTCTCAATATTTGTTAGGTATGAGCTCCTAACATTGAAACTTTGACTATAGCAAACAAGACTAATAATGTTTGCTGGTCAATTCTGACCAATTTATTTTATTATTATCTAGATATTACAGTCGGATCTATAAACCCTCACAAAAATAATATAACACATATAGAAGACTCATCTATTTTTATATTATAATTACAGACAGTTTAATAATTATTTTTCATCTTGAGCTATTCAGCTATGGAAGCATTTAGTAGGGTCCATTAACCAGCAGTTAAGCTGAGTTGTTCAACTGACTCGGCGCTTTTTAGCAAGGCGTTGTTTTTACAGCCAAGTCATCCTTCCTTATTTCTCTAAGCCACCATCTTTCTAATATTACAAAATTTATAAACATGATTAATAATAGTTCAAACAAAACATAATTATGATCTGCTAAGGATTAACAAATATAAAGCCATTCGGATAAACTATATAAGGATCATGAAATACAACGAAGTAGAAATATTGGAGAACTACGAAATTAATGTTCAATAATCTGGTAGGTTAGTATAATTTGGAATAATTGACAATGTTTTTGATAGAGTGCGGAACTTGTTTTTATGCACCATTAACAATTACAAAAAACAATAAAGCTTCTGGATATCAAGAAACCTAAAACTAAAATTGTTAGATTAACCATCTTTTATGCCAAAGATCTTAGGTCCACAACCCGGCAGGCGGCCTAGGTTGAAAACCTTTGATTTTGCAATCCTTTGGATGAACGTAAAATGGCGATAAACGTAAAGATGTCTATCATAATTATACATTGATAGCCAAATTTAGGACTCCCACAGTAGCATATAAAATTGCGTCAAATAAATAAGCAATAAAGCAACAAATAGTAATGTCCTTAATACAACATAAGCTTGTTCCTTGTGACGCCTCTTTGTGCTTTCAATCTTATTGTTCTGATCGAAAAAAAAAATGTAGGCCCAACCGGCCGAGCTATACAATAACCCTAATTTAGAAGGCCAGATAAGGTAATGATCCTCCTACGCCTTGGTTTGAATCTCGGTTGGTAAAGCAATAATAACCTCTTTAATAGTTTATTTATCATCAATCCCAAAAGCTATAGAAACTTATGATTATGTTTGTTCAATCCCTATTATATCAATTCTATGAACAGAATAATACCTGCTCCCAGTTGTTCGTTTAGTGCATTCTCATTTTAAAGGAGATTTATAATTCTGAATGCCGAATGATTTTGAAGATAAGCAAATATGCTTCCTTTAAAATAGAGTATCTGTATAGTTTCAAGGTTAACTGTTTTATAAATGATAACATCTAACTATCTATGCAAATACAAGTTTTTTGTTGTTGTTTTTAAAAAAATTTATTTATTGATATTTATAACTGTATTACAAGAATACAACAAGTAAATAGGCTAAGTGATACATAATGACATGAGATAATGGCAATTAGAGAAACTACCCACTGCTAGTAATCAAATCACAAGTTCAAGTGAGAAGGTCACGGGGCCATCTTCTTTTCAGACGCCTCGGAGGATTATCGGGAATTGAAGAGGAAGCTAGGTTTGAAACTAGAAGGTTTGAGTGGGAATGAATTTTTTATATTTTCTTATGGTTCGGGCCAAATCAGCAACCATTGGGACGTTAAGGTCGTTATGGATGACTTTATTCTTAACAAAATAAGGAGCAATGCTAGGTAAAGTTATAACGGTTATTTTTTTTATACATCCTATTATAAACTTCCACTTTTAGTAATATTATAGATTTTGCCCAAACTAGATACCTATCCTTCCCTGGCAACCTCCATACATACTTGAATCCGCTAGTCTCTCATCTTGCTTCCCATATTATTCCTGATAACCCTCCGAGGCGTCTGAAAAGAAGATAGCCTCGAGACCTTCTACTATAGAACCTTATTGGAGTGCTACCTATGGGTAGTTTCTCCGCAAGGTTTTTTTTTCATGTTATTTGTTCACATTAGCAGATTTACTTATAATATTATTACAGTTGTAAATATCAATAAATTAATCTAAAAAAAAAAGTAATATTATTTTTTCCTCTTTTACAACTGTTGTTCCCTTCATCCTCCATCTTGTCACGTCACTGCCGAGGAGAACAAGTGTTTCTATTCGATCCAGTAACACGTAACGCAGTTAAGTTAACATTGCAGTAACAGAACATTAGACCGGCGAAGCGCTAGTTACGGTTCACAAAGCTTACTCACTTTCTTCAGGGTAGCCCGCATTTATGGACCATTGCATAATTGAGTCCGTCTCCAATCGGCTATCCATTGGAACTATTTTCTTCTCGGCGTTGTCTCTGGAGTGTTTTCATTCTGTCCTTTTTTGTAACCAGGGTTTTTAGAATGGCAGATAGTTCTTGAGAAGAGTTTACTACAATATCAAAAGATAGACCTTAGTATTTTCAAAAAGCATAAAAGCGTTAATATTTATCAAATTCTCATCCTTTCACTTATGGACGTTTCTGCCTAATAGTACCGCCAAAGTCGCCGGTATATACGAGCCTGTGCTCTGGACAACTAACTCGGTAGCTAAACAAATCGAATTAAATACATCGTTTATTCTGTATTTATATTGATTTTGAAAGTCATAAGCATTATATTTATTTTTATTTTGGATAATATATTTGAAAGTTGGGAATGCTGGTGGAACAATATTTCGCAAACGAAACCAGTTGTGCTTATTACTCACTTGTCATATCTTTTATTATAATTTTCACATACAAAATAAATGTTTAATTAAATAAGTACCTTTATAAGGATTAGGGAGCGGAGTGGCTCAGTGGTAGAGCACTGAATTGTTATGCCGGAAATCCTGGTTCAAATCCCGCTGCAGGCCATGACTTTTATTTAGTCTGATTGCTGCGGGAGATGGACCATATACGATCTAGGACCCTCCTGGGGCCCACCCAGCCTCTATAAAATATTATAAAAATAGGGTACCCAAAATGAGGGGGAGAAATCTGGTTGAGCGTGACCTAGGACAAGTCACCTCTTTGCAGAACCGTTGTCAATGAAACAGTACAGTCTCTACCATGTAATGAACCCCAGACCCTTCATGGGTTGTAGCGGTACATGGTTTTTACTATAAGGATTATGGGGATACTGTTCATTTTCCATGTAAACAGCTAGTTAAAAGTATTAATTACTACAAAGATCACTTTCGTTGATTGGTTTTCAGCCTTACTCCCTACAGGTGATGCTGCTCACAATTGTTCCTGAAAACCAACAATCGCGATTATGAAATGAAGACATTTTTCATTTGATAACGCTGGTTCTTGCTTTATTGTCCCATCTGAGGAAAATTATGTTATTTTCTTTATCTTCAAAAGAAAAGGAGATACCGTGGGAGCCTACGATCGCTTCGTTGCAGAAGGCACATCAAAGAAACATTAGACATGCAACCGCTTGCATAACTGCTGTTATGTTATGTCTGATAGTAGACCTGTCTGTCGTGGGCATTACCTCTTGCACTTTCTGCAAAGATCGTTTCAGGAAATGTCACCTAGTAAATGGTTTTGTATAGAAAAAAAGAGGGACAAAGATAATCGAATTAGGAGGAAGAAAATGTTCCGGGTGGAGGTAATAAAAAAAGTTCTCATAAAGAAGGTAATAGGGAGAACTGTTCATTGGAAAGGCAACGTTTTGACCCACACTGAACGTCTTCTTTAGGGCTAAATATACGAAATTATACATGTATTATGTATTTATTTATTAAAATTATACATTACAAATATCAAAAATACATACAGGTATAGAACAAAACGATAGATGATGGAAAAAATTCCAACGAAAAACCCTTAAGACTCCAAACTAAAACAGAAATTTGTTGATTGTATGTTGAATTTTCAAATTCTGGAGTATTTGTCAGCTGTTTCTATCTAACCTTATCCAACCGGGGTCGAGTAACCTTCCTTATGATTCTTTAGTTGCATTTGAGCCTTTGAGGTGGTGGGATGTTTCTTGGGGGCATTATTCATGTTTTTTTTTTGCTGTTATTCTCTTCCTACCCTGAGGATGCCTGAATAGGCGAAATATTGGACAGATAATATATAATAAGACAGGATAATTTCATTTTCACTTTCTGTTTTAGGTTGGAGACTTAAGGGCTTTTCGTTGAAATTTTTTCCACGGACTTAACATTTATGTAAGTTCTCTTTTTACTTTTCAATATTAAAACGTTAGATAAATATACAAAGCAATAATACCGATACGTCATTCTATATTTTTCGACAACATTTCTATTACCTATTGTAGTTATGTAGCCTTTATAATATTTTATCAACAATTTTTCTATATCTAATATTCCGATTATTTCTTTTTTGTATTTCACCATCTCTATTATATTAATTTTTATTACCTTCTTTATTACTTATTTGATAATACTCTATTCGTATTCCCTTTGCTTTGCATATTTGCCTAAGGGTCTCCCCGTCTTTGTGTTCTATCACTCAGATATCTTGATGCCTGTATGTATTTGTAATATTTGCCACATATAATTTTAATTTGTCTGTGTTTTGTATATTTAGCCCTGAAGAAGACCGGAAATGTAGATAAACAATAAACAATTCTCCATATTTAAGAGACTTTTTTTTTTTTTACCTCCACAGGAACCATTTAGTTCCGTATACATATATAAGGATCATATCAAGATAATCGAATTTTCTTTGAAAAGTAACGTCTTTCATAGTTGGGGTGACTGTTGTTGAATGTTGTTACAAAAGTACTATTGTGCCTAATTTCCTAAAAAAAAGTAAAGTAATTAGATGGTTATTGTTTTATATGTAATTGGAAAAAAAAATCAAGAGTTATATGGTCTAAAAAGGAGTCATCTTTCTTCTTTCTTATTCAGACATCGTTTCTACCTTGCGGTGTAGAGATTTTGCAGAAGGAACGCCACCTGCCTCTGTCAGAAGGGAAGCATTTTGATTGTATTTTATCTGTTATATATAATTTATTTGAAACTATGAAAAATGTTTTTTATTTGAGAATACTTTGATTACTCATTGCAATCAATGTATCTAGTCCTTCCTGTTTAAGTAAGGGGGAATCTTAGTTTGGGTTTGGGTTAATAAACTTCTATTCACCTTGAGCGCTAGAAAAATTGGGACAGGTCCTGGTAGTTTTGCGATTAAAAGAAATCTTTTTATAATAGAGAGGAAAATAGTTGACTGGAAGATCTAATGTGGGATATAGATAGTCTGGGGTATCTATATCCCACATTAGATCTATATATTGGCTCCGGCTTTTATCAGCCCTGAAGATGACCTACAACGTAGGTCGAAACGTCGGCACTTATAATAAATAAGTTTTTCTTAATTTGTGTTATGTTGACTGCACCTCTGTCTATATCCCATCAAATCCTTTTATAGTTACATAGCTCCAAAATCACTACATCGCAGAATAATAAGGTCAGTAATGGATCTATAGACTGAGATAATAAGCGACCTATATCTCTTGAAACGAGGAATACATCTTAACAATTGTAACACTACTGTTACATACTCCTTTATTATTTCGTAACATGTCCAAGCCTTTAGACCAGTTTTCCATGAAACTGTACTCATTGTTGACTCATTTTCCTTCCTGCTACCTGAGATTTACGACCTTGGGACCCTGTCATGGATACGCTGCAGTGGGAGTGGAAATCGCCAGCAGGATTCTGTTTCAAATGTAACCACTGTTGGGCAAAGAGGGAGGTTCGCTTTATGTAAGTCGAACCAGGCATCATATCAACATATCCTCTGACATTCAAGGTATATTTTTCACTCTTGTCATTTTTTACGTGGTAATAATTTATGAAATAAATAATTTATTAAAATGAAAAAAGAATTATATTTAAAAAAATTAGGAAGAAAATGGGTTGGGTATAAAAAAAAAATTATAAATCGACATTTCGACCCACATAGGTCAGAGCTGGTTAACAAGATACAATTATATTTAAATCTGAAATAATTGGAATAGAAAATAATATATCAATTAATATATAAAAATGAAAATGTAGGAGCATACAGGATACAAAAATAGAAATAAATTTTTCAAAGGATATGAACTAAAACAATGGAATAAAAGGTAGTTATGAAATAAATTAATATAAATTAATTAATAAATGGTAGTTATGAAAAACAATATGTAAATAAAAAGTAAGGCCAAAGTATAATAAGTAAATGAAAGAACAATCAAATAAGTCTACAATGTAATAATATAATCTTAATTATTATTATTTATTGTATACAGTCTACTTATATTTATTTATTAAATATTTTTTTTAAATATTTCAAGTAGTCTAAGAATTGTGATTGAAATTTATACAGTCTTGGTTTAAATGAGTACATTCAATGAAAAATGTATCATGCTTATATCTGTGTTAAGATGTTTATCCAAATCGATTTAACTATAAGTTAATTGCATGTAATTATTAAATTAACATTAATCAGCGTTTAGTTTAAACATTAAGACGACAAAATTATAACGTAAATGTTTACTTATGAAATATGACATCACATCCATAGAAATTAATTACATTCAAGTGCTTATAGATATATGAAGGATTTTTTCTGGCTTATAAGCTATAAAAATGAAATAGTTTATTTTGTTAATTATTAAAGTTTTATCGTTAGATTTTAAAATTATGAGATCCGACATTCATCTCCTTTTCTATTTTTCAGCACTAATTACATTCGAAGTTTATGTTTCTATAAAAAGTACTTTCTCATGTTGTTTTTTTCTTATGGCGTAGGCGAGAATAACGTTGAATTTTAGGTAATTATTTGTGAGTTTTAGTCTTTATTTTTAATTAATAAAACGGAGTGCTGAAGATCAAAGTTTTTTTTTCTGTCCTTTACCCTCAATTACATCCTAACGCTGCGGAATGTATTTATCAATGTTCATTTATCGATTCTAATAATATCTAAATTGGATATGTAATATACATATCTGAATTTATTAATATATATATATATATTAATATATATATGAATCTTTTAAATATATATATATATATATATATATATATATATATATATATATATATATATAAACCAAAATGCGATACGATTTGAAGCTTTAGAATGATTTCCTGAGACGCCAGTGAAAGGTAGCAACAGTTACAGATATCTATTGCCTTAAAGCGAGGACTCCAGGACAATAAACGTTTCTCCTGTCAACGATAAAGTACCCTGTAGTCATTTTTTGCTACTGATTTTTTTCTCTGGACTTCCTGGATCCTCTGGAAGGGAAACTATGAACAGAGCAGTTGCTCGCTCACGCTAGGTTACTTTTTACAACTTACAATCGTACGAAATCGAAAGCGAATCGAAATTGTGAAGGTGTGAGTTAGATCAGTAATCACTCATCTGTTACTGCGAACTCAATATCGAATAGGCCTTTGATAAGGTGGGCTGGTTCTAATTAATTATTAATTATTATTTATCCTAAAATTAAAATTTAGACCCCAATATCTCGATGATACAGTACAATAAATTACTAAAGTTAACCAAATCTCTCTCCTTTTTGCTGTCGTACATTCTGGGTATCGATATCATTGTTACTATTTGTAAATCTCGAAAAAAAAAAACAATCCACTGTTACTAATGGAACCAAGGGTGGTTCCAGGATTTTGTCTGGAGGGATAAAACGGGCAGACGGGCAAAAAAATCAACAATAACTAGTAGTATTTATAGTAAAGTTTCAAAGGTTTATTAAAATATCTAAACAATAATTTCACTCATGTTATTTTATTCATATATTTTAACAACTATCATCACACGATTTGCCTATAAGTATGTAATGTAATGAATTCTACACAGCCGTCTGGGGGGGAGCACGTGCCTTCCCCCCTGGATCCGCCTATACATGGAACAGTTTGCAATATCACTGTTACATCCTTGTGTCACCGTGTACTATCAATCCTTTTTCCTTTCTTTTCATGACCATTCATCCAGTGAAAGTCCTCCTTGCTGCTGTCACCTAAATAAAAAGTATCTCTAACAAAATCGACTGTAAGGCACCGGTTACGCTCGGTGTCGCGTATTTCCTCATCTAGTCCTTTTCCTGTTTTCTCCTCTATTAAAACAAATGAAAACTACACCATATGCTCTTGCCATACAGTATAATGGTATATATGCTCACAACACAATATATTCTACATCGATAAGCAGTAAGACGTATTTTCTTTGGATTCCTAAGAGGTTAAGCAAATGTGGACGGGGTAACTCTGTGTGCTGAGGGTTAGCTGCTGTGCCGAAAGCCCCGGGTTCAAATCCTGCTGCCACAGCCTTAGATGGAGCCTGGAAAATCTGGATAACCTCTTGTGGAGTACCCAACCTCAATAAAGTGGATACCCATAATTGGGGTAAAAACCTGACGATTGAGTGTGATCTTGGACAAATCACGTCCCAATTGGACAACCGTTGTCCTAGAAACAGACACAGACAATGCACTGAACCCAAGAACCTTCATTGGTTGTAAAGCTTCAGTAAATTCCTTAACTAGACAAACATTTACTATATTAGATATTGGAGACTTCAGAGCGAAGTTATAACCGTACTATAGTATCAAATACTTCATTGGAAAATTTCTTCATTAATAGAGATTATGAAAGATTCTCCCTTTTATCAACTATTATATATTCTTCTTCTGTAAATTTTGTAAATACATCAAATTCATTTTACTGAAATTAATGGGTATGTTTTGTGAAATTTTGGGGTGTTGTCGATGGAAATTTATGTTCAAACTCGAGCCTAAAACATTTTTAGCAGTTTTATCTGTTAAATCTTTAGTCCGGCTTCTAGCCATCTCAATAATGTCATAGCGAAAATTGTTTATATAGAGCAGTTTATAAATACAGTGACCCAGTATACTTCTTTTTTATTTATACTGATTTATTTTTATTTTTTAGTTTATAGGCTTAATCTGTAATTTGACACATCAAAACACTTATTCGTAAAGATATTAAGATTTATATTTGTTGTTTTTGTTTAGTTTTATTCTAAAGAACAAATATTCATTAATGTTTTAATTTTAAGCTTTGTAATTATTCTAGTTTTTATATCTAGCGATTTATGATACAGTTTAAAAGTTATCGACGGGATTAACGCTGGAGACCCAATTTCAACTCATAGCGACCCAAGAACATATAAAAGTTTTACATGACTTTTCACGACTTGACCAAGCCTCCGATAGATAAGAGAGGACTGCCATAAACTAGTATGTGACTGGAAGGCTGCTCATGCATAATAAACAGTCTTATCTACGACAGCCGCTCTGTGACTAGGCTCTTTCAGTTTAGTAGCCATGGTAACTCTTCGTGTCATCAATGCCCATCCATCAAATCTTCATACATATAATGTTTATGATACGTACCGTAAGAGCGGTGATGTTGCTTGTATGGAAGTAAGCGTTTCTAGTGTGATGGCCTGGTACTAAAGCAGTCGTAACGAAATTAGGCGCGTGTACTTCAATACTAACTATATACGACAGCCTCCAAAATACCAATAAAAACATCTGATTTAGACAGTTTCTTGAATTCTGTCGTTCATTGAATGATTCTACATAAAAAACGCCATAATTCTCCACACCTCCATACTCTAATAAAGATATGTCCGTTACTATACATGTAAAACAATGGCCATCAAGTTCTTTTGTAATGGGCATATTAAGAAAATATTTTACAATAGACAAGAATTGTTCTCTGTACCCACTATATTGAAAGCTACGAGATTTTTATTGTATCATAAACTTGTACCTGGCACATTAGTTGGATTGTTGTAAGTACATTATTGTCAAGCAGCAGAAAAGATTCCAGTGGGCGCTGGAGTGTGTGGGTATTCAATAGCTATTGCTTATGGGCTATTAAAAAAAATTACTCATAAGGACTTGCGATGATATTTAAAGATGAAAAAAAAAAAAAAATTCTTTAAATTGCTGGTAAACAGAATTGGAGTTCGTAAATCATTTTCATTACAAGTTCAAGACACAAAGAACCCCAAGAGAATTAATAATTCTGATAATTTCATTCAAAACAATAAACTTATTACAAATAGAATTCAATATTTTACTATTATAGATTCCTATTTCCCAAGCACATAACAAATAAAAAAAGATTAAATTTTATTCATATATTGAAATGTTAAATACTTCCTTCATTAACATCTTTTCATTATAATGTCAATGTTTTTTAAATTTTAATGATTATTGAATATGAATATAGGATTAACTTCAATTCCCAAATGGTTTTGTATTATTATTTTTTAACGGTGGTGTGTAGCAATTTAATATATATTTATTCATTATAACTAATAATGTTCATTATAGCTGTCGAAAGTAGACCATGCATTGTGACCCTCTAGTAAAGAGTATGGATAATTTTTATCTCAATTAATTATTAATATATCTTATATAAAGAAAAATTAACCAATTTAAAAATAATAAATGATGCTTTTGGAAGGTTTTGTGCTAAAGATCTATTGGCGTAAGTTTTTCTTTTTCGTCATCCAATAGTTATTGTATTGGTAATCACTGTCCGCAATATTAGAACTAAGCAACATATATACAGACAATCAAATACTTAAGAAAGCGCAGAGCTATTCAACAATGATTAAAAGTCAGGGCCAGAATGTAATAATAGCATGGATACCGTCCCATGTTGGAATTAAAGGCAACGAGGCAGCAGATCTAGCAGCAAAGGAAGCAGCAATGTCAACTCTAGATGAAATAAGAGTCTACACTCCATCAGATCTCGGAAACAGCCTGAAATCCCTAGCAAAGAAGACCTGGGACCAGCTCTGGGAAAGTGTCGAGGACGGCAACAAATTAAAAGGAATAAAAAAAGAAACCTCATCCTGGGAAAGTTCTAACCGTACCAACAGAAGAGAGGAAGTTGTCCTAGCAAGATTGAGAATAGGTCACACCCGATTGACCCACGGATACCTCATAGACAAGGAAGCTCCACCTAAATGCACATCCTGCAGAGTACAGCTATCCATCGCTCACATTCTAGTAGATTGCCCGCGTTACGCAGCTTACTTTGAAAACTGCAAAGTAGAAAGAAGACTCCACTGGATGTTGGAAAATAATGTTTTGAACGTAACTAAAGTAATTGACTTTCTAAAAAAATTTAACCTGTATAGCCAAATTTAACAATAAAAAATAAGTCAAAACAAACCTAACTCAAAGGACACGAATGACCTCTGTAGTTGAGTGTCCAAAAACCACAAAACCTAACCTAACCTTGTATTGGTAATAAAGAAAAAATTGTCTATTTTCTCTTTTTAAATTTTCTTTAGGGTTGATGATTATCTTCCAGCAATTATTATTTAATAAGACCTAGACAACAAGACCTGTTTTTAAAAGGCTTTAAACAAAACGATTATGTTCTGATAGAGGCTGGGTACGATTCTCTTTGCACTAATTCCCAATTTAGGGAGGGAAAATGTAATAACCAGTAGAGCTTTCAATAAGCTGTTTAAATCTATTTCATTTGACAAAATCATTTGCAACTTGATCAAAATATTCCTCTTGAACGAATTGAAGTGAGTCGTAATTTCTTTCGTAGGAGGACGTTCGGTCAACCGGTCAGATGCCTGATAATAACTTCAATATAATTTCTCTCTCCGCTACATTGCTACATTTGAGATTATTACATGGTTCAATAAAAAAATCACGTTTTTTTACGTGACACCTGAAAGATGTCATTCACAGAAGTTTTCTCTTCTTTACTTCCTTACATGTGAAGCCGAAGCACTCAAGCAAGTTCAAACGGTTTCCGGTTAAAGGACTTTCCATACGATTCGTTAAGACGGAGACAAGAGAGTCTCATCAGCAGATAACTGCCTTTGTTTTCAACTTAGCTCGGCGGAGAGATAAACAAACTGCCCGTGAAGTCGCAATAGAATATGCAGAGATCCGGCCTCTAGCTGGAGGATTCTCTAGGGGATTCCTGGAGAGAGCGAGAGCACTCTAAAATTAAAATATTGACTGGAGTGGAGGATTAGTTGTTGGCTGGTTAAGAGATTAATCCTTCTTGTTTAATCTCCTCTCCTCGATACCAGGCAGCGCCACTTGAGCTTTTAATTAAATTCCGTAATCCAAAATCTTCAAGAACTAAGATAACTACAGAATTTTCACAGGTTTCACAACCCCTTTAAGGTATCTAAATTTAATAGATAAAATATATTCATTTATTATACTTGACATATCGTTCCTTCAATGGAACAATGCTTAAAACTCAAAAAACCTATTTTTTCAATTGAGGTATTTGAAGTTCCATGTGAGTTTAAAAAAATGAGTATTGGTAAAGCTTAGCATTCTTATTGAAATGGTGGTATTGAAAGTCTTTGATTAATTGAAGGTCTTTTATTAATCATTAGAACATGTTTAAAAGTTTCAAACTTTTTTTATTTTAACTCATTATTTCTATGAAACTTCATGTTCAATATATGAATATTAAAAAAAACATGTTGGAAATGGAACATCAGATATGTCATTCCTGAATTTAAAAACTTTAACCAATACAATTGCTACTGAAGGCTTTTAAGTTATGTCGTGATTATTTTAAAGGAGAGGTATGGTAGATCCTAATTTGTCACTTATAACTATAAAAAAACGAAATTCAAGAGGAAATGAAGGTGCGGTTAAATACAGGAAATTCATTCTGTTTGTAGGTCTCGACATTACTTAGATCCCACCTTCAGTCCAGAAATTCAAAAATTCAAATTTATAAAACAATCATTCTACCTGCAGTATTCCAAAGTTAAACGTGGGCGTTAACGTTGAAGGATGAAGAACGTCTTAAGCTGTTCGAAAATAAGCTATGGTGTAGTATTTTCGGTCCGAAAAATGATGAGGCCACTGAGGAATCGTGGAGAACATACAATACGGAAGTTAAGATGGACTCGATATTTGGGCATCACGTGATTCTTAAGAAGTGATCAAGCGTTGGATCGATTGGTAAATGTCCTAGGAATGGACCGAGCCGTAGGTGTGATGATTACATAAATGGTTATCTACAGATTTGGGTTTGGGAAGTGGCCCGTGGACGGAAGTTTGATAGAGTCTGGTAGTATCACCTATATCATAAATCAAGGATAGATTGTAATGCATTATCAATTAAAACGTATTCAAGGACAATAGTCACTATCGCGAAAAAAACATGAAACTGAAGAATTGAAAAAGTATATAAGAAAACAAATGTTAATTGCAATCATTAAACCCACTACTCACACATTAATATATCAGTTTGGGTTATACAAATTAAACCATATTTTTTATACAACATCCATGTAAGTGTCACCAAAACGAAACCAACATTTTTGTTGCATCAGGATGATATGCTCATTAGGGTTAAATATATGGCAATCTTTACCTTTCGTCTTTGGCAGCAACAAAAGCCATGATAAATAGGCCATAAATTTGGAGTACTTAAAAAAAAAAAAGGTAAACACCTTCATAAAATTTACGAGTTCTGTCAGTCATATTTTAATTTCTAGCCTGCTATTTCAATAATTAAAAATTCATGTGTTTTTTTTTGTTTTTTAAGAGTTTTTTCCCTAGTACCTCTAAATTGTAACTTTAAACATAACCTATGATTTCGTAATGATTAAAAATTACCAGATACTAAGTTCTAGATTCTCCTTTAAATGCTAATTTATACTTGACCTTGATAGGACCTAACAACCCACTGCCCACACTTTTACAAAACAGGACGAAAACTGCTGAAGCACGCTGTGTGGGATATTTATATGCTGGATAATCATTGTTTCTCTAACTCTTTGTATCACTTCCGCCACTAGTACAGTATATTATACGCGAATATATATCTACGGCACATTAACAAACAATGAGAATTTGGTTTGATTCTTCGTAAAAGTTAGGTTGTTTTTTTTACAGGTACATTTTTCTATTTATTCAGGAATAACTCTCTTATACACCAATACAAGTATAATAGCTATACGCACTAAAATTTGGGTATCAAAGTCCAACAGAGGATTTAAAATGAAGAAAGAAATTAAGAAAATATATATTTTACCCAATATGTTTTAAAACTTCCTTAATTTTAAATTCATAAGACAGATAAAGATTACATTAGATGCTTCTTGGACACTGATGGTTTTAAATGTGAGAGCAGTTTTTGGTTCTAAAATGGAGTCCGTTGCCCTAGAACAATCTCTTCTATGTACTGAATCCAAGACTTATCATTCGTTGTAGTAATACAGGCTTCATTTTTATTTTGCAAGTTTCACCAGATAATTTTCTGAAGTCTATGTCATATGCTACATTAAAATGAAAATATGCCTTTAACATAATGATGATGTGTTATCCTAGTACTATAATTATATAAGTTTTCCAATCCTGAAATTGGAATTTAGACAAGCAGTTTCGAAGTTTATCTAGCACGTCATCATAGTATTACTTTATAACTTAAGACATTTAATATAGCCATTTAGATGAGCTATCGTGACAGAACTAGACATCGAAACTGGAGGAAACAGTGGGTGCGACCCGGAGGCGGGAGATACGATCTGAAGATAAGGAGGTGGCTGTGGGAGCACCCACGGGTCGGCTACTGACAAAGCAGTGCTTATCTCCACCTTCTTCTAGCCGTTTTTTCTTTCCAATCCTATCCCGTTTTGTAATCCTATCTTTCCAACTACCACAATTTTATTTTTCCAGTTTTAAGGAAGAAACCGATTCTCGCTTATTGACCTCAAATCCCATACGAGTTATTTTTTTTCTACAACATTTACCACTTTCCTCACCTTCAGAAACGACAGGCCGAGAATAGTAGTGGGTTAGTTTACCCATACTAGTTTATCTAAACACAACAGACATTGGTGTAAAGTTTAAGTACCACAATTACACAAGTAATTAAGAATTTTATAGTTTTTTTTTTTAAGATAGTGATTACTGACCAAAACAAATGGATTACTGACCGTATTGCAAATGTGAAGGTGAAAATCCAAGAACCAAACAAAAATGTTGAGAAAACTATTGAATAAAATCTAAAACGTTTATGTTAGTGTTATATTTTTTATATTGGGGTGGTTAGATAGCTAGCTGTAGATCCTGTGTTCAAAAATACAATTATTTTTCTTTGAACAATCATGAAACGATTCTGTGGGATATGGAGAATCTCCAGGGGCACACCTACACTCTATAACTTAGGGAAGAAAATAAGGCGGTTGCACGTGATCTCGGCCAAGAACCACCTCATTGTATAAACGTTTGCTTGGCACCCCTCACCCTTTAAGTTCAGGGTGGTACAGATATAATTTTTTTTTTATGAGTCTATAGTATATTCTTAGAGTATTCGAACAAAATAGTTATTGAAAAAACATAATACTAACTAGCCATAACCGAAAAAAGTAGTAGCTTGTACACCCTATCTACAGCTTGTCTCAAAAAGCAATAAATGTTTCGCCAAATATTTTGCATACAACGATGATATCACATAAAGGGACCATAGGTAATCGCACGTTAATTTAAAACGATTCAACGTGCTTTGTTTCGACATGTCTTGGGAATGACCAGTTTTCAACTTGAAAAATGTTCCAAAATTAGGTGTTTGTTTGTCAAAGTGTTTTTTATTTCTGTTAAAACCATAACGTACTCTTGTAGCATTATGTACAGAAAAATCCTAGTTTTTAAAGCACGTTAGCAGATACCTTTCTTTCGTAAGATAGATAGAAGGCATAATTCTGATGATGCCTAAATATGGAAAAAGGTCGACAGGTTATATGTTGAATATTATTTGAGATACTTAAGGCTATGGATTTCGATAATCATATTCAACAATAGATTTTCACTTTTTGAGGGGAGCAGTACTGCATTGAGATTCAATACGTTTCGATTGACAAGCCTGCATCTGGATAGATATGTCAAAATATTGTCATATTATAAAACTGTTATAGTCATATCGCAGTTGAAATCATTTTCTGATTTTTATAATGGCTATTTCTAAAAAATATTGAATTTCATAAAGATCATTAGTCACAAATACTGTAAATATTATTTATCTTACACACGAGTCTAAAAATAATTTTACGGCATATTTAATAAAATATCAAATAACCAAGATAGAAACTCAAAGTAATCTGATTAAGGAAACAGTGCTTATAACACAATAATATAGATGAAATATAGATTTTATAACGCATTCCATAGACATCAGAATTAAAAATTGTGTAATGTTAGTAGAACCAATTTATTTCCTCAAAGGTGGATCCTACCTGAACCATTATTACTATCAAGTTGTGGCTCTTTCATTTGGCAAGTCCATTACATTTTATCTATTATTTCATTTTTGGCCCATGACAGCCGTGGGAGGCGGAGAGAAAAATGGAATCTAAATGAGGTAATTTGTCTTCTCTCAGGACAATAAAGCGATTTCTTTTATCTTCTCTTTTGCTATAAAAATGTTAAACACCTGAATGGGTACCAACCTACTAACGACAACAGTCATTTTAGGAAAGCAATAAAATTTGTAATCTACAGTCAATACCTCCACGAAACTGACAATAAAACCAGAACTAACAACCTAATCATAATAAAGAATAATAATTATAAAAAGATTATAAAAAAAGAATCACTGATATGATATAAATATTTTTTTTAAAAACCTATACCACTACTATTCGTGAACGGATTTGGGGTTCAGTACATGGTAGAGACTGTACTTTTTCAAGGACAACGGTTGTGGAGGGAGGAGATGCAGTGCAGAGAGCGCTGAGTTGAGTTGCCAATGTCCATAGGCTCAAATCCGGCTGAGGCAGATAATTTATTAAATCCTTTAACAGCCGTGGAGGGATCCTTTGGTACCTGGAGACCCTCCTGGGGCTCACCCAGCCTCTGTAAAGTGGGCACCCTACATCAGTGTAGCCCTCCCTGCACAACTTGTAGTCATTGAAAAAGTGCAGTCTCAGACCCGTTCACGGGTTATAGTGGTACAGGTTTTTTTTTCTTAAAGATAAAATAAACAGTTTTTGCCTTTTCTATATTCTTTTGGACGTCTATCAATGTTTTTAAAAATCCAGAATGACTAAAAACATTGATCAAATTGTGACAAAACCGAAGTGCGTTAATTTCCCTTGTTAGTGAAGCTAAATATATATTTTTTAAAGAGAAAAGATAGGCCCTCGACCGGGATTTGAACCCGGAACCTTTGTCTCACCGTGACATCGCTCTGCCAATTGAGCGAGCCAATCGAGGGCCTATCTTTTCTCTTTAAAAAATAAAAATATTTATAACTCATAAAAAATGACCAATAATTATAAAAAATTATAAATAATAATATGACGAAAGTCAATAAGATCCTAAATTAAAATTAATGTTCAAAGAACTTCGTTCTAGTGTATTCATCGCAAAAATGGCGGGAGCACACTGGGGCTTTAGGATCTAAAAGAGAAGGTTTGTCCTCGACCGGGAAGTGCCTTGGATAGCTCAATTGGCAGAGCGATGTCACGGTGAGACAAAGGTTCCGGGTTCAAATCCCGGTCGAGGGCCTATCTTTTCTCTTTAAAAAATAAAAATATTTATAACTCATAAAAAATGACCAATAATTATAAAAAAATATATTTTTTTAATTTGTTTAAAATATATTTTTTCGGGTGTATTAACCATTGATGGAAAATTCCTCAATTACGAGTAGTTAATTTGAGATAAAGCGTTCTTTAATTAACTTAGAATGAATAATGAGGATGGTACAAGTATTGATGACTGGAAACCGATTCGAAAACAAGTTTTTGGTAGAGCTCCGCCAAAAGTTAATGCTATCTTGTGCTGCCTTACAGTTCAACTCTACCTTCTGTTTCACTCAGAACCTAAGCTTAGCACAAAGAACTACCCTAAAAGGCGTAAGCGAGTAGCTAAATTAATTGGGTAGTTTTTTATTTATAGCGAATGAATAGAGGCAATTCCGGGAGCGGTTAGTGAACGAGTGGTGAAGTAGTGAATTAATTAAAGTGGGGGTTAGATCCAGTCAATTCTGCCCCCCCCCCGACCTCGTCCACTTAGTCCCCCCGTCGCTACACGACTCTTTCATAAAAATATTTTATAAGGTTTCCAAATCTACTTTTACCCACGGCCTTTCAAACACTCATTTTATATTCGTATAGAAGCTTTCGCGATAACAGCGCTCTTTTCACATCCAGGCTCCTTCAATCCGCCTTCACTCTTATTTTCTAATTTTGTTTAGTCACTTATTTTTCTTATTCACACTTCTCACTGAATAGCTATAGACCATAATTTAGCAATTTAGGTTTGGATAAGTGCCAAAAAAACTATTTAAAAAAAATATTATTCAAACTGATATCTATTTAAAGAAAGAAAAATATTCTTTTTATAAGTTTGGCAATTCATCATGTTCATTTCGTTACGTAACCGTTATACTATATAGATTTACAAGTTTTTTATGTAGCTTTTTATGTAGAGAAGTTTACCTTTTTTTTTTTGTATACAAGAGAAATGTTCTCCTTTGATGGACAGTGAAAATGGTATTTATATTTACCTAATTCCAGAAGTTGTATACCAAAAGGACAACAAATTAAAAAAAAATTAACATTTTCTGCATTATTGGTTTAACAGAGGAGGAAAATCCGCATTTCAATACTCACTAGACAAACAAATGCTGTAAGCTGAATTAATCACAAAAGACTCGTATACACGCCCATCATAAGAAATATCTGGACTATTGGAATATTGATTTGGGGCTTCATTAAGTCATCTAATTCTTCTTGTATCCAAACCCTAACAATCCAAAATCCTTCGTAAAATCCTCAATGCTCCTTACTGTGATGCGAATCATGAATGAAGTCATCCATAGTAACCTTAGTGTCCCATTAGTTACTGATTCGGCAGATCAATCCTTTCGTTGAAAACTTTATGCTCCCTCAAATCCCCTATTTTCAAACCTACTTCAATTCCTGATGAGTCTGAAAAGATGCCTCGTAAGCTTTTAAGTTGAGTGGGTAGTTTCTCTTCTTGCATTTATCTCGTATACGTAATGGCATGCATTATTCCAAATTTATTATTCAGTATTCTATCGTACTAACTTACTTAGTAGTATTTAATACGTATTATAAAAAATAAATAAAATAACGATTATTATTCAGACTTATTTATTTTACCTCTAATACTTGGAGGACTAGAAATACTCATAAAATATATAAAAGTTATTTGGTTATGACACTCGAGTCCTCAAGGGGGGTAAATAAATTGGCTCACGCAATCTCGCATGTTTTGATAAACGTTGGAGCATTGATTCAATCGCTGTCGTAATTATGAGAGTTCAAAACGTCAAGAAAAATATAAACACGAAAGCAGATATGTATCTCAACATGGAACTAATTTATTGTTAATTTTTGAAACTAGTTCCACACCATTTAATTATCATAAATATATAAACATACCACGGGATCTTGCCTATTGACGTTTAATTTAATGTATCGAATCCGAATAAAAAATTACAATCATGTAAAATTAATTAAGAAAAAATGTTGATATTTTAATTTAGAAAGCGAGAACTTAGGTAGTTTTAACTCTAACAGCCAACGAAGTAGTTTTATAGGTATTAATCATTAAGTTTTGTTCTATTTTTTAGCCACGGGTCATCTTATTTTTAAGATTCCTTGACCTCATACAAGACTGAGAAGACAAGAAACTGCTCGACGTTTTCGCATACTTCAACATTTACTGGACAAATTTTTAAAGCTCCCAATTAATTACAAAAGACTCATTTACATGACAGTTATTAGACCTATTTGGACATACGGAGTTGAGCTTTGGGGCTCCAATCCAATCCTTACAATCCAAAATCCTTCGTAAAACCCTTAACGCTCCTTATTATGTCACAAACAAACTCATCCATCGTGATCTTAATATCTCATATGTTGCTGATTTGGCCCAAACTAGATATCTATTCTTCTATGAAAAGCTGCATACACACTTGAATCCGCTAGTCTCTCAACTCGCTTCGCATAATATTCCTGATAACCCTCCTGATATGAAAAAAAAAACACTTGCGGAGAAACTACCCATCGGTAGCACTCCAATAAAGTTCTATAGTAGATGGCCTCGAGACCTTCTACTATAGAACTTTATTGGAGTGCTACCGATGGTTAGTTTCTCCGCAAGTGTTTTTTTTTTTTCATATCATTTGTTCATATCAGAAAATTTACTTGATGTAATATAATTACAGTTGTAAATATCAATAAATTATTCCAAAAAAAAAAAAGGATTCCTTGAAGATATACTTTAAATATTTATTTAATATAGAGCATGTTTCTCATTTGAACAATATCACTTCAGAGTTTAATAAGTTCCTTTATGTATAACAGATTTATTAAAATAATTTATTCATTGAAATTTACAACTGTATTATATTAATACAACTAGTAAATGGCAGGAATGGTAAATATTTGCATGAATAAAGACAAGTAGAGGAACTCCCCTTAGTATTCCTATCCATGTTAAAGCACTGGAGAAACTCTTGTACGTTGTAAAAAATTACGTTCCTTGGTTTTTAAATTAACAATTAAATATCACGGTAGGGAGAGTGTCCTAGCCAAGTTTATTTATAATTAATCTAATACAGCTAAGCATCAAAAATTGAAAAATATTTGAATGTTTCACCATTATAAAATTTAAAAAAAATAGTGAAGATTTATTTAAATAAACAGGCTACAGAAGCACATATGAAACAAATATTGACCTTCTTCGGCTAGATGTCAATTTTCCAGACAGCAAATATATTTACTAATAAGCAATCTTGTACAATTAATCCTTTTTTCGTACAGGACAGTTAAACTATTTAATGATTTTTGTCTAAGGCAAGTGGCCCACAGAAGCCACAAATTAATCCGAAGACATTTAAAGTGGACTAATTTTCGCAACAATGAGTTTGACCTCAAATTCTGGCCGCTCAGCGGTTCTACTTCTTTTTCAAAACGGCTTTCTCTAATTTTTTTTTAAAGTTACTGGTTTTTTTTTCAAACTGGTTTTTTAATTAGTCTTAGTAACATTAAGGCCATACATAGTCTTCCAATGATTGGAAGACTATGTAAATATGTAATTGAGAAATCACAAAAATCTAATTTTGTAATCATTTGTAAGTTTGTATTGAAAAATCATCAATGCGTAGAGCGAGGTACTGATGATGTTCAAATCCATCATAAAAATTATTTAATCAGTTAGCACTGATAAATGAACCCTGTGGGACCCGCAAGCTCTCCCTCATGCTCATCCAGCCTCTATAAAACGGGTACTCTTAATTCGGTGAAATCCTGACAGTAAATCGCACTCACAGCAAAATCCCCTACATAACAATAGTTGGAGTAATTACTGAAACATTACGGTATAGCTGCAAATGTAAAATAAAAGAATAATAGTAATAAAGTTTATTCTGTTTACAAATGTTTATTTAATCACTGATTGTAAATTTTTTTTACTGTTGGTTATATCACACCGAAGAATTTATCTATGGTGTAAAATATATAGCGATATTAGCTCAATTAATGCATTCACTACCTCGCTATTTGTAACGTATGAACACGATTAAATTTTAGTTAGTATAGTCCATTCTTTTTAATGGAGTAACAATTAGGGTTATACAAAGGCTTTTAGAGCAACAATAGAAGCGCCATGAGAAATTAAAAAGGAACTGCATTAGTAATATCGACAGGAGGAACCAGGCGAGAGTCTGAAACGAAACAATAGCTTCCGGATTGTATCATTAAAATGTATGCAGCAATTAGTAGCTTTAGTCGAGGTTCTGTTTGCTTTTGAGCTGCAAAATTACTATTGTTCCTGAACAGTCAAGTACCTTTATGGTAAATTCGAGATGGTAGATCATATTTACAACTTGGGTATGATCATCTTGAATCAATGACTACAGGCATATTGTATAATAGAAAGACCATATTTTATAGAAACGGGAAAACTATTATTGAGGTTGGAATAGCAATCCACAAGCGGCTTCTGCCAATCAAGTTCTGAAGCTGTGGTTGATACAGTTTTCATGAGTGAAAAAGAGTATTTCCACATTACCTTCAAGGCCATAACTCACCACCGAACTTAGAAATGCTAGAATAATAGATACATAAACAAAAAAATACATGATATACGTCAGAACACTACAAATCATAAGGTATTTACAAAAGTTCCAACAAAGTAAATAAAAAAAGTACATTTCATGACAAAACTCTAAGCAGCTAAAGAGGAAAAACAAATAATTAATGGTGAACAAAAATATAAAATGTAAAAAAGTAACAAGAAAAAAGAATAAAAAATAAAAGCTATCGTTTACTACAAATCCATCTGTTTGGGAAGTAAGGAGATGTTGGAAAAACAAAGGTTTTTAATGAGGAAAGAGAAGAAGAATGTCACATATTAGGAAGCATTGAGTTCCAGATAGTGGTGGGTCCGTCGAGAAAGGAACGCTCGAATATTTTGGTTCTCTCGGTACGAATGGGTATAAAATCAAGAAAGGCGAGAAACACCCTTCCCTTCTCGTCTAGGATAGAAGGAAAGATCTACTTAAAACTCGTCAAAGAGGACCCACGAAACCATTGTACACTTAGATCTGTCCTCGATCACATTTATATTTTATAAATATTATTGGCAGATGTTACACCCAAAATGTCTTTGAATCGTTTTTGAATCAGTTAACGAAGGCATGACTAATGTACGAAGGTAATGGAACTGTTTCCTAGGAGGAAAGTGAACCGACTGGGCCGAGACCTAAATGGTATGATTACATTAAACCCGAATGGGATTTCGAGGTGGTTCAATGGTGGAATATAACAAGGGTCAGTATTTAGGCCTTTGCTGTTTTACGTTATTATTGTTCCCTGTTAATAAAATTGTTCTAGTTTATCTCTCAATATTTTTCTCCTCTATATTACAAAAAACTGAATAAATAACAGAATTACCCTTTATAACAGATAAAAATTGAATCATTTGTCTAAAGTGACACAAATTATAGTTTTTACAGCCTTGAGCACACACAAAAAAATAAACCAAAGATCTACATTACATGTCGGGAAAAATCTAACGGTGTACATTTCTCAGTTATATCAAATATTTTTTTCTTTTCAACTCTTTATTGAAATGTTATAATCTGCCATTTGTGGGAAATGAGTAATGGTGCTATGTAGCTTACAATCATTCCATAACAAAACAATGATATATAAAAAATAAAATAAATAAATATATACATTCGGAAAAATATATGTAATAAAAAAGCGGTAATAAAATGAAGTTATGATCATAAAATAAACTAAAAAAAATAAACAATAATAAATAAAAAAAATATAATGTACACATTCATACTCTATTCAAAATTTGCCTGGGGTCCCCAAACTGAGTTTCTTCCCCAGGAATGAAGGCAAAGCATTAAACGCCAATGGAAGCTGGGTATATCAAATATATAAAAAAAAATGAATGATCATTATTTAGAAGTACTACTGTAAAGTAAAGTGCATTAAGCCCTTCATGTTTCTGTCATTTTTATCAGAATTCATTCTTTTGCATATATTTTTTTTAATTTAAAAATTGCAAAATATGGCTAGATAAATTATTTTTAATTTAACGAATGTTTTATTATTATTCTCTTAACTCCTGAGACTACCTCTACACTACCCTGGCGTTTTTATGATAAATAAATATATAGCATAAAAGACATATGAGGCGTTCAGTATAGAAAGCTTATGCCTCCAAATTTAAGAAATTTACTTTTTCACATTTTCCGATAGCTATCGGTCTAGACTTTAGTCTAGTCAAGCAATGCTTTATGCTCTCGTAACTTCAGGTACAGAACCGGCCTAAAACCATGGGAAATAAGGTGGCAAATTTGGGTGATAGATAAAATCGATTGACTAAACGAGCGAACAATGTTTAAAAAAAAGTCTTGACCCTGAACGCCTCATATGATATGTAACTATAAAACAATAAAATTTTACAAAGTAAAATATGAACAATTTTTTTTTAAATTATGAAATAGTAACGTGAAATATTTATTTTCTTAGCTCGATTATTATTTGTTTAAAGTTTACATTTTTGTTACTTTCTTCAGTTTAATTTTGACAAATAAAGTCGAATTAAAAAAACCGAAGGATTATAATCGTGTAATCGAAATTTAAATTGACGGACATAACATTGAAATGTTTCCAAAATACATCATGTGTGGAAATATACAAGAATATACTGTAATGTTTAACCTCCTGAACTCGCGAGTAGTGAGCATAGCAAACATGTAATGGTCATTGACCCAGGAGCTTGCAGTGAGGTTGAACACGATTTGACCTGCGAAACCGAAACTCTGATTTAACCTAACCTGTAGTGCCCGGTGGGTCGTTAAATAACTTACCAACTGGGGGAGAAATCCTCGCATTAAAAACTGAAGCTTTCAAAATCACAAAGCATATGTTTGTAATAAGTTGCATGAAAAAAGTATACTGAATTTGATGTTATACTTCAAGAGATTCCAGATTAAACCATTACAAAATAAAAAAACCGCCTTCATGATAAATAACTGAAAATAATGAAAAATAAATTCCACAGCCACTATTATTACAAAAGACTTTGTTGATTTCTTCTGGTTGAGACAGTGTTAATAAATTTTTCGCCTACGTTTCGCCAGCCATGCTGCTGGCTTCTTCAGGGCTGAAAAATTGGGGAAAAATTTATTAACACGGTCTAAAGCAGAAGAAATCAACAAATTCTTTTGTACCATAGAGCCATAGAGTAATTGTAAATTTCATATAAGGGGAAAACATGTTTTAATGAGCCCTGCTTAATGTAACAGAGACTAGTTGTCATCTCTACATCATAGTTGCAAGAACATAGATTATAATGGGAATTATTCCTTTTTTTTAATTTATATTATTGAAATTTACAACTGTACTTAACCTTCCGCTCCGTGTAAGTCGAATTTTATCTAAAATGAGTTTCTTGTACTTAAGGAAGCGGAATCATGTTATTCTCTTATAGGATAAGTGGCCAAGTCAGTCCATGGCTTGAAATGGAGTTAATGATTATATTGTAACTCCATTTCAAGCCAAAAAGTACGAGTATGACAAGAACCCGCTTCCTTAATACAAGAAACTTGTTTTCGATAAAATTTTACTTAAAGAATTATTCACAGTGATAGCAGAAATAATACAAGCTCATAAAAAATGTATGAATACTATATGACGGCAAGCTGAGAAATTATCCACTGGCACTACTTAATAAACCAAACCTGATTCTTAATATTAAAATACCTTTATAATTTATTTAATTATTATATGATATATTTTTTTAAATATTTTATTTGAAAAGAAAAGATATGGCCAGGACCGGGACCCGAACCTGGGTATTTCACCTCTCCGTGGGGATTTTAATAAAATACCTTACGTTTTAATAAAATACCTTTAGTTTGCTGTTTTTCGTTTAATAATAATTAATATAAAATATTTAATTACATCTGCATTAAGCTATTATTAGGTAATGAAATTATATAGATTTTAGGCATTTATAATCAGCAGCTGTTAATCAGATTACTTAGACACTATTCTATCTTGTAATAACTTATAATTAATTCAACCTAATTTTGGAGCGAAATAATTTGGGAATTACCTTATGGTTGAATGGTATGATGTATGAAAGGTTATTTATGTTAGCATATATAAACTTTCTGAAAAATATTATTTCTCCTAACCTAAGGGGAAGTTAACTTAGATTGCGTGAAATAGCAATATCCAGAAGCACTGTACGTGATAAAACAGTAAAACTTTCCTGGTAAAACGAACGACATTGGTTTCTGATTCGATCAGTGCGGCCGCGTTCACCCTGCGACCTCGCGCTCAAATCTGCAATTTAAAAAGGCTTGCTTCCTCATGGGAATGTCCTTCCGTTGGCTGCACAATGACTGCACTATATCGATGGATCTGTCAACCTCAGGTTACAGTGGCGTCAATACTTGGCCTAATTTTTCAAACATATTAAAAAAAACACAAATAAAACTGTACTACTAAAATCCAGGAAAGTTATAGGCTCTGAGACAACGGTTGTGCAGGAAGGTGATTTGATCACGCCCAACCACAAGGTTTTCCCCTTAATTAAAAGTATAGATCATAGAAGGGTGAGTTCCGGGAGCAAATGTAGATCCCATAGAGTCCAACTATAGCTCTTAAATTAAATAATTTATCTCTCACAGCAGAATTCGAACCCGGGAACAAGCAACATATTTAAAAATGTAAATAATGAAGCTTTCAGATACGAAATCCTTGCGTATAAACCTCTATTCCCCGCAATATTCCCAAACTCAAAGGAAATTCATGCAAAATCCCTCCATCTTTACTTCAGTTTACCCATAATTAGTAAGAACAATTATAAATATAAAATAATAGATTTTGTATGCGATCTCGATATCGTAAAGGAGGAATAATAAAGTAGTCAACTTTATAGGCTTTTTCTACTTAAACTGTGAAAGATAGAAAAAAAAAAATGTTACATACATTTTTCCATGTTTTGGATTGTACATTTCAGAAAAATAAAAATAAATGGGGGTCAAGAGGAAACTACATTTTTTGAAGGTCGATAGTGACCATTTAAAGTGAAAAACCAAAAAAAAATTTTTATTTCTTCAAACTAGGCCTGAATAAATACAACTTTTATCTGAACCGTTTTTCTGAATTTTGATTCGTTTAAAAGAGGTACCCTGTATATATTTATAGTGATATGTTTGTTGAAACTGATCAAAAATGACAAAAGACTTTGCTAGGCAATGCCGATGAAATATTCCATTACTAAAAACTTTTTTATATAATAGAGAGATGTTTATTTTAAAATAAAATTATAAAATAAATTTTATTATAAATAAATAAAAAAATATTCCTATGCATTATAAAATAATTGTTATTTTTCAGGTAAAGTTGGTTATTACAAAATATTTATGCAAAAACATTGCCTCGAAAGGGACCTTTATTTGATGGCATTATATACAATATAATTTATTGGTATCCTGAATATGAAACATACAATTGATGTTTATTTACATGAGAAATAATAAAAATAGCCCCTCAACCTGCCTGTTCCTCAGCCTCCTGTACAAATAAATACCGGGAGTAAACCGCAATTGAGTTTCCTCAATTCGACAGATTGGACACAGACCTCGTGGAAGCCTAAACTACCATTTCCTTGCGTACTTCGCTTTCTCTTAAACTACCTTAGTGAAAGTTCAATGAAAGTTTATTCTTGGGTTCTGGATTTGGCGTATCTTATGGAAATATGTAGTTTTCAGTTAGGGATCCCTTCTTTTCCTTTTCTTACGATTTCTATGAGAGGTCCTCTTCACCCAATCAATTTTCTTTAATTAACCCGCCTTTTGTTCCAAGCATAACCATTTTCTGACGTAACCATCGTGCCTCAGAAGAAGATGATATCGCACGGCAGTAATCTAAGAAGACTTTTTGGTGAAAGTTAAGGATAATGTTTCAACTTTTAAATGATATTTCTGTTTTCATTTTTTTTTTTTTTGCGTATGATAAACATGAATATTATCACATAATTAACTCATAATTGTGTTAAAATATTAGAGTTAATAAAAAAAAATACTCTTTACCAAAATTTTTTTTAGTTTAGGTTGTATACATGTTTGGCCTTTCTACTTAGTGTATATTTATGTACGTTTTCTACCTTCTCGTAATTTAATACTATTATATATTAAGGAACACATACGAGGGAGCTCACGAGTGAAATTGAAATCGAATTTTACTTATGACTGAATTGTACATACAATAAGAACTGAGGAGTTATCTGTTGAGAAGTTATTATATCTAAATCTAAAAAGCTATTACGGGGCACTTTATACTTTTTGAAGGTGCTGATATTAAATTTCTTTCACATGGGACAATATTAAATTTCAAATAAACTGAATATGATGAAAATGTGGTAGCTCAGTTTGTAGATTTCTCAGTTGTTGTTGAGTAACCGGGTTAAAATCTAGCTGAGGCTAATAAATTATTTATCGATTAACTGATTAACACCGATTTGGATCTACTGAGCCTCTTTCGGCGCACCCAGCTTGAATGAAGTGGTTTACTTCATTGGGGGAAAACTTTACGGTTGAAGTTGATCTCAGGCCAAATGACTTCGTTGCTCAATTGTTCGTTGTCTTAGAAACAGTACCTACAGTCTCTTCAATGTACTGACCTCAAAAAACTTCATGAGTCGTAGTTGTGTTTTTAAAAAAAAATTTATGTACAATTTGTTTGTCTTAATTTGATTTCTGATCGATCAATAGTCTTAAGTATTTTTAATAAGTTTTTATTTCCAACTGTCAAACTATTGATATCGTTTTCGCTTCGTAACGAGATATATATTAATTAATTTTAATTATCGACAGAGGCTGGCTGATGCTGTTGACAACATTAACCGCCCCGCTGGGACGACTACCCTCAACTGAACTAATTAGCTCTCCCGTCAAGTTTAATAGCGATGGCTGTTCCGTCAGACGTTATGACACGACCACAGATACCCGGCGATAGTTGGGAACTATGCGAGGGGAGTGGAGGAAGGGAAGTAGCTGAGAAGCCAAACTATCTCGTGGGGTCCGGACGTCCGATTTACGTTCCACTGGTTCTTAAGGCACCACTACTCGTATATATGTGTAGCAATATTTTATGTCTAATTTCCTTATTTGAACCTGCTCTTCGTACAGCTTTCTAGCATGTACTTCTTTAAATACTTATTTCAAGCACAAACAATTTTACTTTTTTGTAATGATTTTTAATCGATTACATTTCATAAAATAAATCCTGGAACGTATCCATTGCCAAGTTCATATCGGCTCAAACTACGGTAAACAATATTGGGCCAAAATGCTATTTTTATTTAAGGTACTTTATCTAAAGACAGCAAACATTATAATAAATATTTTAATACTTATCATAACAGGAAGCAAAAATATCTGTCGATCTTTCGTCAGTTCAGGGATTATGACGAAAGAAATTAATTAATAAAATTATGATATAAAAAAGTAGAAAATAAAAGCCATCCAGCTTCACCTCCAAAAGACACTAACCTGAGACAGCAACCTTCCACCCACCCTTTGAACAATTAAACAGTTTATTCACTCTCAGACTTGGAACTTTTTCAACTCAACAAAAAACTCAGGAAATCCCTTAATGCAATCAATAGGCAATTATAACAAACAAACCTTAAGACGATATGTACATTGACGAATTAGAAATATACTAATAGAATAAATATAATTAATTTATTACATTATAATAAATTATCAATTATAAGCGAATTTATTCCTTAAATGGAAAAAAAAATTATACTAAAATTGTTTATTTTTACTACCAAGTATTATACTTATTTTTATTTATTTATTTTACTGTTATTTTATTTCTCTATTTTGTGTTTTTTTCCTATTGTTATAAATATATTAGAGCTTTTATTTATTATTCTTATTATTATTATCATTATTTTATATTATTATTCATTATTTTTATTGTTATTATTATTTTATTATTCAACTTGCAGTGTAAAATGTTATACTTCAACATGAATTAAATAATTGTTACAAAATTGTAAACTGGCAAATTTATGGAGAGTACAATAAAATATAATAATAATAGAACGTCTTGATAAGACAATATTATTACAACTTTATTTATTTTTATTGTCATATCGTAAATACTTCAATCAATTTTATTCAAGGTCTCGGACTGTAAATTTAATCGTAAATAATTTGATTTCATTAATAGGAGGGATATTCATTGAAGGGAATCCTACCTCAGTGATTTACAAGGAAAATTTTATGAAAAGTTCTAAAGAAGGCATCCTAAAAATTAGGAAACCTAATTTATAAATATATAATTTAGTTTAAAATAATTTTGTTCAGAGATCATTGAAAATAGTAATGAATCAATGATTCCGCTTCTTTTCTAAAATGGCGTAATTTTTAGTTAAGTCCTTTATAACTTTTTTGTACTTGTATATTGTATCTGTTGTTTAAGGAATCATGACATCAAAAATTAAATAGTTTATCGAGTAAAACTTTCATAGAATAAAGCTATACGAGTATTTATAAAATTATTGATATAATATCTTTCGCTGAATTTAGTTTTTCATAATTTTTTTTATATGATCATTTATTAACACGATCTTTACATTCATCTACAAATAAGGTTCTCAAACCATGAATAAAGACTAAGAAAATATGATAAGATACAAATATAGGTCGGTGTTACTGTGCTAACTGAGATGAAGTGGAACAAGGATGCTGGGGTTGTGCCGTCGAAGCCTATTCCATAGAGGAACGTCAATAAAAGCCAGTCCTTCACGGTTTACCGCCCATCCCTAGAGCCATAAATGTCGTGGAATCCTCAGGTTACGGTTTAATTAAACTAAGATGTAGGAGAATAGGATATGCGAGTAGCCTTGCGATGCAGGTAGCAAGTTGTAAGGTTTTAAAAAACAGAAAAAATAATTATGTTCATGTGTATCATTCTCTCGAACAAACGGAATTAAGCTATTTTTGTGCTAAAAGTTCTATACGTCTACATATCCCACAAAAAATTACAATTACAATTGTAATATCCAGCATGCTACAATTAATTCTAGAGCGGGTATAAATTATTTAATTTCAGTAACCATGAACGTCCATTATTAATAAAATATAAAAATGTTATATTGGATGATATGATGAATTTATGCCCGCTAGCTAAGAATTATCAAGGATAAATCACCTCCCTGCATAACAGTTATCCATGAAACAGTATAGTCTCTACCTTGGACTGAACCCCAGAGTGGTACAGGTTTGCTAAGAATAAAACCCATACGATTAACGAACCGAATTTGTACCTAAAAAAGACATACAGGAGGATATTCTAGAATGCAACCGTCTCAGAATAAAACTAATTCCTCACCAGGGTTTTTAGGGAAAATCTAAGCTGAAGACGGGAAAGAAATAGACGGAAGAAAAGAAGTACGAAGGAGTACTGGACAAAGATCAAGGCTAAAAAAAAAAAGGATAGTTGATATGACATCGTTTTTATTTTTCAATTCGTATGCCAATACGAAGAAAAATAAAAAAATAATATTTATCAGTGGATTTTCTCTTATTATTGGTATTTCTTGCTTTTGTTCTATAATATATTTTCGTAATCATCCTTTTATTATGGACTCTGTATACCAACGGATAATATTTAAGATCGTAGATTATTGCCCGGAAATGTCATGTCAGAATAAACCCTAATAGACTGGTAAATTTAATAGCTTTAATAACCCCTGACCTTAATCTAACCAATACTAAGACATTATTGCCCCCACACTCACGAGCAGACATCAACTCGTTAGGGAGGGAAATCCTGGCTGGGGCTCTTTCTCTCCTGCAGGACAATCGCAAGAATGCTGACTTTCAATCCTGAGTCCTGAATGACAACCATTATAGGCCTAACTTTCAGTCATGAATACGAGCTAATAGACGATGAACTAGTCAGCATTTTTACTTTCGAGTAACGTATTTATCATAGGGAGCTGTCTACTCTCTTAGAGCTATGTGAAACTAAACCCGTCATTAGAATAATTGAATGACTTTTGTTCGAAACAAATATTTATAAAGCCAGTTAATGAAAGAGAGGGAGCGAGAGGGAGAGAGGAAGAGAGGGAGAGAGAGAGAGAGAGAGAGAGAGAGAGAGAGAGAGAGAGAGAGAGAGAGAGAGAGAGAGAGAGAGAGAGAGAGAGAGAGAGAGAGAGAGAGAGAGAGAGAGAGAGAGAGAGAGAGAGAGAGAGAGAGAGAGAGAGAGATTTTATAGAGAAGTAACTTTATTTTTTTTATATGTTATTCTCTGGACCAAGTGCAGGTATTATTATTTCTTCACCACAAGTTGGAGGCAACATCTTTCCTCTTCCGCTATCTTATATGCCTTTAAATTATAGTTTTGTCCTACCAGTCAGTTTTTACCTTTGTTAATTACATCTTCCAGCCATTTCCACATCGAACATTAGTACTATCAAGAATATAGACTTCCTAAAAAATCTATCAGTGTGCATGGAATGAATCAATGAGCATCTGGGATATCCGGAAAATAATGCTGCAGTCCTTTTTGCCTTTAAGGCTCAAGCCTTCCTACCGAAATCTCTTGGAACTATCGTTGAACAGTATACTTAATTATACTGCCCTCGCTCCTGCGGCCTTCAGGCCATTATAGCTCGTAACACAAAATTATGTGAAAATCACACTTTGATATCTTACTAAAGACTGAATTATTTCCAAGGAGTAAAATTGTACAGGTAAACAAGAATATTTGTTCGAAAGAGGATTAATAAGGTCAGAAGTCCAACAAACATACGACATAATTGATTAGAGTAGACACATAATTTGGTAAGTACATAACGACTGGAACTATTTTAATTCCCCACAGCCTCCTTTTTAGTTCTAGGGAGTTTTTATTTCTCTAATGAACAACTTTCCTAATCCTTTTTAAGCTATGGAATTATCTTTACGCGCGACCTCAGGGTTGAACAAATTGTAAGTAGTTAGATGAGACATCGAGACGTTCAGTTACTTAATTATGACCACAAACTGTCAGAGGCTAGATAAATCACCTTTAGCCACGTGTGAAATTATATAACGGCCGCTACTTTCCAAGAGTTACATGATCTGAACTATCCTGCAATTAAAGATAACTGACTCAAGGTTGCCGTGGTCCGCTGGTCCTTCCGGCAACTGGAGAGCATCCTCTTTAGGGAGAGTTCTCACCTTGGAAGAAGCAATCCTGCAGTGGTCAACAGCAAGGTCCAATCACCTGTAATTCCTACCGCAGTTATCCCGATACCTGGGAATTGACCGCTGCTTCGGCGACCTCCGGGTGATGTG
Organism: Arma custos; assembly: GCA_037127475.1. Classification (NCBI taxonomy): domain Eukaryota; kingdom Metazoa; phylum Arthropoda; class Insecta; order Hemiptera; family Pentatomidae; genus Arma; species Arma custos. The sequence continues at coordinate 86,304,786 of CM073763.1, read as the reverse complement.
AATCTTCGACCTATCAAATCGTACGTCTTCCAATCCTTTTACCGTTTGTTGGGACCAATTTCCAAGTTTTATTACTTTTTCTTCGGACCTTGGAATTGGAACGTCTCTTTGTTCTGAAGACAGCAATACCCATCAACAACTATATCCGCTAAGATTTAGAAAAGAACAGGGAGTTATTTTTTTGAATATTGTATTTAAATAGATGCTATGATTTAGAATTACTATGAATCACATTGCGCCTATTTCAATAATGAATAGCGGAGAAATGCAGTAATTGTTTTCGAAAGCTATAGGAAGCATTAAACCCTGTATAGGTCTACAAAAGCGTTTCAATTCTGTTTCTTCTCTATGATCTCTCAATAGCTCAACACAATTTAATATAACGCTGAATGTATTGAAAAATTCACTACTTAATTATAATTAACCTGAAAAAATTATGACAAATTCAAATTAATTAAAAAAAACATTCATCTCTGTACTTATTACTTTACAAACCTCATTATGTTTATAGGCAATCAGCGAGGTGTTAAATCCTTGAGAAGCTTTTTCCGATTTTTACAAAAACGTAATTCTCGTTTTTATCAATATACTCAGCTCAGCAGTAGTGATTCATTAATTAAAATAATTAATTTTATTCACTACCTATTTCGTTAAATTAATTATATATTAACACAAATGAGGTAGGATACTTTATTTTCAAATTTTAACATAATGGCTTTTCAGAACCTTTCAGCAGTAATTTTTTGCTTGCTTGAACATGTTTTTTATTGAATTTTATTATTCAGACATATTGCGGAGGATATAAACACCATATACAATAATCGTCAGCTCTTTTGTTTTTGTATAATTGGATTGATATCTACAAAAAATCAGTATAGGGTTTGAAACATAGCTTTTAGTAACATTAGAAACGGATAAAAAACAATGAAAACACATATACTCGCCTTGTAGGTTTAATAGATTGGCAATGGCAAAAATAAAGTCGGTGTTGCGGAAAAAATCAAGGTTATGGTGACCTGAACTGTAGAATACAAGTTTTTGCACCGTCGGAGAAAATTTTTGATCACACGAGATTATTAGCTATGTTTATCTTTTGATCCGAACAACGGTGCCAAAAGTTATCAATATTATTGATCTTATAACGATTCTTGAGAGTTTTTTTCGTGATTATTTAAGATGTAATGAGGGAATAATAAATATAATTAGATTTAACTTTATTGTCTTTATAATTAAAAATATTTCAGAAAATGGTTAATGTAACTTTATTTTAGAGAAATCTTGTTGATATGCTGTCACTATAAGGTAGTCTAGATGTTGAGTTATGAGTATACATCATTTTTTACTCATAACTTTAATTTTAAAATATTTTTCAATTTCTAAAACAATTTATTCACATTGATTCTCTATCATAGTCATGCACTATGGTAAACAATATGCCACAATTTTGGACATAAAACGTTAATATATAATAATATAACATAAATATAAAACGTTTTTACTTTAGGACCGAATATTTTCCAAAATGAGCTACTTAGGGAATCATGTTATTTTCGTAGCTTATGTAAATTCTCTTTCAAGCCGAAAATGACTCGATTCCGTTTCCGTTAATAAAACTAACCCTCCCTGGAAAAAATTCGACTTAACCAGTTATTATTCACCAAGGCTGCAGATATATTGTTAAACCGATTTGGATTCGACTTTATGACTATATTTGATGCGGCTATTTAAAAGTTTTATTCAATTTTTTTTTTTTTTTTTTTTTTTTTTTTTTTTTTTTATTATGGCTTTAAGACTTAATTTCAAAGTCCTATTTTGCCAGCAAACTATGATAGTTTAAATGTTAAAGTCTTATTTTTGTTTTCCTAAGGAATTTTATAATCTGACTAAGTCCTTCTCTGTCCTGTCCCTTTAATTTTTCTGGTATACTGAGGGCCGACCCCTCTATATGTTTCTTCCTCTCATTGTTGAATCTCTTGCAGGACATCACCACGTGTAGAGGATCCTCTACCTCACCGCAGATCTCACAATTTGGTGTCGCCTTTATTTTCATCAGATTTAAAAATTTGCTGGTATTACCATGGTTAGTTCTTAATCTAATCAGGTTAGTCACCTCACTTCTCTTTAAAGCTATTCCATTATTCAATTATAGAAGTAAAAAAAATCGTTTTTTTTCTTCCGTTTCCAAAAAACAAGAGCATTAAAAAACTACAAACCTGCGAAACTTTTTTTTTTGTTGGTAATACGCAAATCGTTTTTGGATGACACGAATTGTAGAATAATTTATCCATAAAACAACAATCATACACTTTTAGATTAATGATAAGTCTAGTTATTTTGTTTTATTTATTTATTTCTCAGTAATATATTTTTAAAGGCCCTCTTTCAATGTACTATAATATGATAAATTATTTTATAAATAAACAAAAGAAATTAAGCTTGCTTAGCAAAATGTGTACAAGATCTGAACCTGAATGAGTGGTGGCTAGGATTCCAACAAACTTTAGCAAATTATAAAGTCATTAATTAATGTAAAATTATTATAGTGATAATTTTTAGGATCTCTTCAGCATTAATTTATTACTTGATATTTTTCTGTAGTAGTTAAAATGGAGGCACAGAACTGAATACAAGAGGAATGCAACTTGAGAGATTCACAAGAGTAAGGAGAGGTTAAAATCACTTCCTATTTCTTCAACAGTTTGCCTATGCAACACAATTAACATTAACATGTGCATACGATCATAATTTCCATGTATGGTATCCGCTAAATAGTTCTTATCAAACTGTGGTAACGCATCCATGGCGATGTTGGTTTAATGGTTATCAGGTAACACGTCTACCTTCTACAATGTTAATAAGTTACTGGGGTTGGTTAATAATATATGTGGGTTCGTTACGTGAGAAGTAAAAGTTCTATTAAACTTACGTGCAAGTTTCAGAATTAATTAACTGCTGATTATTTAATCAGTAGATTCGAATGAATCATTTAATATTAGAGGCGTACAGGATCAAAAGCGGATAACTCCTAAATTTCAAAATTTGACTTTTCCGCTAGTTTAGTTGACACGAAACTTTTCCGCCTTATTTTTCGTGGTTTTAGTTCTGTTCCCAATCTCAAGTTTAAAGAGCTTAAAATTGTTTGTTAGTAATTAGTGAAAAAATTCATTTTGGAGTTATCTACTTTTGATCCTAAATGCTTCAATTGTTATCACCCACAATATGTTAAAAAGTAGTTCCGATATTTATTCTTAAGTATAATTTTATAAATACGAAATATTGTTTTAGCTAGGTGTAATTAACATCTTCTGACGCAATTTCGATTACGATGCAATTTAGTTAAGTCGAATTTTACTTTAAAAATGCAACACTACACGACTGGATTCAATTCTTTACTGCCCCGCTTTGCCAAAAATGCTAATTATAACAGACTGGAAGTTAGGAGGCATGTTTACATTTTATATTTATTATAAAAATCAAATTGATCTGATCAGAATGTAAAAATGTAAATAACTGAATTTTTAATGTTAAAACAAAGGAACAAAAACATTTTAAAATGCTTATGATAGGTTTCAACAGTATTATAAATTTAATTTAAGATCAGTTCAGAATATTTATTTATTTTTTATTGCTTCAGCTGGTAGGAAAATTTTTATAGCATTTTTTCAAAAATAAATTCCGAGGTAAACTAATAAGAAAAGATGTAGTGGTCTAAAATTAAAAATCTGAGTTCCGCGAAAGGGATGTATATGTCTGAGAGCAAGGTAAAAAAATAATTGTGATTAGCTAAACTGAATTTGCATGAATTCTAACGATGAAGACGAATTTTTAAGCGGATGAATTTACATTTTAAATGATGGATGCTTTCGCGATCACCATCATAGTCTAGGGATTAGGGTTTTAAAATCACAAAAATGTACCAAGAGATAAATGGTGAAGTAACCATGAAACATATGAGCAATTCTAATATATTAATTGTAAGAACTTTTTAAAATTTTATTCTTAACAAAAAAATACAAAATATGAGTACTACAAAATATTTTCTTTAACTTTAACATAAATATTTATTATTAGGGGCTAGAAAAGATCTACATAAAATAATTGGACCAAAACGCACAAACATTGCATAAAAGTTGTATAACCTCACAGCAAATATCAGAAAAAAGGCTATAAAAATTTTACTGTCACATCAGCTGACTTTCACAGACCAGACTCACCAACAGTTAGTTACATACAGCGGCTACAAGACTACCCTTGATGACACAATCCATAATTCATCTGAAAAAATCCCAGGTCGACTAAGGGGATATCACGGAAAAATCTTTGGATTGTACTGGGACAATTTTTATATGTATAAGTAAATTAAAAAATAAAACAAAATATAATTAACGAACTGGTTGATACTGAATCCTAAAACCGTTATCACGTTTAAACGATTTCCAATAAACAATATTAAGAAGCGTTACCCCACATTGGATATTATCTCCTTCGATCAGATAACTTCGTTTTCCTTCCACTGACTATTGTTGAGCTGTCCCTCGAGGGTGTGTCTAGTTCTCCTTTCTCTCCTACGTGAGCAAGATACAGGCAGTCTGCAGCGATTCGCTTTGTCCACGAGAAAATGGTGCCGTTATAGAGAAAGATGGCAAAAAAAAGAAAAGCGATAATGTTTTATATTTCGTTTCTCGTAACAATAATAAGGAATGAAATAATATTATTTTGTAATAACGAGTAACATGAGAGTACTCTTAGAGTACATGAGAGATGTGCACTGTTAAGCAAGTCTCGTTTACACAACATATAAACTATGTGTACACTACACAACGAATAAATAGATAATTATATTTACAATAAAAAAAGGCAAATCAAAATCGAGCCACGTTAGCTTATCCCTACTTAAAGCTCTTCGTATAATCGAAATTGACAACGACAACGTACCATTTAAAAACTATGTACGTTATCTCGGACCATACTTCGACAAACATAAATACAAATGGAACATAAATACAAAATTTTTTTTTAAAATTTATTTATTGATATCTACAACTGTATTACAATAATACAACAAGCAAATAGGCTAAGTGATATATAATGACATGATAATGACAAGTAGACAAACTACCTACTGGTAGTACTCAAATCAAAGTTCAAGTAAGGAGGTCACGTGGCCATCTTCTTTTCAGACGCCTTGGAGGATTATCGGGAATTGAAGAGGAAGCTAGGTTTGAAACTGGAGGGTTTGAGTGGTAATGAAGTTTGTTATGAAAGGATAGATACCGGATTCGGGCCAAATCAGCAACAAAAGGGACATTGAGGTCGTTATGGATGACTTTATTCTTAACAAAATAAGGAGCATTGAGGATTTTACAAAGGATTTTGGACTGTAAGGATTGGATACGAGAGGAATTCGATGGCTTAGTGGAGCCCCAAAGCTCTACTCCGAATTACAAAATTAAAAAGGCAAGAATTAACAAGACTATCGCATTTTCTAGACTACAAATCTTCACTTGCCTTTAGAAACAAACGATAACAGTATACTAAGACCTATTTTGACATATGGAGCAGAACACTTTGAGGTTTCAGCCAAACACGTCCATACACAAGGCACAAACAAGATAATCCAAACTTATAAGAAAAATTTGATAATGCTCCTCGGTTTATTTCAAATATCACTCATTATACACCACGACATGAACTTTTCCACTATAAAAACATAAATTCACAAGAAATACACAACATTCCACTCATCTACACAAAATCCACTTGTTCTTTCTCTTCCCTATTCCCTTTTATCCGGATTTGCTATGAGAAAAATTAAAAAGATAATAGCCTAGAGATCTACTCAAGAACTACTGATAATTTCAAAAACTTCATATTCTTGCATATCAATGAGAAAAAACAAACACTGAGATCAAGTTTGCTGGATGTGAAACTGTGGAGGGACAAATGTAAAATAAAAATGATAATAAAAATATACAAATATATCATGTAATAAATTGTTTTGCCAGCACAACAATATAGAACTGATTATTTTATTTGTTTTTCTATTACTATTTTATTTATAATTTCGAGGTTATTGAGGTCTAACTATCGCACGAAACTGGTTTCGAAAGGATTAAATAATGATTTTGCTTTTATCTGTCCGTGACATTTTTCCCGTTTGAAAATTGCACTATTACAACCTATTGTGTTTTCCTGCGAATCGGCAAGTGCAGCCGTTTCGAAGAAAATAACATCAAAATTGTTTAAAAAAACAAATATAATTACACCTAAAACACAATTCAAAGTTAAAACATCTATGATTAAAAAATAATTCTTTAAAAAATACAAAATAAATCACTATTGTATACCATTTAGATAAATACTATACCTTTAATTTGTCTATGTATAGTATTTTAAAATATAATTACACAAAATCTTATATGTATAAGTATTTAAAACTCTATTTGGGTTTCGATCTAAGTAATTTTACGATAATTAACTATTGTAGGAATTTAACAGATAACTATTATTATTAACGGAAATGCAAAGTAGCTAATACATGGCCAAATACTGATAAAAGTATAAAAAGGGTTCCGGTGTTCTTTACTAAATAACTATATTATATATTTATTTTATATTATATATTGTACAATATATATTATATATTGTATATTATGTTTATTTTTTTTTGTTCATGATTGATATTCTACAGGGGACTTGGTCTCAGAATAAAGTTTGTTTTCTATTCTATAGTATTCAATGTGATGAGATGTACTTTCTCAGATAATCTACGACCTAAAGCATTCCTGAATTAAAACATGAAGGCAATAAAGATTGATTGTATTCCATTGTACAATCGCTCAAAAGAGATTAAAATTTTCGAAGTAGTAAAAGTACTGATAAAACTAATGATTAAATATTTTATAGTAAAAATGTCCTACTTGAACTCGGTTAGATGACCCATAACCATTCCTCATAACTCAATATCCTACTTGAACTTGGTTAGAAGACCCATAACCATTCCTCATAACACAATATCCTACTTGAACTTGGTTAGAAGACCCATAACCATTCCTCATAACACAATGCCCTACTTGAACTTGGTTAGAAGACCCATAACCATTCCTCATAACTCAATGTCCCACTTGAACTTGGTTAGAAGACCCATAACCATTCCACATAACTCATCTTCTTAATTCTTTTATAATACGAGCTTCCTCCATCTTACAGTGAAACTTTTAATAGCTCATTATTCTCCAAAAGAAGTCAAAACACTGGCGACATACATGGGATGGTTCCAAGTCCTATCCTCTGTTTGAAACTTATGGTGGGTCTCGCTGAAAAACTCGCGCCTGGGAAGAGGGCCCGAATGGAGAGAATGGTGGAATATCGAATGCGAGGTAGCGAAAAAGGACAGGTTTGATGCATGGATAAAATGGAACCTAAATAAAACTTGGGTAAACCGTGAAGAATTTTTAGAAAAAAGTAAAAACGCACATCAAATACTGAGGAAAGGAGAAGCTAGGAGTCCGACACTACAACACCGTGATCAAGCCCGTGATACTATATGGGATGGAGACCTCCTGTCTCCCGAGAGTGGAAAATCTCTCATCCAGGATGAGCTCTGAAAAGTTGAACCGGGAAATCTTCCGGCGATTCCACTAGCGCAGGAACACAACGGATTTTTTCAAGCAGACCAGGGTTGAAATGGATTCAGCAGCACTGAAGGAGTGAGACTGTCAGGATAGAGAATCCTATAGAAAGTCACTAAACGATTTAAGGGTCTTCGTGGACAAAGAACAAAAAGGTTGTACGTGGTCAGAGGAAAGGAAGCGCAGGCACGCGGAGCTCATGAGGGAAGTGTGGAGGAAGAGGAAATTGAGGAGGAAAAACCAGGCATGATATTCGTGTAGTCTTTAAGGCCTTTTCGCGCTAAAACAAAATGGTAGATAAACTGTATAACAAAGATAATGAAATCAACTCTCCATCAAGAGAGATGGACTTCATGGGAACTACAGAGCCTCTATAAAGTTGGTGCCATTCAAAAAAACTTGCAGTTGTGTGAATTGAATGTGATCTTAAACTAATGACCTGATTCGACAACCGTTGTCCTAGAAACATTACAGGCTCTACCATTACAGCCATTACAGGCTCTACCATTACAGCCTCTACCATGTTCTCAATTAAGACTCTTCATGGGTTGTAGTGGTACAGGTTTTATTCATAATATTTATTTTTTTCCTAATATATTATTTATTTTATATCCTCATATATTCCATTTGAAACGTCATCACAATCACACTATAAAATTTTTAAATATCTAAAAATCTGTATTAAACAAAAATAGCAGCTTAACAATTTGGTAATAGATAAATGGTAATTCTTGGTTTGGTTTTAATATCTTTGCACTAATTTAAATAATTTGCATTGACATTTTCTAATCTATTTACAATTTTATTTTTTTATTTTTTCAGGTACTTTGAAATCTAGAGTTCTTGATTCAGCCCGAGTGATCTAGTGAGTTTTTCTTTATAATCTTAATGTATACTTTAAAAAATAAAACAATTTTTACCTGGAAATTTATAATGCTTTCAAGACGATCCAGTGTTTCTAAAACTATTTACAATTAAGTAGGATCGTTCAGAAAACAAAGCCGACATCAAGTATTTATTTCCTCTGGAACTTTTGAAGCCAAACAACCGTTCGCTCTGAATTGGTTAGATAAAAATCAAATTTGCATACTAAACGCGAAATCGGCTCTAGTTCGAATTGTATTTCGGCTTCGCATAAATTGAGCTTAAACAAACGAGGATGTTTTGTTACTTTAGATTTTCTCATTCATCATCAGGTATCATTTGAATTCTTCAACAATAATTCGCTGAATCAAAGAAATTACAGATGTGGCTATTGATGTCACGAATTAAAATCTAACCCACTGGTTAAAGTTATATTTATATTAATTTCTAGTATCATACGTTATATACCCTTGAACATATCTTGTTTATGATATGTGCCCTTGTAATTGCACCCAAGTATTATGCTGATTTGGATATTATTAGTTTTCTCAACTCTGTAATTATAGAGTTTATTTGAAGCTTCAGTTTCTTTGAAAAACCCATCAGTAATAGATTAGATATTAATAAAATCAGCAATTACTATATATGATACAAGTACAATATATCTGTATATTTTTATTCTTAAGTTCAAGATTAATGAGATTTTGAAATAAAGAAATGCGGATTTAATTATAAATGGGAACAATCACAAAATTTGTTGGGTTTTGTGATAAATGATGCGAAATGACTTGATGGAAAACCAGTAATCTATGTTTTATAGAACTAAAATAAATGAGTAAAATTTTATGGAACAATTTTATATTGAAAGGAGACAAAAGAAACAAATAAAGCAAGTAATATAAATAATAAATACAAAGAATACAGGAGACAAATGATGTGATAGCTGACCTTTACTTTTCTATAAACTTTCTTTCTTCTATTTTCTTCAACATCCATTTCGAAAACTCTTTCAGTGTTAGAGTAGTGGATGGCTTCCTAATGACAATCGTTTTCCTGCTTTTCTCTTTTATTCCTTTTTTTTAAAATATAATCCTTAAATCTGCGTTGAATGAAAAAGGCCTAACATGATCTTAGTATTAAAAGAATCGTACCCGAACCATTTTCTTCCACATATATTTTTTACTATTTAAAATAATAATAAACTTTATCATCCTTTGTTACATATTTGGGACCAGGTTGTGAGGTTTTCGGTCCAAGGTCCAAATTGATTAAATAAAAAAGTCCATAAAAAAAAGTTGGATGTATTCATAATAAAGTTCGTTACATAATCATTACATCAAGCGGTAACACCAAATACCATAACATCAATGACATAACCACAATACCCATGCTGAGCCGCAAAGAAAAGATAAGGTAAACAGTAAAATTTGGCAATAACTTGGCCATATAAACCGCACGTAACGACAGCCCACAGTAGAGTGAGCTCACATATGTAGAGACACATGAGGGACAAACAAAAACTTAGCGACAAAAAAAAAAAAACTTGTTACACATTCAAAGATAAATGAAAGCCTACCAATCCTTGTAATTGCCATAGTTAGAAAAATTGAAAATTATCGAAAATAAAAATCGGATACAATCGTAGACTGAAACTTTAGAGTCGTTGTTTATGGACTAACAAATACTAATTTAAAGATTTATAATAATCAAACAATGTGGTATTTTAAGCTGCTTATTAATCTGAATAACATACATCGGCTAATACAAAGCTCCCACTATTCTGGAACTACTGCTAAAGGAAAAAGGAGCTGGAAAAGAGATCTTGTGTGAATCAATATTACTAATTCAATCCCAGGGAGTTGGCTTGGTAAGATGGGTAAGAAGCTTTTCAGTAGTAGTCATTCGACGATTTTATTTCTGTCACTTTTTTTTTTAATACTTGATATATCTATATCCCCGGTGAATAAGTGTCAAGTCGAATTTTCTCCGAAATTAGTTTCTTGTACTTAGGGAAGCAGAATAGTCATATTTTCGCAGAGAATAAATGGTTAGGTCAGACATTGGCTTGGAACGGAATTATTGGATTATATTACAACTCCATTTCAATCCAACAACGAGAATGACACGATTTCGTTTTGCTCAATACAATATGTGTTCATGATCAGTATTCGACTTATATAACAGAAACTTTGAACGATGCTAAGTCATTAGTTATTATCTCTTAATTATTGTTCCCAATTGACTTGATATCATTAAACTTCCCCAGATGATCCAAACAACTTCCATTCCGTGCCTCCAAGAGCGCACAGGAAGTGGCTTGCTTCTGAACCTCCTGCTGTTCAGTTCAACAGCACAGACCTGTTGGCGCCTCTAGATTCCAATGGTTATCCTCTCACCCACTCAATAGCCAATTCATAATTCACCAGCCCAGATTATAGGCTGAAGTAAATCAGGCCAACCTCCACGATGGAGGAGAGAATATTAATTCCCTAATTTCGCTATCCATTCTCAGGTGAGATGGAATAGCCCCAGGTGTTGATTGGCTGCAGGACCTATACCGGCATCATATCTCCGCAACGATAATAGTTTAACTATGAAGCGATCAGCGTGGTTAATAAACAATGCTGTATACATAGTACAAATAGAATTTCAGAGGTGTAAAATATTAATGAATTACTAATTTATTTGGAAGAAGTTGAGTGGTATGAACGCCTCTGTCCTTCAACGTTCTCAATTTACTTGTTTTAGATTTGGTGAAATCTAAAAAATAAGTCTCCCTCCAAATCGGTAGGAATTCTCCTCATTCATTCTTTTCAGACATTTTAATTGCTTTCGGTTTTCGGTGTAGCTCAGTAATCGGGAAAAACATACAGCATTTACATTTCTAAAAGTCATTCCACAAGACATTTCGTTCGTATAAAAAAAATTCGGAGATATATATACATATATATATATATATATATATATATATATATATATATATATATATATATATATAATATGTTTGTGACTTACTATGTTAGCTAAACTGACAAAATACATTTCTCTACGATCTTGTTTTTTTATTTCATAAAATTAAAGACAGATAAAAAAAGAAGAAAATTATGATTTCGAATCTAAGATTCTGGAAGAGTGGGAATTACTACAACGTGAACATCACAAGTTTTTTTTCATAAGCTTTTATAAATTTTTAAAAGATATTTGTTGTTCATATTAAGACAAAGTTAATTGACAACGTCCTGAAAGAAGAAAATATTGATCACCGGGCAGTTTTGTTGTTTTGTTGGGAAAAGGTTTTTGTTTTTTGTCTTTTCTGTCTGTATATTGATCGTGACAAATCATTACTTCGTTGTAATGTTGTCCCTTTTCTTTTCTGTACTTAAAAGTTTCAACGGGTGACTTTAGATTATAGGTTCGGAAGTTGATCTCATAATGACACATAATGTTTATTTAGGGAAAATATATATCTAATATAATATGTTTAGTCTTTGTTACATCATTGTTTGTTGTATGTGTTATAATAATGGACATTGAATACACTGCTAATTTACCTTCACTAAAATACTCAGAACAAACAAAAATGAGTTTAAGGAAGAAATAGTTGGGGGTGTAACCCCCAACTTCCCAAATCCCCCCAAATTCTTCCTTACATTAGAAGTTCCAGTCAACTATCTCTTCTCCAACAAAAATGAGTTTACTTTTAAACATAAATAAATGATCAAGTAAAGTGAACCTTAAAGGTCCATCCTGGTTAATATTTAATGACAGATGATGACTGCAATCAGAACCATCTATAGTGTTCCCGAGGCTGTTCTCTCTTCGCTCCATTTAGGAAAATGGAGATTTACTAGATAGCCTCTATAAGGATCTTTAAGGGCACCATCTTGGGCACCGACCAAATCTACATTTACTTCACATTCCGTCCGCCTCGTTGGCGAAAGTGCCAGCGGATTCGAAAGGACAACTTTATAAAATATTTTCTTCAAGTCTAAACATTTGATTCCTCAATTATGCTTTGACCAGTCAATATATATTAAAAATTAATCCCGTTAAAGCCCTCACTCTATTTATTTAAATGTTAGGGCGACCTGTAGTCTAGTGGGCAGCCTAACAATCTAATAAACCCAAAATTGCGATTTCGTAGCCCGGTAATTGCCCAGGGATTTTTTAAAGGGAGTAAAAAATCCTTGGTTATGATGACATTCGGAAGGGAAGTTAAAAGGGGGTCCCGAACCTGCACGATGTCAGGTACTCGTTAAAAATCCCTAACCTAATTAAACCTAAATATTTATATTTATATTAAGCAATTTAATATTTATATTTATTTAATTTATATTTATTTAGTTGAACTGTCATACACAATGTATCCCAAGAATTATAATTTATAAATAAATGAAATCTCGGAGAACCGTAGGTTTTAATTACCAAAACCAATAAATAATGCTTTAGATTTAATGAAGTTAAGTAATATTATGAGCTTAGCATAAACTATTATAGATAAATAATAAATTATTAGTAATGTAAATAGATAATTGATTACAAATTGACTCTTTAGCCTTTAGTCATCTTCTTTAGTCTTCTCTTTAGTCATTAAAAAGCGAGTATAATCGGGAAAAAAATTGACAGGTAAGCATGACCTCTGCCAAATCATTATATAACCAAATATTAACTGGCATCAGCGTTGATTTGAGGTGTAGTGGTAAGCTTAACAACTTACTAAGCACAAGATCGCGGATTCGCATCCCGTGAGTTGGCTCAAGGATTTTTTAATAATGAGTTAAAAATCATTGGTTATGCCGTCCTTCGGAAGAAACGTAAAATAGGGGTCCTGGGTTTGTATGATTTTAGGTACTAGTTAAAGACTCCTATCCTAACAATACCTAAATATAAAATATCAGGACAACCACTGTGGCATCATTAGATTAGCCATAGCAGCATAAAGTGATGTTAAATGTATATACAATAACTGGTACCAACTATGCACTGAACCTAATATCTTTCATGGGCTGATGTAGAAAGGTTTTAACATACGTATCGAACTGTTGCCAACTTCTTAAGATTAAGAAAAGAGCATTGCTTTTACAACTCGTATCCGACTTCCGAATTTTCAGCACTTTGTGATTAGGCCACGGTACCTCTTTACACCATGGTTAGTGCAATGCTCGTTGCACAAATGCCCGGAGCACGTTGAAGCGAGATCTCAAAAGCCACATCCTGCCTATTGAAGAAGTGGATTCGTTCGGGTCAGAGCTATGTCAAGGGCGATATCCAACCAGAGCCGGTGTAGCAATCCACCTTTCCATATTGGCTAAGCTCCTTTATCACCGGCAGGTGAAGTGCAGCCGGTACTCTTTGCTGGCTTGTGTGGGTGTGCGAGTTCCAACCATTCGCCTGTCTGACTAATTGCATAACCGTGTCGAAAACTCGAATGGATTAAAAGCTGAAATCATTATTCAGATCGGATAGAAGTATATACATAAAAAAGCTCTGGGTTGGGTAAGTACATAGCTTAGTAATCCCGTAATGGTTAAATACTTTTATCTTAAAGAATGAACAACATTCCTGATATGGACACGGACCTGAAGCATTCCTCAGTATAATTTTTTAAACTGAAAGAACGGAAAATTCAAAATTGTGGATGCTAATATAATTTGCTTGGTTTTTTTTTAAAAAATGTTCAATAGTTAGTTGATTTGACTGCATGATACAACAAAAATAGATTAAAAAATAAAAATAAAAATATATATAAATAATTTTAATTTACTATGTGAACTTAACTCTAAAGAAATAAAGAGAAAAATTACTTAGTTTTTTTGTAACTTTTGTCCAGTTCATAATTGCTAACGGTTATTTTCATCCTTTTCAAACGTTGTCAAAGAATAGTTAAGTATCTTTTTCAATTATATATCTATTGCCCTTTTTAAATAGCGTATGTAAATAAACAAATAAACAGAAATCAGTATAAATGTATTAGAGAAAAAAACATATGTAATAAAATAAAAGTATGTGTAAAATATCCGAGAATTAGAAAGAGTTTTTATAAATAAGTAATCAATATATAATAAGGCTAAGATAAAAACAAACATGAAATAATATGAAGCTAATATATCATAAGTAGTTATATTAAATATTACAAATGAATTTAAGTCAACGGCTAATGTCATTATGATGTAATAGTAAAATTATTTTTAAACAAAAATATGTAATTTTTATCTATAAATTGACTGATTATACAAAAAAAAGAAAAGATAAATTGAAAAAAAAAGAGCTAATATTAGTATACACGATTGGAAACCCCGTATTTTTAATTATTGCGGAAGACGATAACTATCAAGGAAGTTGTTATACGAAACCAGGCTGACAAACTGTACAAATAAATACCTTTTTTTTAAAAAAAATCGTGTTTTAAATATTATGTAGCCCACCAGCAAGTAAATGATTTTCTATAATTTAGCTAAGGAACGACAAAGCACATGGGATTGATGGGATCCAGCCAGAACTCTTAAAATACAGCGGTGATGAGCTAGGAAGGAACTCCACATGATAGTGACGATCTGGGAGCAGGAACGCCAGAGGACTGGGCGAAAGCCTTAATATATCCAATACATCACAAGGGAGATCAGTTCGACTGCGAAAACTATCGTGGAATTGCACTCCTGCCATGCACATACAAGATTCTATCAAGTATCCTCTTTGAACGGCTGTCATCCTTTGCTGAAAGACAACTAGGGAATTATCAGGCAGGCTTCAGAAGAAGTAGATTTACCATTAGGCAGATTTTCTCATTAGGAATGACACTTGAAAGGTGCAAGGATCACCAGATTACGACTCACCACCTCTTTGTCGACTTTAGGGCAGCTTACGACAGTATGGACCGGATGGAACTCTACCAGACCCTTGAGGAAATAGGAATACCTAAAAAGCTGACGCGCATGGTAAAAATGACCATGAAGAACTCAAATTGTGTAGTGGAGCCGACGTCTCAGAGGAATCCTACACAAATAATGGAGTGAGGCAGGGAAATGACTTGCATGCCTGCTCTTCAACCTAGCCGCAGAAGAGGCTGTCAGAAATTCGGGTATCCAGGTTGATGGAACCCTGTTCAACAGACTGGTGCAGCTGCTGGGTTATGCTGACGACTTTGACATAATGGTCGGATCCAAACGAGCCTTAAGGGAAGCATTTCTTGCCCTCGAGGAGGCTGCAAGAAGATTCGGATTAAAAGTAAACCTGCAAAATACTAAGTATATGCAGGTTGGAGGGCTATGAAACCACGAGGCGTACTTTGAGGTTGGACAGTATAGATTCCAGGTGGTCAACATCTACTTGGGAAGCGAAATAAACTACCAAAACGATATCACCCAAGAAATTAAGCATAGGGTAATAACCGCTAACAGGTGCTACTACGGCTTATCAAGAAACTTCAGGAGCCGATATCTGTCAAGGAAGACAAAAATCAAGCTATATAAAACAATAGTCCGCCCAGTACTAATTTATGGCTCGAATGCATAGACTATTAAGAAGGCGGATGAAAAAGAGGCTCTTGGTGTCCGAAAGGGGGATACTGAGGAGGATATATTGATCCATCAAAGTAGACGAGACATGGAAGAGAAAAAAAACCTGGAATTGTACCAACTCTTTGAATATAACGAGATCTCCAAAATCATAAAATGAGGAAGAATTCGACGGGCTGGCCATCTAGCCAGAATGGATGATGGCGAGATTCCAAAAAAAAGTGGCCACAGAAGAGATCTTTGGAACAAGAAGAGTGGGATGGATGGTATGACTGAAGACGCTAGGACTCTTCTCCGACGTGCGGGACTGGAGGACTGCTGCAGAGGATAGAGCCAACTGGCGGAGGCTACTTGAGGCGGCCCGGACTCGGTGACGAGTTGTTGTGTCGGTTATTGTATCGCATTGTATAATTTTCTTAAAGAGGAGAAAATGGTCTCCATGAAGTACAAAAATAAAATATTTAATAGTAAGCAACTACTTATTAGAACTCAAATCAATGCAATTCCTTATGCAATCAATACAATTAAACATAAATATTTTATTTACAATTTACTGAATATACAATCAATAAAATTTTCTGATTTTTCAACATTAGTTGATGTTAAGAAAATTAACATAGTTCAGTATTATTTATTGTTTTAATTTTGGCATTTATGATACTTGAGAACTTCATTATCATTGACAAAATTTTATTTTTTTTCATGCTTAGGTCTTAGGAAATTTTGTAGTTATGTGTTTAGGTGCTTTGGAGTGTATATTGTTAAGCAGCTTGGACAGCACGAGAGGCTATTCCTCAAATGTTCCTGCTAGGTTTGAGTTAGCGACTAATTTCATTAGCGTGTCATTGGTAATTAAACGAAAAAGTCACGAAAGTTAGCAAATGTTTTCCTTGTTGCGCAGGTGAAACAGGCGAAAAAAGTTGTTGAAACCCAAATCGCAAGAACATCCAGGTGTCCTGTTTTCATTTCCTGAACCCCACTCACGTCTGACAAATTTAATTATTTAATGACTGAGAATTTTAAGACTTTTACTTTGCTTTCGGAGCCATCTTTCGACTGTACCTTCATAATAAGCAAGGATTTATAGTGAGAAGACGTGGCTTCCTGCAGATGAAAAGGATCTTCAGCCAAAGGACTTTGACACCGGAAATCATAAAATTATACTTCAGAGCATGTATTAGGACAACGTGTTTGTGTAGTGTGTAACCTTGAACCCTACGCTATCTGCCGAACGTAAGCCAAACGTATTTCTATTGCAGGACCGCGAAGACAAGTATAAATGCATCAATCTGGTTTCTGCTCTACACTCAATATCATTCCTACTAACAGAGCTTGTGACGTTTAAAACACGAAAATGGAAAGTCGAAATAGCTTAGATTAGCATATGTAAATAGCTTCGAACACTTGAACCCATCTGAATCATTGTAGATTGACAAATTGAAATACGATTTTACAGTATGATTTCTTCGCGTGAATAGATCAATAGGTATGTATGGTGCTTTGTTACTGAACTCCAAGACTGAGCTACAAAACCTTCTGTTATATAACTTATTTAATCGATCGACCGATAGATACTTATCTAATCGGTTAACAACCATGAAGAGACCTTTTTCATAATTAAATCTAAACAGAACGTCCTTCATTTCACATATTTTCAGATACTCAATTTTATCTTAGGATCAATGAAGCATATCAAATATATATTTTCTAATTTATTTATTGTAATTTACAGCAGTATTATAACAATGAAACAAATAAATGACATGGATAAAGGCAAGTAGAGAAACTACCTATTTGTAGTACTAAAATAACAAACCTTAGAAGATCATGAGACTATCTTCTTTTCCGACTTTGGAGGAATATCGGGAATTGAAGAAGTAGGTAGGTTTAAAACTAGTGGGGTTTGTTTGGGAATAATGGCGTCATGAAAAGCTTGGTATCGGATTCGGGCTAAATCACCAAGGACATATGCGTTACAAAGGACCATTGAGGATTTTACGAAGGTTTTATGATTTTAAGCATTGGATACGAGACGAATTCGATAGCTTTGTGGAGCCCCAAAGTGGTCATATATGAGTCTTTAGAAATTAATAAGGTTTAGTGGGTTTGTCTAGTAATCATAAACGGCAAGCAGTATATTTTTTTTTATAGATAAATTTATTTATATTTACAACTATAATAATATTGCAAAAAGTAAGTCTGCTAATATGAAAAATATGACATGAAAAAAAAGCCACTTGTGGAGAAACTACCCATCAGTAGTTTGATAGATTGAGAAAACGTTGTTAAATTTAAAAACAGAAATCCAAACAGATATAATTGTTATATAATCAAATATTCATAAATGTTAATTATTAAATAACTCATAATTAATCACTACTGTATTGTTATTATTTTAAATTATTAATACAAGAAATTTTAGGTATGATTGCTATTTAATGAATATAAAGTTTACTTTAGTTATTTAAGAAGGAAATAAAATTCTTTTAAAAAAATAACAATGAAGCATGTATAATTTCTAAACAACCAGCTATTAATAACTGCCACACGCTAGCTAGAAGTTCGTTACCTTACAACCACCTGCTTTCGTCGGAGGCGACATCTGTGGCAGGTGCAACGAAGGAACTAGCCAACCGACGAATTGTAATTGAAGGCTTTTATAGTGAATTATCTTTGGCAGTTGCAACATTAAGGTACGAGTTACGGTCATATCTGGTTGGCCTGGTCACTGATGTAATAGCGGTTCGTTAAGTGACTCCAGATCCAATCTCTAGTAACTCCAGTAACTTCAAGGGAGGCCATATCCTGAAAGATCTGAGTCACTTGATAAAGTTGTTTGTTTAACTTAGATCCTGGTCTCAAAATTATTATGGATCTTTAATTCGATTTTATATATGACTGATTTGAAAAGAATTCCAGTCTTCTAAAGAGATAATGGATTCGTTTTATCAATAATATCGGCAGTTTAAAGCAACATAGAACTGCGTGCTGCGAGTAAAGGCTTCATTCATAGGTATATGCAAAGAAGAATCCGGAGGGAGGGCGGAGGCACGTGCCCCCTCCAGACGGAATTTTGTGTACCGTGGAGAATCCATTACAGTACATACTTATAGGCAAATCATGTGATGATAGTTGTGAAAATATATGAATAAAATTACAGAAAGAACATGAGTGAAACTATTGTTTAGATATTTTAATAAACATTTGAAACTTTTCTATATATACTACAAGTTTATTTCTAAGTTATTGTTGATTTTTTTGTCCGTCTGCCTGTTGTGCCCCCCCCGGAAAAAATCCTGGATCCGCCCTTGGGTAGAAGATATCTACTGTGAGGGTTAGCTTAATTTAAGTTGTGACAGCTTGTTATTATGCTTCGTTATTCAGGAGTCAACACTTCGAGAATAAATGTATTAATGTATTTATCACTCAAAAGTAAAATATTGCAACGACATTTCTTCTTTTTAGAAATGTATATTTTTAAAGTTTTGAAAGCAAAAATTTTTTCAATTTGCAAAAGTTCAAACTACGATTACTTTTTCTTAATTTTAATTTTTTTGTTTTTCCTGAGACTTTATTCTTGACATTTTCCTATATCTCTAACTGCTTCTTCTTTTCTTATTTCACTTCATTATCTCTCACTTTATTATCTGAATCTGATCTATTACAAATAATAATATCCATTTTAATCCTAGTTTAAATGCATTTGCATCATTTTATTTTACAATCATATATTTTTTTAGCTAGTTTAAGAACTCTTTAAACTAGATATGTCATATTCATAAATTTCGGTGAAATTTTAACTTATAGGCTCAAAAGAATTATTACCGTCAGGTTTTTAGTATATTGATGCCTTTGTCCAACCTTCGGAGTTCAAAAATATTTAACAGGAAGATGTTCTACTACAGACCATTTTATAGACGCTTATTTTCAATATTGCAACCCGTCAGGGTATTCAGTTGAATACATAGAAAGTATTGCAATGTTTCTAGTTTCTTCCTTCATTAAAGTTTCTGACTCATCCACCTTATAGAGGTGTTTTGGATGAAAAACTTGGCAGTTGAGCGTAATCTCGGATAAATCCCCTGCTTTCATAACAATCCTTGTACTGAACAAAAGACCCTTTTTGGGTTTTCGTGGTTCAGGTTCGTGGTTTTCTTTAATTTTTTAAACACGATCACTTGAGGAAGCATGAGCCTGGGTACAATTAATGAAATATTATTACTTAAAATAAAATAAAAAATACTCTGCTAGATATTTTATTCTTCTGAAATTAGAAAAAGTTTATATAAAAATAAAGATTCAAGTTTTAAACATTTTTTTTTACCAATGGGAATGCTAAATTATTATTTTTTTTTTACTTGCTGTTAACAGCTTCAGTGCTTTGAAATTGTACTTTCCACTAAAGGATTATTTTTCTTAGTATGTCGTAAAATAGTCGTTTAAAAGCCGTTTTGAGTGTTCTGCCATCCTGGCAAGGATAACGGAGGTTGAGTATTATTACACTGTAATTTTTGTTACGACTTCATTACCTTTCAGAGCAACAAGTATGGGGAGGAAGCAAGTGGATGACTCTTGTTCATTTCCAGGAATCCTCCCATTATATTGGCCCTAGGTTGACCAATCAAGAGTTCTCATAAGGCAAAAAATTCTGATATCATCTGTGTATTTACCTACGTAAGATGTTTATTCATATCGATTAATTATTAGTTTGTTTCGTTTAACGTAGGGTTACGGGTTACTAGGTGTTAAAATGAATTAAACTACTCCTAAATTCAAGATACTAATATTTAGTAACAAAAAGAATACTATGATGTTACTATCAGTTAAATTATTAAACTAATATAAATTTACAATAACAATATTCTAAATATTTATTATAACCTAGGCCTATTTAATTACTAAAATAATATAAGATATTACTTCTACCAATTAGCTTAACTATTTACATAAATTCGTACAAATACAATAAAATTAATTACGCTAGAGTTTATAACTACAAATTAACACTTACAGTTCACTAATTAAAGTCCACCGATCGTAAGAATCCCCAAATATGACAAACTGACACACAGTAATAAACAGAAACAATTTATAACATTCCCGAAACTGTCACAGTTCACTGACACACAAGTTTATCACACTGTCCGTTTACTACTGAATCACTGACTGGTTTACCACTCAATGCCCCCTTGGCGGACGCGAGCTATATTTTTATCAAGGTCGAATGATCTAGACACGCGGAAGTAGGGGGAGGCTGTTCTGGGATCGTCGAGAACCTTCCTAATCTCGTCGGGCTTAATATGTTGATCCCTTCCGCCCATCTTTCGTCGTCTTATAGTTTAACGTAGTAGTTATGCTGATATGGCTAATCGGACGATGCTACAGTACTAGTCTAAATTGTATCACAGCCTAGGGACCTCCATTTTTGTTTTAAACTTTAACAAATGTGGCTCATTATTTAAGGATTTACTTTTGACAACCACTGGCGCCATTTTCTATAACTTACTTAACTTAACTTAAAGACATTTCCAAAGCGCTTTTGAAAACACAAAAAACGTACGTATTAAAAAAAAAACCTGTACCACTACAACCCGTGAAGGATCTGGGATCCAGTGCAAGGTCGAGACTGTACTGTTTCATGGTAAAGGGTTCTGCAAGGAGGTGACGTCCGAGAATCAATCTCAACCGGCAGATTTTCCTCCTTATTTTGGGTACCCTATTTTTATAATATTTTATAGAGGGTGGGTGAGTCCAAGGAGGGTCCTGGATCCTATATGATCCATCTCCGGCTGCAAACAGACTAAATAAAAGTCTTGCCGGCAGCGGTATTTGATCCAGGATTTCCGACATGGCAACTCAGTGCTCTACCACTGAGCCACTCCGCTCCCTGATTATATTATTTTCCTATTCAAACACAGAATGAAAATAGCAAAAACAAGACAAGGACTTTAAAAATAAAGAATGTTACCAAAATAAAATTCTTTCAGGATCCAACTGCTTGGAAATGCTGAATCGTAATACTGTTTTCATGTAACCATTTTGTAGACTATGTTAGTACTTAGTAGGATCTTCTGAAGGAAACCTTGAAACAATAAAAGACTTTCGAGTGTAGTAAAGCGAAGGAATAGAAACATAAAATATCCCAACAGACTTCTGTGGTAATAATTAATTATTGAAGTAATATGAAGTTTTATAAAAGTAAAAATACAAATTAGGCGTAAATTGCAATAATAGAAGATAAATTGAAAAATATCACGAACTTTAGTTCAGGCCGAAGTTTTTAATGAAAATATGACTGACCGAAACTCTTGCATTCGGATTAGGTTATTAGGTTATCTGTGGTTTGAATAATTCATCGGATTATGAGCCTTCATAAATCACCTATTTCAAATATAATTTTATTTAATAGTTCTTAAAATAATTTTGGTTGAAACTTTTCATTCCCTAATCAATACTAAATTCATGTAAGGAATACATCAGGTACAGTTTATATTTATACTAATAATATAAAGTGAATTTTAAAGCTTGAGTAACTTAAACGACGTTAAACATACTAACCTTAACGAGAGTTTTCAAGTACATATATCAAAACACTAGTTTAATATTACAATGAAATATTCACTATTTTCTCATCAATATTATCATTATTGTTAGTTTCACTCATCTCAATAATGAGGATATGGTTTTACTTGGTAATAACTCAAGAAGAATTAAAATAATTGTTTATATCATTGCAAACAAATAGCGATAGGTAAATAAAGTTGAAGAGGCTAAAAAAATGCAATATGTAATACATATATTACTTGGAAGATTGGTAAGATACACACTGAAACTTACAATGTACCGAATTAACCGTCATTCTTAATAATAATTAATTTGACTTCACTATTACTTAATTATGCAACTTGATAGTGACTGTTTATTTTATTTTAATACAATGAAAACGGGAAAAAAAATCACCGTGTCAAAAATCTGAAATAAATTATATATTAATCAAAGTCCAACAATTTTTTGTCGTTTAATGCTGTTAATCTGAATTATGAGGGAAAGTTACTATTGATACACAAAGTCCTAACTATGCCAAGTGCTTTGACGCTTAAATTAAAATTTAAAACTAATTTTAAAAAATAGATCAGTGCATTGAACGGCTCATTTATTGATATTTATCTTTCTATATACACCCGAATTTCATAATTGAAGAATAAGTTTTTTTCTGACACAGATACAAATTTTTTTTCGAATTTAATTATTCCTTTAAGAATAGTGCAATGAATGCAAAAAAGAAACTATATGTCCTAAAAAGTGTGCAAGATTACCAAGAAAGTTTTAAGTAAGACTTATCCTGTTAGGTTAGTAGTTCGTGTGTTTCGGACATGTCCAGAGATAAAAGTGCTCTGTTTTATGTCGCGGTCTTAAAATGAAGAATTATTCTCGAGGTTAGGATTGCTAAAACACGTAGTACCCTCCTCTTCCTTTCTTTCTACGTGCCACAATCCAGACCGTTTTACGACCACTTCGAGTGGCGAGAAGAGATCTCCGAATTTTATTCGTTCCGCTCAGGTCGAGTCTTCTGCCTTCGGGACGGTCCAGGGAAGATACCCATTTGGGAATTTCGGAAGTTCAATGAAATAGTACATATCGTAGTACCTGTATCACTACAACCCAGAGGGTCTTAGGTGCAGTACAGGGTAGAGACTATACTGTTTTTTTGGATAAATGTTGTGAAGGGGAAGTGGTTTGTACAAGGCCATGTTCAACAACCAAGTTTTTCTCGCAGTTAAGTGTACCCCATTTATGTTTATTCATTTGAACATTACTGCTACTATTTCATTAACAGCCATTAAGGGTCAACAAGTCGAAAGCTGCCGACTATTTTGCAAGCCAGAGAAGCTCAACACTAAGCAATCAATTGATGCGAGGTCGATCTGGTGTTACGTCAGCAGTAAATGGTACTTGAATGTGTTGCAAGGCACTAACTCTGTCAGATATTACATCTTAGAATTAATTCATACAAGAAACTGTAACATTACATAACAAACATAAAACTAACAATAGCACAGTAATAAAATTTAAATGGAAAACAATATTTTATTTACTATTTTTTCTAGGAATTATTAAACATACAAGAAATGAGATAGCTCATTCATGGGACTGGACCCACAGCGAATCCAGACGTTGAGATCAATCGTATTGTAGCATATAACTTATTTATCAAGTTTATCAGCAATAGGATTGGAACCTGGCAGCATAATTTGCATTTCCTCCTTGTATAACTGTTGTCTAAAAAATACTGATCCCTTTCTATTTTCTGCTACCAATATTGAAATGACATCCTGAAAGAATTCACAAGAACGAAAATAGAACAGTTTTCACTAATTATACGAAAACTTTATATATGTATCTGATCCAGAAAAGACTAATCTGCAAGCTCTATAAAAATACAAAATGAGTTATCTACAAAACTATACTAAGCCTAATATACCGAATATACTAATATACCTAATATTTGGATATACGGATTTAAACTTTGGGGTTTAGCAAAACACGTATATGTACACTAGATACGAACAACATAATCAATTGTAAGTGTTCCTTGGTTTATTTCGATTCACACTATACACTACCGACATGAATTGTATTTCACATAATTTCGATTGTAAAATCATGTATTCACAGCAAATACACTGCATTCCAGTCACCGTCACATGATCCATCACACAAAAATCATATTATTATTTTCTTTCTTCCTCTCTGTTACGTGGACTTGTGATGAGATGGTTAATAAGTGAATGTCCTAGAGACCTCATCGGAAAACAATAATATGTTCAAAAATTTCAAATTAAACATGCGAAACTGCACAGGTACAAATATAACCTAAAATAATAATAATAATAAAAAAAAAATACTAGGTGATGATTGAAATACTATTGTTTATCAAGGAAACTCCTACTTAAAATGGTTTCAAATCCCAAATGATCTTATAAAATGACCTCCAAACCTAGTGTGCAGAAAGTTGGTGTAGGTAGAGTTATCAGTTTAATACCAGTTCTAGTTCAGTCATAATTCAATTAGTATCTTTCATATTTCGAAATCAGTAACGTACCTTGATATAGCATGACTCATAACCCGAGTTACCCCGACCCAAGTCACGAATCCTGAAGGAACGATTACTCCGACGAATCCCACTCAGGAGCTCTCATACTCCCTTTCTTCATTTTACAATCAAATCCTCCGCCTTCTTCCTTGAAAAGTTTACTCCTTTGTGCTGGCAAGGTCGTCTGGGCTCGGGAAGAACTTTTTTTCTCTTTCGGATTCAAGGAAGTTCGCTCGTTATTATTTCATTTTTATTCGGCCTGCCCTTGGAAGGCGTGAGAACGCAGCGAGATATAAAATAAATTGTTCGACAATTATTCAACCGAAATGTAATTATTTACTGAATGTCATGTTGGGATGTTAAGAAATAAACTGGTGTTGTTCCATGGGCCACGAATAGTTAATATCACTCACGAAGAGCCCAAAACACAACGTAAACATATATCTGACATAGAACATGAAGACACAGCAACGTTTTAAAAATACACCATCACTAAACCTTGCCCAAGAATAAGAGTTTTTCTTAATCTTAGTATTTTATTCCTCTTTTTTGAAAGGGGTTATCAACAAAAATAGTCCCAAGATTTCTTTCTTTATTCTTTTTCTTCAAGATTACTAGTTGTTATTTTTTTTGAGGGAGCTCATCCCAATTTGAGCCATTAATTTTAAATTTCTACTAAATAACAAGAAATTCAACAAGTCTTGATCTTTGTATGATTTTCATTAAATGAATTATTTGAGTAAAGGGAAAGCTTAGAAGATTATAAATTTTATGAGGCATGAATTTTACGTATGAATACTAAGGAGCTATTAATCAAATTGTAATTTTTCTATTCTTCACCTTTACAAGTAGCTAAGTTTACGATTTCAAGTACTTAAGTTTCTTTCAATATTTTAGTACCTTGTAAATTATTTAATCCAAGATTGTTCGAAAATGTGGGGTTGGAGATTTCATAATTTTTTTTTTTTTAGTGAGGTATGGTGACACTAATACAGGGACAGCATAGTCTTTTTCGACCTTTTCTATAGCCTACTGTAGGATGTTAGGGGAGCTGGCTTGCTCAGTCTCTTGAGAGCTGAGGGGCTGAAGCCTGTATAAAGTTGGCCCTTTCCCTTAATTGGAAAACCTGAAGCTTGAGCGTGATCTCAGGCAAATGACGTCCCTTTTGACAAAGGTCATATATCCGTGAGCAGGAGGCGTCGTGGTCTTACCCGATGGACGGTCATTCAATTCAGAACAACATTCATTTAAGTAATTGACACACATTACTTTGCTTAAAGTCGATTATCCGTTGCAAGTACCTTAGCAAAACCCGTCATCACTCCCCGAATATATGTATGCATTGTCGAATTACTAAAAACAAAAGGAAATATTTTTAATAACAAGCATGATTAAAAATAATTCGATAATAATATATTTGTGATAACAATAACTAAATTAACGTCGGAAATGATGACTGAACAGTAGTCTTTACGGTTGGTTACACGAGCAAAGAGCCATGGGTGTCGTAGCCTTGAAGAAAATACGATCCTTATCTTTTAGGGAGAGGAAGGGAGCTGTTAGCTCCTGGTTATTAGCAGAAGAGAATATTTTAAAGGTTGTTATTACGTCAGTGAGCAACTATTTAGCACACTCTTTAACTGTTAAATGTCTCTATTTTATAGAAACAAAGGTTTTTCTGGATCTACGGTTGTTATAAAGTGAAAAGATATTGAATGTCTACTACAGTAGGAATAATAATTTACATTACAAACACAAAAAATTTATTTAAATGTAAAAAGAAAAAAGGTTTCCCAATTATCAGAATCAACAATTAATTATTATGATAACAATTATACCGGAGAAGTAGATAACTAAGGGAGTTATCAACCATCAACATTAACCAACACGAACAACAGAACATACAGCGTAGTTTAACACACAGCCTGAAGCATCTCAATTCCAAAGTGTTTAAATAGTGAGGTAGACTCACTTTGTAAAGAGCAAAATGGCGGACGATAACGTTAATTAGTTGTTTTATAAGCTCTTATACTAAGATGATCACCATTTCCATAACCTATTGAGTACATATACAGCTTACTACACGTTTTTGTTAAGTTTTTTAAATAGTTTATACAATTTTTAGTAACTATTAAATAAGTAGTTGTTTTGGTATTTGGTCCTGATTAACTTAATATTATGCCATTTTTGATCAGTCCAACTCAAAATAATGATAGTGGAGTATGATTAGTTTAAGAGCTACCTTTTTTTTTCTGTAACATAAAAATTATATTTTAATAAAACTATAATTTTTCAAACTGTTTAGTATGGCTAAATATGGTCTTGAGAAATAAGGACCTGACACAAAACCGAATTGCGGAACATGATAGATTATCGCTTCAGTAGTGGGTAGGAGGAATAGGTTAAGGTGATCTTAAGGATTTGGATCTGGGCAGTTCCCCATGGACGCAGTTTTGTACGTGTAGTTGGTGGTATCTTCATCGGATCTTTATTTAATTAGTGTTATTATTATTTATTTAAATCAGGTCGGCAAGATAATGAAACCTAATTAGTAATTAAATGCGAACGTTTTGGTCTCCCTTTTAGGCTCCAAACAAGGCTGAGAAAAAAAAAATGACATCAACAATGCCATGGAACACCAAGACAATAAACTCTTATTTAGGCTTATACTATATAGTAAGATACATATACATGCTATACCCAATCTATAACTAACACTATCGATAGCTAAACCCTAGCGATAGTGTTACACAACGAAGGAACAAACAGACGAAGAAGCGGAGAGGCGCGGACTAACCTTTAGCTGGCGGCCTTGTCAAGGACGGGACATCAGCCCAGCCGTTTCCTTCCCAACCTGTTCGGCTCCAGCGGCAGCTCCAGTCCGGCTTATCGACAGTCACCATTTACATAGCCTCGCTGGAAGCTCTGTAAAAAGAGGTAGGGGGCCGGGCTGATAAACAGTCAGTGAGTTTTATAAGTGCCTATACATTTATTTAATTAGTAATCAGAATATTACTTAACATCGAATAGGACAAAGTATCAACCATATGCTATAGTTGCATATCTACTAAATATACTACTACCGATTAATATTATTGAAGTGATAGCTTCACGAAGGTTATGATCGGCCTGTAAAATTACTGGGATTAGTAACGAACGAATTCCTAAAAAGTTAGTAAGCCCTGTACCGATTGGAAAGTTCCTAAGCGGTAGACCGAGACGTGGGTGGGAGGATTGCATTAAGAGTGATCTGCGGATTTGGGTTTGGGTGGTGATCCGTGGACAGAGGTTTGTTTTTTGGAGTTTCTATTGACAATTAATATATTTTAATAAAACAAAGATAAATACAAATGCAATTTACTTTTTATATTAACATAAACCTGATTCACAATCATTAACATTTCCAATTCTATTGTTACAATTAAATAGTTTTCACATGACTTTTAAATAACTATTTTAATAAGTATTCTGTAGCTAAAGAACAACCGTTGCCTAAAGGGTTGCGCAGAACAGTGCAGCCTACAAGGGCTGAACCTTGCATGGGTTGTAGTGGTACATATTAATTACGCATGACCATTAATTTTCCTTCTCTTGGTTTTCACAGAACTGTATAAATATAGTGTGTTATCATCGGATATAAGGTTCTGGTATAGCAAACGGATATCAGAATGGAGCCTCGAATAAAGGAATAAGAGGGCGTGTAAAGGACTCATTGTAGCGGGCGGGCGAGTCATTGTGATCTTTGTGTCGGCCCTGAAGACATCAAGCTGGCTCTAAGGTAGATGCCTGGGCCACAGTTATCTTCCTCAATGGGACGACATCATGTCTTGCAGCTGCTCAATGGTCTTCCTAATCGATACCATATACCAATCGATAGCGCCCACCAATCGCAACTCTTTCGAGTAGCTTAAACCAATGTCCAGGTCATTTTGAATTGTAGGTTCTTTTGAGCCAGGTCATCTATACCCTACCTTATAATAGGAATATTATTTATCATTAATTGATAATTTATTTCCATCATATGGAAGTTTAAATAAATCTTAAGTTTCGAATTTAAGGACTTACCACTTTAGCATCGTACGATTAGTCATAACAGCATAAAGTGACTTGAACAATCTAATATGGTAAACAAGAAATATTAGTTAGATTGGAATTCAATGCCCGCCCATACATTTCAAGCTCCCTGAAAAATCTAGTTCGATTAAAACATAACAAGAAAATTTAAAACAACCTATAGTAAGTACTAACAAAGTTGAATGTGTTGAAGTTCTTTAACCGGAAATCCTTTTGGAAACAAAAGAAAATATATACAAATTTTATTAAAAATAATATCGTTTTGCTACGAAACATTTGTATTATAAAACCCTATCAGTTAAAGTAAATTAATCTGGCAACTAAGATAAAATACGTATATATAGCATTATTTAAAATTTACGATTTAAGTTGATAGTAACAAACAAAAATATAGTTTGTTGATTTTAAAATTAAACTCTTTATTACAATTATTTTAATTGATCTATTAAATACAAAAAAAGCCATTAGGCCAACCAAAAAAAAAAGTTTGAATTTAAAAAAACACTCGTCCCGAATTAACAGCTTATATCTTTACAAACAAAACCGGTAGAGGCAGCACACAACGCGAAAGATGAATACATATGCATATACTTCAGCTGGTAAATAAAATTAGGTTTTGTAGCAGAAAATCAAAAATATATCAAAAAGAATTTCCTTCTTGTGAGTTGTGTACTACTTGAGTGTTATTCTATCTGACATTCACTTCACCATTAATTTCAAAGGACACTACGTCCTTCGACGTACGTTCACATGATACTATTGATTCATCGAAAAGGAAAAACCAAGGATACAGCTCTGTCCTTCCAATTTAATGAGAAACATAAATGTTTTATCTTCTAATATTGCGAAAAATAATAGTAATATTACAATCAAATATAAATTTAAAAAAATATACATAAACACTACTCAAGAAAATCGTTGTTAACCTTGTGAGTTTTTTAATGAATCGATACACAATTTCCTAAAATTTGTGTGTAATTCTTATATATTTTATAAATATATTATAACTGAAAAATTATATTGTTTTATTTACTATTTTTAAAAAGTTCTTTATTTGTTCTTTATCCAAACTCAAACTACAACCGTTTTTATTTTTAAAAATACTAAAAACGTTTAATAGGATTTATCGTATATATTGATTAGCTCTTTTTGAAAAGAAAGAAAAAAATGAATGTATCGATCCATACCACAACATTTTTTTTTGCTCATTTTTTGCTTCTAAAATAAATTTTAACTATTTATTTTTTTCAAAAATTATCCCAACTTGGGAACAGAGGCCGCTAAAAGGCTAAATGTCGCAACAAAACAGGTTTTTTTCATAACCCCGCAACTATTTCGCCTTTCTTAGAGCCGCTATGACATAAAACCATAACATAAACATAAAACCGCATTCATAAAAAACAAAAACAATTTTAATATCTAAGTCATAAAAATAACTCAGACCAGTTATCTTAGAAGAAGCCTATAAAGGAACCCACAATGTTGCCATGAGCCAGATAAGTCTTAAGTAATATATTTTATCACTCTTATTTATTACGTTAAGTTTTCTTTTCTCTTCTATAATTGTGACCGCAAGTCCACTTTATTAATGTATAAGCTGTAACAATTTTGAGTTATTTATAAGCTTGTTAATAAAATGAATAAACAAATTTAAGTTTCTTCCCTCAGGTCCCCACATTAGTTATTTTGTCAAGAAAGATTTTTCATAGCTAAATAAATAATTATTATTCGTGAAGAAAAACTTTTAGTCTTATAACTGTAAAAACATGAAATAAACATCGTTTATCAAATTATAATGACTTAATATTCATTTAGATTTAGATTTAGAACAGTGACAGCACCTGAATTAAATGAAAATAAGTGCGTCAATGAAGTTTTGACGTATTATAGCAAGCCAATTTATTTAAATGAATAAACGAGGAAAATAATAGTTGGAAAATAATAATAGTCCTAATTTGTACAAAATTGCTGATGATTTTGTTTTTATAAAAATAGTTTAGTGTTTGAACGATTAAAACATATTTTTAAAAAAATCGTATAAAAGAAATTTAAAGATTCCTGATCCTATTATAAATTATTGGTGTTGAAATAGTTCAATCACAGGGGCAACAAAGTTGATTTGGAGTGTGATAAAAGAATAACAGCACACTTGAAGGGGGAAAACTGTACTTTTTTATTAAGTATTAGAAATACCCTGATTTTTAGTTCTGCTGGTATATAAAAAAATAGTTGTGTTATTGGCATTGCAATTAATTTCTTATGCGTTCACATTGTGAATCAGTGAGAAGTCCCTTAAGAAAAAAAGAATTACGAAGCACTAAATCTCGAACTCCTCAAATACATATTTTCTAACAACCTAAAAGTATTAGATACAGCAATTTATAAGGAAAAGAATCCTGAATATGCATTGTAAACTTATGCACTTGATCTGTTGGAGAAATACCAGAGATTTCATTTACAGAGAATCATTACTGAATGAACCATAACTTGTAGAATTGATATGTAAAATTTTCCTTAAAATTAATACCATTTGAAATATTATTGCTATTTCCATGCATATTTCTGTCAGAATGTGCTAACAAATTACCCCGTATACTTTTAATGATGGGTCCTTCAGACTCTTGAGCTAGCATTTAAAGACTTTTCTACTCCCAATATACATCCGTCATTCCTGTAATGATCTCTCATTTAAATCTAACAGGACACAAAGGAAGCCTAGTGACACAGAATGTTAACCGCAGAGGCAGTTAGAGAGCTGGAACAGTTAGCGAACTATTAAGGTACAAATAGGTTGCGTGAGGTACACGAGATATTAGAGGCAACCAAATCCCGCTTAACCTAAAGGCTTGCAGTTTTATAATGTTATGACTGTCCTAGGTATGTTTTCACCTGGTACAATACCTATAACCAACTGCCTGTCCTTTACCGTAATATGTAGTAATAAGAAAACTATCTGAGTGACAAGGATGACAAACAAAAGCCGCTTGCATATGCTTAAAGAAAAGACTCTCAGGATTCCGGGATGCTCATTACTGTTAAGGCTTAGTGATATGCAAATGTAATGATCCAGGAAGCTGTATACGTTTCTTACATACATCATCACAAAAAGAGAAAAACAAATGACTACCTGAGTTCATCTACTTTACTCAGATGTAAATTAGCAATACTGCATGTAAGAAAACCTGAAATCTTCCATATGTCAGCACCATTAAAACTCTTCATATGTATTTAAATCAGATACGACAGATCTGATCAAGGAATGTTCTATGGAAAAATCATTAATTTTAACATCTATACTATACTTTTTAGACTGATTAGATTATCCAAGGGAGAGTTGATTTTCGTTAAGAAAATTCCGAAGAAATATTATCACCAACATATTATTATATATATATATTATATTATATTATGCTTCAACATGCCTCCTTTCCTTATAGCTCTATAAATGGAGCTCAAATAATTTGAGTGGCTTAAATTATTAAACATCTGGCTCAATATTTAATTGGATGGTGCAGCTGCTCGTTTTTGCAAACGACATCTAAATAATTGGAAACTCTCGGCAGGTGTTGTCTAATCCTTTTTAATCGCTTCAGTAAATAAATTTAATTTGGTTATTAATGAGGAAAATACTTAATAAACGTTAATCCAGAAGACAAATTACGGAGAAACCTGAAGACGCCATCATCATTTGCAAATGTAGATAAAATGAAATCCAACGAGAGCCGGGAGGGAGGGGGGAGGGGATGAAAAAATGAACAAAGAATTTTGACTAATATTTTTACTACTATGTACTATGGATGTTGAAGAAATCATTTGGGATGCAATCTGACCCAG
Organism: Arma custos; assembly: GCA_037127475.1. NCBI lineage: Eukaryota > Metazoa > Arthropoda > Insecta > Hemiptera > Pentatomidae > Arma > Arma custos. The sequence goes on along the minus strand of CM073763.1, from coordinate 86,271,775 downwards.
TATAATCGTTATCCAAAAACCTTGATTTATCTAAGACCTCGACAACAGGCAGTTAATCAGAACATCTTGAATCAGAGAGGATGATTCGGTATCATTTCCGCAGTTTCTCGCTTCGAGTTAAGCTACAAGTTTTAATTTTTCATTAGTTTTCTTTTTAATATATTCAAAAATAAAAATAATCGCAGTTTTTAGTATGGAAAAAAGGATGTGTAACGTGTATTTTTCGGTAAACATTTCTTCATGAAAAACGTTTCACCAAACATATCACATCACCCACCATCTATACTTCTTAATGTTGGTTGCTTTGTTATTAACGCTCTTTACTGACAATTTTTTCATAATAAAACTCACAATTATTTTTATTTTCGAGAATATTAAAAAAGAAACGAATTAAAAATTACACTTAATTCTAATCGACAACCAGCGAAACTGATACCCAACAAATCGGTCGCACAGAAAAAAATCGATTACATGTTTAATTATTGCAATGTTGTCATATTTCTTTTGGTATAATACCAGACAAAACAATTCCTGACTTATGATTAACGGTAACTAATTGGAACAAAATACAATTGTTCCATTTCAGCCCTTGGCTTTCAGTAGAGTGTTTCATTTATTAAAGGGCATCAAGGACCGGCTTCTCAGAGTCTTCTTTTTACACCGCTAGGAGGCACTGGTCTACTTGTTTTTATTTCAGGGGAGTTCTTTTTACTCTCACTCGTTATGATAATGAAATTCTCCTTGACAAGTTATATTTTGTAGCCCAGACTAATTTAGAACCTTTGACGTTAATGAATTGTCTCTCCGGCCCAAGATGTGACTCAGAAATGGAGAAAATTGTCAATGCTTTTTTATTCAGCAGAGTTCTTTGCAAGCAGTTTCTTGTAGCAGTAATTCATTCCATATTTTTTCTTAATATCTGTGGTATATGATGGTGTAAAATATTTAAGGTATGTTACTATGTACCAATAGAAATTCTTTAATATGTGAAGCGTTTAGGATCAAAAATGGATAACTGGGAAATTTAAATTGAATTTTTCACATTTTTCGCTAGTTAAGTCAAGCGATTGTCCAACACGACACTTTCCGCCTTTTTTCTAATGGTTTCAGTCCGGTTGTAAACCTGACGTATCGGAAGCATGATGCATTGCTTGACTGAACAGCATTATTTATGATTAATTCATCTTGGGGGTTTCAGTACATCAATATAAATTCTAAACGTACATTTGGCATGCCTAGACAAAAATTATGGAGTGGGGGTAACTGAGTGGTAGATCGCTGAGTTGACGTGAATGTTTTAATCCAGATGTGGCGGATAATTTAATTATCTGTTTATCCTGTGGTGTCTGGAAACCCTCTTGGGGTTCACTCAACCTGTATAAAGTGGACCTTAATTGGTGGTAAAATCTGGCGATTGAGCGTGAACTCGGACAAATCACCTCGCTTTCCATTGGCCTAGTATAAGAATATTCTGTACCACGTACTGAACCAAAGACCCTCCATGGGTACAGATTTTTTTAAACATAATAATTAATAAGGTAATACAGACCGCATTTCACTACTATAAAAATAGACAATTATTACTATATAAGAGTAAGCAATATAATAATAAAGTATACTTCTGTCGAAATAAGTGAATACTTATTTATTAATGTGTGCAGACGTTTCGACTTACTTTGTAGGTTATTTTCAGGGCTATGAAAGAAAACAGACAAAACAAAATAACTATAAAAATACATTGCATCACAGTACGAAGAATATAATAATATGTAGAGTAATTTCTATTATATTTCTATATGTAGAGTAATAGAAAAGTAAACGAAATAGTGAAAGAATTATATGAATAAAAATTATCACAGAATAAATGTACAGAAAGGTGATAATGCAAGCAAAATACAAAGAGAAAAAAAGAAGGTAAACAGAAAGTTACAAAATGAAAGAAGTATAAACATAACAAGGTGTGATAAAAGGGAGAGATATAAAAGTATGGAAAACCTATGTTAATACAGATAAAATATAACATGTATGATAATCCTTACTCATAACTCCTAGAGAGTTCACATAAGTAAACTGAAAAAAATTTGTAACAAAATATGACGCCAAGGAATAAATAATGGAAGAAATATGTAGAAAGCAAAGATAAGAACTATCGTCAATGAAAAGTAGAAAAGTAAAATATAAATATAAAATTTAAAATATAAATAAGTATAGGAAGTTATATAACTGTATTCAATTACAATGAAGTTGCATTAATATAAAATATGATATAAATATAGAAGAAACGGGTAGAAAATATGTATACAAATTCAGTTAGAGAATGGAGATAAGATGCAAAAATTATGATGCTGAATAATAATGAAATCTATGATATTAACATATGATGGATGCCAAAGTGATGATGTGAGAAATAGGTGTGAAGAATGGAGATGGAGAAGAATGAACTGCACCACTAACTATCTCTATCCTTACATTAGAAGTTCCAGTCAACTAATTTCTTATCTAACATATACTGCTGTCCATTGTCCATTCAATGCTCTTAGACTACAAATACCGGATAGAACAGTACCTTCTATAAGGCTGTAGATTACAGTTAGCCAGCGTACCATTTACTTCCAATATGATCGAGGGGAGACCAAGGTAAGCTCATAATCGGGAGAGATGGATGGAGAAACAGAAAGGGATTTGTCAGGGGCTTATGGCCTGGGTCTTCCATTCACTCGGCACTGGGTTCCGTTAAATCACCCTTTTGTGTCTTCCGCGCGTCATCTCTGAGCTTCTCTTGACCTCTTGTGATCGCTATAGCAATGACATTCCAAGCACCGGGAACAAATTTTATATGAAACAAAATGAAGATTACTGGAATGTTTATTCATAAGCAGAAATAAGAAAAAAATAAGGTGCATGACAATGTTACTCCAAACAAATGTGTTATTGTTTGCAAGCTTTTATTCTATCTAAGATAGAGCAGATCTTCTTCAGTTCATTGAGAACAGAACTCTATGCACTGCCTAATATGTACCGTTGAAAGTTATTGAGTTGAGAACATGCAGGATGCGGGGAGGTGATTCGGCCGAGATCACGCTCAAACGCCAGGTTTCTCCCCAAATAGAGACTGAACTCACAAATTGAGTCTCCAGATACCATTGAATCGTTAATAGAATAATTTATTTATTTATCTCAGTTTTTTTTTTATCAATCTCGAACTCGGTTTTTGGAAGCAGAAAAATGGGAGGATTTGGTCTGTAGTGAGCGGATTGATTGACCGCAGATGCGCAGAAAATGCTGGGGATTAGCAATTGGAGAGCAGCAGCATAAAACAGGTAATGCTTAGACTACGCGAAGCCTCAACTCAACCGCTACAACTCGCAATTCTATCGAAGAAGGTCTCGAATTTACGATCTATCGATCAGTAACACGGTAAGCACTGAGCTACTCCTTTTATATAATTTGACCGTGCAAAGTGCTCGAGTGCAGGAAGAGGTTATTCAACCCAGAAGTAGTGTTGAGGCATTAGCAGCTGCAACAAACACCTGTCTGTTGTTGAGATGCCAACGAGCATCTATATTATTCTGTTAAATATTTAAATATATTTCTTTCACGAACAACGGATCTGGAAGACTGTCTTTTCTTGTTTATTACAAATACTAATTGTCATTTTGTAGATTTAAAGGAAAGGACTATCAGTAATAGGAGTTGGAGGTTAGAAAATAAAATGAAGCAATTATAAATTCAGCGTAAAATCGTTTTCACTTGCATCAGATGTTAGCCATGAAGGATGTGATGATGGAGCCGATGTACCTAACGCTTTCTCTCCGATATCACGTAGGTGTCCGGACCCGGTAGACTTCGAACCACTCTCGCTTTCGTGTTGGGTCCGGACAATTCTTCCGGAGGCTTCTTAGGCTCAGAGGAGACCGAGTCTTGCGATTCATCTCATCCAGAAGATCACTTTCTCCAGATGGAAATCCAGAAACGGAAAAGTCCTCCAGCGGTGTTTAGATAAGGAAGACCATTATCAGAGTTAGAAAGTGTGTCAGAGCGACGACATAGATCAAGCCTCTGTCCAGAGTCGGGTTAGAACTATTGTGATCAAGGTTCAAGTTAAGGTTTATAGAATATGTTTTCTGAATTCGAATGTTTAAAAAGTATATTATTAGTATATTCTATTAATTAAATTAAAAATTAAAAATACTTTATTTTAATTATTATGTACCAAAAGTAACTTTATGCATAAAAATCTACACTTATGTAACTCAATCTTATTTTAATATCTTTGCTTATATACATATTGTATACATTTTTATAAATTCGTATTTTTATACATAGTTATACCTTTTTAAACCTCAATTTTGTATTCAACTTCAAAATTCTCTTTTTTTATTTTAAAGAGAAAAGATATGCCTCCGGCCGGGATTCGAACCCGGATCATCTGTCTCTCCGTGACAGTGCTCTAACCAATTGAGCCACCGGAGTCGCCTGCCGGCAGGGGAAGAATCTATTCTCTTATCTGATCTCATGCCTTCGTGTCCTCGCATATATATATACGATATATGCGAGGAAACGAATGTTCTTTGAACATTACTTTAATTTTAGGATCTTGTTGACTTACGTCATATTACTATTTATAATTTTTGTCTTATTTTTTTTTTAAATTGTATATTTATTTAAAAGCGTGTCAGAAGCAGCTCAGATTTTTTAATTATACATTTATAAAATATTCTACCTACGGCCATATAATTATTTATATATTAACTTCACGGAGAAGAATAAGGAAAATGCTACGAAATGAAGAATATTATTCTTGAATAATATTAGTTGACATAGAGGAAAATAAAATGGTCCGGATGGAGGTCAAAGAATAAATTATTTAAATATAGACTAAATAAATATAAACTATTTATTAGAAACTGACGTTTCGACCCACAATGCATGTCTTCTTTAGGGCTAGTAATGTAGGTCACAAATATATAAGTATATTTGTCTGTATACATACATGCTATGAATACTTCGACCTTTTTCTTCCCATGAGAATATTATATTTGCATTAATTTCAAGAATTTACTCTTTCAAGTTATTGCAAAAAAATAAATAAATACAAATTGTGCTAGATAAAATAAATAAATAAAAAAGCTGCTTGTTTAGGAAAAGAAAATTAATGCTGCAAGTAATTCTGTTATCTAACTATTTAATTATTTATGATTATGAATCAAAATGAATCATAGAATAATAATACTAATATAATAAAAAGTCGTTTAAACGTGATAATAAAATAGAAATTAGTAATCTTTAGTATAAGAAATTTTATTTTTAAATGATCCTACACTATGCTGAATTTTTAAAAGTTTTTAATAATTGGTTGGTGATTATATAAGAATTTATTTTTGGCCTTCATCCGGACCAGTTACTTCTCAGTTAGAAAATCGCTTTGTCATTCATGTTCGGAAAGGTTATAGTTATGCAGAAGTTATAACATTACGCCATTTTGATGGTTATTACCCTTGCAGTCGTTGAAATGAGTAGCTCAATAATGAAAAACGAACGGACACAATAAATCCCATTGCACAACACGACCACGTAAAGAGAGCCCCGCCCTTAAGAACGCACCCAATTATGGCCAGTGGAACGTGGAACGATAACAGCGTTTCATAAGCGATTGAAAGTGTTTTTTCAAAATGAAAATGACTGATGTGCTGGAAGACTGACAATGCAATCGTCCCACGCTGGCATCAAGCTGGTGAGTTATGGCCTGATACCGTCCTTCGGACCATCCGCTCTCATCTCTTGTAGCGGAGATCGCTTCGGTTACTGGAGTACAATATTTTCCAGTGTACGAGATTTTTATGTGACCTTAATAGTCTTCTTTTTGAAGAAAGTTTAAGTATACTACTTTAGCTTTTCTAATTATTAAACAATTCGACATTGAAAACAAATTAACTAAGTAGAAACTATCAAAATAGAGTCACCTGTGGCCTAGTCTACAGAATTATAACCTACGAGTACTATGCCCAAGATCACCGTTTCGCAGCACGGAAGGTGGTTGTTTTTAAAGGGAGTAAAAAATCCTTTGAGATTTTTTAAAGGGAGTCCATAGCCTTTCAGGTAATCGTTAAAAATTCCTATCCTAATTATTCCTAGGTAGATAAAATTTTAGGACTCCCACCGCAGCATCGTCCGATTTGCCATAACAGCATACAGTGGCGTTGAAATAAATAAACAAACACATGCCAAAGTAGAAAAAAAACGAACAGTACATATTAACATGCCACCTGTATCATAACAGCCATCAGAATAGTAAAAACAAATCCTAGAGGAACTATATACAACCGCATGTCCCAACATCTAGCATATGCGGATGATGTCGTCATTACCGCTAGAAACCAAGCAGCATTATCTGAAACATTTCAATAACTTGAAAAGGCAGCCATTCAACTGGGTCTTAAGGCGAATAAAGATAAAACTCAATATACAATCTCAGAATTGGAAAAGATGGCAAATGAAAAAGTGAGTTTAAGAAAGCACAGTTTTAGAGCAGTAACCCAATTCAAGTGCCTGGTAAGTGTGGTTAACACAGTTAACAAAACAGAGAGTGAAATACAAGCCAGAATAGCAGCAGGAAATAGGTGTTAGTCCTCACTACAAAGAGCGTTTCAGTTAAATCATTCTCTAAAAGAATACAAATTCAACTGTACAAAACCGTAGTAAGACCGGTTGTCATGTATCGGTGCGAGACATTTTTGTTTGGCCCCTGACCAAAAAAATCAGAACTCGTGTTCAACACATGGAAGGAAAAATATTAAGAAGAATCTTTGGCGAAGTGTTTGAAAATGGTGTATTGAGAAGAAGGAAGAATGAGGAGCTGATGGAGCTATATGGGGAGCCGGGCGTGTTGGCGTTGATAAAGAAAGCCAGACTGAGATGTATGGGAAAGAATGGCGGACCACAGGATAGCGAGGAGAATGGTCAATGAGAAACCGGACGGTAAACGAAGCAGAGGACTCCCTCGGATCAGATGGCAAGAGGATGTCGAAGAGGATCTGAAACCAGGTGTACTAAACTGGAGGATAGCACAGGATCGCGGAGATTGGTTGGCTGTGGTGTTGGAGGCCCGGGTATGGCAGAACTGTAGAGCCAAAATAATAATAATATATTCACATAACTAATAGATGTAATTTCTTTGTGAAGGGATTTTATTTAAAATACATGGAATAACAACAATATCATTGCTTTAAATTTCGAAATCTGGAACAAGCCAGAGGAAATTGTACAAGAATAAAAGTGAATTCGGGGTACCTGAAGCTAAGTGAGAATTCAAAAAATAGTAAGAATAAGATTTGAATATTTTTTTTCATGTATTATAGATGTGTTATAATTTTACTTTTATTATGTCGTTATCTGTTTAATAAACCAATAGCTCTTTTCTTTTGATACTTAGCCATTCCTTTGAATGTTATTAATTGTAATATTTTTTGATCAAGATTAACAGATTTCCTGGTAAATTCTACTATAGGAAGTACAGTCCCTGGTCATATTAATGTGACCACTGGATAGATTCGTTCTTGTTACTTGTTTGCATTACCTTTTTGTATGCGTAATGATGTAAATCGAGTTTAAATATTAGTTTTATGGGTAAGTTAGTTATCTGATAATAATATGAAATCGAAAAAAATAGTTTCGAAAAGAAATCTTTATTTTTTTTAAATATTTTGTGGTGTCACCCTATTTACACCCAATTTTACATTTTGATGAAAAAAAAAACTGTCAAAATAGCTAATATATATGACAAAAATAATAAATCAATATTAAACTTACCGAATCCGACTTGTATTTAATGAAAAAGAAACAATAAATCCACAAAAATTTCAAACACAAATTATGCACGCCGTCACTCGTAAAACAAAATGGCTGTACTAAAACCAATGGTGCCATTACTAAAAAAAAATACTTTAAAAAACTTATAACAGTGTTGCCATACACATAATACAGTAATTTATTATTTTTAAAAAGACACACGAAAGTATATAAAAAAAGTTAGAAAAAACAAAAAGAAAATGATCTTTCTAGGTGGTCACATTAATATGGCCATTGACTGTATATTATGATTACTGTTTGTTCATTTAACGTCACTTTATACTAATATCGATCATCGGACGATGTTCTACAGTGGGAGCTCTAAATTTTGCCTATCCAGGTTTTAATTAGGATAGGGATTTTTAACGAGTACCTGACATCGTACAGGCTCGGAACCCCCATTTAACGTCCCTTCTGAAGGACGGCATAACCAAGGATTTTTTACTCCCTTTAAAAAATCCTATTGCCACCTGCCGGGCTACGAACCCGCGATCTTGGGTTTAGTAGCTTGTTATGCTAACCACCAGACCACAGGTCGCCCCGTATGTTATGAACGTGTTAGTACAGGTGACAATTTCCCCATGCTATAACCTGGTTATGTATTCCCTATAACATTCAAATTTTGCCGAACTGATAATTTACTTAGTCATACATTTTTTCATACACTGTATTTTTTTAATTAGATGAGCTATACATAATATGTATAGCTCATATAATTAAAAAATATGTAGTATATTATACTCATATGTTAAACCCAGCGCCATCAACTCAGCAACTCTACACACTCAGCTAGCCTTATTACTACAAATTAAAACTATTAATATAAATTTAAAATACAGTTTAAAAACTATTCCTTATTCCTGTTTCTTATAAGAGGTAACTAAACAAAAGCATATATTTACATTATCAATATGTTAATTTTTTCTTTAAACTATTCCCATGATTAAGACTAAAATGGATAAGAACAATTCTTTTTTGGGATCTTGTGCAAGGACGCTACAACTTTACATAACATATCTGGCTCCTTGAGAACCGAGGGAAGATATGAAATACAAATGGCCCACAAGTAGCTGCGGGAACTTCTCCACTCAAGAGTCTTCAGCCATTCTTATGCGATTGTAACGTTCTTGATAAGGTCCTGTCAGCCTAAGTCAGTCCTCATTTAGTGTAAGGCTAGTCGAGAATATATCTGCCCTTATAAGGTTTTTGTGCTGCAATTTTTCTATTCTCTACAAACATATGTACGAAATAAGAAATATTTGAGAATAATTTGCGAAGAATCTAGCAGAAAACTTTACCAAAATAATTATATATTCTTAACAAACACATGAATTAAATATTCGGAATATATAACTTATCGACATTAAATTCCAGTTTAAAAAAAATATTTGATTCCACGCGATTATCTCATATCCAACTTGAATGTTCTATAGAATCATTTAACAACCTGTATACATTTAAACACCTTCTCCTTATATAGTATTCTTGTTGTAATATTGTTATATTAAATTGTAATAAAATAAATATTCCCAAAAGAAAATAGCTTTTATTTCGAATGTTATTGTATTATCATTATTATAATATTCGTTGATGATTTAACCAATAGTATGACATAAGATAGCAAAAAACTATATTGGATGATATAAAAATAAAATATCTAACGTTCTAGACTGAGACCTAACTCATACCATACCAACCAATTGTAGAGACTGTAGTGTTTCTTAGCCAAAAGTTGATCAGGTAATTCGGACGACGTCGCCCTCAGCCGTCAGATTTTTCCAACAATATATAAACCTCAGATGGTTCTAGAATTAAAAGAAAGGTCTGTTGATAAAATGTAAGTTGGAAATCGCTATACTTTGTATACTTTGTTTTAATTAAATAATTTACTAAAGAATCATTGAAAATAACTAACTGATGTTTGAAAATCTTCCTCTTCTTTAATTGTGTTGGCGGCACTTCTAAATAATTCAACAGTTGAGAGACCAAACTGTTGCCTTAAATTATGGATCCTGCCTCCTCTCACCAGGACCCCACTTGAAATCAATCTTTCCCTGCATTACCAGCTGCAGTAGAAGACATTTCTCAATTAGCATGATGTATTATAATTACCTCTTTTTGAAGGGATAAGCGATTTCTTTATCTTTTTCGAACTGACTTTTCTGTTTGTTATGTGGTCGGTCCACGAAATTCGGAATAGCAAATTCAAACAACTCATTATTGGGGTAAAGAAACAGCATTTTCATCTATCTAAAATACTACGTTAATATAACAGTTATGATAAAATAATATAAACTACACGATAACCTTAGCGCAATTTTCTCCATGACAACACCTAGCGTGTTGACTCAACTCTCTCTCTCTTGTGAGTAGGGTGTTTCGTGCAAGCTTTGTGCCACGGTCCTACAAGAAGCAGGAAGCGGAATAGAGACGACTGGTGAAAGAAATATAAAGAGGAGAAAAAGCAGTTGACAACTGGGCCGGCCTTTAAGAGGCTGTTGTACTAACGGTAAGGGTGGATGGCACTTCTTGGCTTCCGTTCCTAGTTCGCTTCTTCTGGTATCTTGCGAGGTAGAAGGCACAATGGAAGGGGTTATAATGGGAGATAGTGTTCAAACACCAATTGATTTATTATTTAGAATATAAAGTAATTTATTCCAACACTGATTAATAGGACAATATAAATAGTTACTTTTCTAGCTTCAACTTCTTTCGTTTTAGAGTTGCCCAGCTGATACTAGGTTATATAGTTAGTAAATTAAATCCTGTTGGATCACTGTGATCCAGTCCCAAGTTCCAGACCGATTATGACATATAAATAATTTGTTCTGTTAACAACCAGGGATAGATCCTGTAGGATCTAAAGACCCTTGAGGGTCATTCAGGGTCTATAAAGTAGCATTCCCAAGCCTTATCAGGGAAAAACTGGAGGTTGAAAGTACTTTCGGCAAAATCATCTGTCTATACAACTGTTAGTCACGAAATAGTACAGTCCCTAGTATATAAATAACTCAGTAATCCTCCATAGCTTTATGGATTTTTTATTTATTTTTTTGAAATTGAAACATGTAACTCTATAAAGTGGGGACTCCTGGGTGGGGAAGGATTTGGTGGTCTGGCTTGACTTTAGCCAAACCACCTCCAGACAAAACCGTTTGCTCAGAAAAAAAATATTTTTTACCATGTACTTAACCTAATAGACCTTAACAGATTTTCAGCGGAACAGCTTAATGAAATTTCCCAGGGTATATAGTTTTAAATTTTAATAATTAGCATAAAATACTGCAAATAAAAGCCAAACATTACGTTTAAATAAATTTTCTGGCTTATCTATTTATAAAACACTATTGCCCGCGGCTTCGTTCGCATGGAATTTGGTCTGCCACATGAAGTTTCGAGACAGATCATTTTTAATAAATAATTTAAATTTAAACAAACATTCAAACTTTGGCATTTATAATAATAGTAGGATTAGTAGGATATCAAAACAATAGTTACAATCGTGTTCTTTCTATTATTTTAACAACTATCATCAAGTGATTTGCCTTTTTATGTACTATGATGGATTCTCCAAAGAACACAAGAAAACTGTATGGGGGCACGGGGGCACGTGCCCCCCATACAAATCCGCCCTTGCTGTATGTAGCCTATGTGTTATTATGATATATAACCTATATTAAGAAAGAGAGACAAACATACAAACTTTCGCATTTATAATATTAGTAGGATTTTTGATGATGAATGAAATAAGTTCAATACTCGTTAATACCATGAAACAGAAATTTAATAGTATTGCTTGTTTTAGTTAGCAGTCCTTCTATCCATAATAATACTAGATCATTAGAAAGAATCTATTATATTATTTCAAAGATATTTATTATGTCTGGACTAAAAATAAATATAAAATACATTATATTTTGAAGAGAAAAGATTTGCCCCGGTCGGGATTCGAACCCGCGTCGACAGCGCTCTTACTATTTGAGCTACCAGGGATCGCTTACAGTCAGGACAAATCCGTTCTCTTCACCGATCCCTTATCCCCGTGTTCCCGCAATTTTTGCGATGTATAGACGAGCAAGAATGTTCTTTGAACATTACTTTAATTAAGATCTTGTTGACTTACATTATTATATTATTTATAATTTTTTATTAATTGTATTAATTTTTAAATATTTTTATTTTGAAGAGAAAAGATTTGCCTCAGCCGCGATTCGATATGGGATCGGTGAAGAGAACGGATTTGTCCTGACTGTGAAGCAACCCGTAGTAGCACAAATCGTAAGAGCGCTGTCATGTAGAGAGGGACGACCAGAGTTCGAATCCCGACTGGGGCAAATCCTTTCTCATCAAAATAAAAATAATTAAAAAGTAATACAACTAATAAAAAATTATAAATAAAATGTATTATTTTATAAAAAATACCATAAAGTATTACACTTCAGGTTGGTGGTTCTATATATATATATATATATAAAACTGACCCGAGATAACTTTTGTGACATCTATTCACGACAGGTTTCTTCAGTTCCGTTATTCTCCAGAGGCGGCTAAAGTTTCCTTTCAAGTTTTAGCTTTTATTTCTACTGCTTTATTAAACCGCAGTTAAAAAATATTAAGTAGCCATATAATGTGTAATACATTAAAGGGTTTAATATTTAGAAATGACTCCAATTTTAATAAGTACGTGATTCAAAGGCTATAGTTTCAGATGTATGAATTATTTTATACATCCTCGGCTTACAGGGGATGTTATTGATGATTTCCATGTTATGTTTTCAAAAATTATTTTAATTATGTTACTTTTGATTAAAAGTATCATTAATTACTCTAGGAGAAAAAAGAAATAGGGAAGAAGAGCCTAGATAAAGAAACATGAAAAAAACGGCCATCCATCTCCATAAAAAGATAGTGGAAGTTTCACCACCAGAGTTGGATGCGCATGCGCCTCTTGTTGGCTCAGTTCTATGGAAGAGAAAAAAACGCAATCCTCATTTCTCCATTTGCAATTTCTTTGAAGGAAGGCCGACATCCTAGAACCACAATTACCTCTGAAGAAAGGTAAAGGCATCAATAAGATAGGCCATGTATAGTTCATCCGGAGGACCCAGTCCGAACCACTTCAACTGCTGAAGAAACGATAACGTCTCAGTCTGTGGCCGCCGTGGTTTCCGTCTGAGCTAGTTAGGAGGAAACGTTTGAGAAAGGCTGAGGTGCTTAGAGTTGATATGTATATATATATATATATATATATATATATATATATATATATATATATATACCACAAATTCGCTATTAGATAATTGAACGTTTTCAAATAATTGTAACGAAACATAAAAGCACACTATTGACACAGACTAAATGAAATTGACTAAAGCACAGACGAAAACCCTTATGGATGACATACCGAGATACCCTGCAGAACCATATTTCTAGAAACAGCACAGTCTCTACCACTTACTGAACACAAGACTCAAAGGTACACACAAAAACTTATCAACTAGAACAAACTCAACACTGATTCAAGTAATAGAGTGGTATGAATAATAATACGTTTATACAACAGCGGGGTTGAACAAACGTGATGTTTGCGGACAAGCTTTTCCAGAGAGAGTGAATAGTTCGAATTATAAGCTAAAAACAAACAGAAAGAGACACGCAGAATAAAAATATTGATTATGGATCTCTGTAGATTAAATCATTGCAACACCAATATTTCCTTACAACATTTTACTTTTATATGTTGTAACTTGTTTTGTAGTGATATAGTTCTTATTAATATTAATTATAAATTTTAACTTAAAAATACATAAAACAGCATATTTATTTATTTATTTGTTTAAAATATTATATTTATTTTATAATGCTAAATACTTTACTTAAATGTAAGGGTAAGGGTTGAAGTTTTATTGGTTTGATAAAAGATCAATGCTCGTGATAAGGCCCAATTACTTATCCTCCTCAAAGATCTTGGGTTCTAAAGAAAGTCACAATGGAAAGCCCCAATCTAAGGAGAGAGATTTGTACCTTCTTACATCAAGGCTTTCAAACAGAGATGTATTACTTTATTTAGCAATCATTAAATAAGTATTAAAATATAAAATCGTGAACAATTCATACACAGTGTTAATATCGATATTTATTTCTGTTCAGAAAAATTTCAATTCAATTGGAACTATGTTAATTAATATAAAAATGACGATTTTATCGTAAAATCAAAAGAAGATAAATCTCAACAATAACAAAACTAAGCACAATGAAGGATAATAAATGCAATCATCGAAAGAAAAGAAAGAAGAAGTGAAGTACGCTATTTTAATACTTCTTAAGTTTGACAACTCTAGTTTCAAACCTAGCTTCCTCTTTAATTCCCGATAATCCTCCGAGGCGTCCGAAAAGAAGATGGCCACGTGACCTTCTCAGTTAAACTTTGATTTGAATACTACCAGTCGGTAGTATTCATGTACCACTTAGTCTATTTGCTTGTTGTATTATTGTAATACAGTTGTAAATATCAATAAATAAAAAGAAAGTCTGACAAACTTGAAAATAAAAATAAAAATCAGACCACAATAACTACACATAAATGATAAATAGGCAGGTCTTATTCTATGCAATTAATATATCTCTTTTCCGAAAATTATATTTTAAAGATGTGAAAATTACTATGTTTAATTGCTAATACTAATTAATATTATATTTTATATTACTTCAATTAAAATCACTATTTCTCTGACGAAGTTATTTGTATTACAAAATATGTTGATGACCTCCTCCTTTTCCTAAATTCCAAAAAAATTCCAGCAATATTAACCTCCCTCAACTCCTACCATCCCCGCCTCCACTTCACTGTTGAACATGAATTCACTAAATCCCAACCCTTTCTCAACCTACTTACCATTAGAAACACCAACCACACCTTATCTACAGATTAGAACACAAAACCTACCTTACTTAATTACTTCAATAAAATACTTCAATCCTCCCTACAGTTCCCAACCATGACAAACGACCCTTTTCAGAAACCATCCATATCAATTTAGAATCCCTTCCTATCAACTAAAAAACAGACTAACAAAAAATATCCTTAAGCTACTCCCAAATATTCAATTTTTTGAAACAATCCTAAAATTAACAGCTCCTTTAATATTTATTCTACATCCTTTCTTGGTACCACTTACTTTTTATTTATTTATTACCTCCCACAATTAGTGATAAGAAATCGTATTCTTCCCCTACTAGTGTAAACTATTTTTTATAATAATTACAGAATTGTGTTAACGTACTTTGTTGGATTATAAATAGTTTAATAAAATGTATTTGTTGAATACTTCTGATACTACAATAATTACAATAAACAAGTAAATACTTTACCATTTCGCGCTATTTAATTCACTATATAAGAAACATTTTACCCCAAGCTAACGCTGGAGCGGGGTAAATTGAATTTTTTGCCCTAGCTCCCTTCACAGCCTTCCGTCTCATTAGTTTTACCTTGGCCAAGTTTCAATTTACACTCCCTCCCGAATTTCCTAGCAGGATAATGGAATTGCCAATTTCGTGGAGAGGGATATCCCAATTTTAATGAGGAAAATGTATAATGGATTTCACTGACATTAAACAAAAAATTAATTCCTAATTATAATAAAATACTTCACATTCCAATGACCAGTGCGATATTAATTTGGATTGAATTAAACTTAATAATCTTAAGGCATGAATTACTATCCTCTAGTAATTAGTAATTTCGACAGTTCTTAGTGATTAATATATCTCGGTTTCTATAATTCTAAATTGTTAAGTCAAATTTAGAGATTTAGCTATATGCAAGTAAGTAGAATCGTGTTTGTCTCCGATATTAGTTTAAATACAAGCAATTAGTCCTTTTCTATCCAATGTCTGATCTAGTCTTTTATTCACTACTGGAGTTACACATACTTGCTTCTTAAGTACAAGAAAATCAGTTTGAAAAAAAATTTGACTTAACCCCTTATTTACCGAGTTTGTAGGTTTATGTTTAAAGAAGTCGTACCTAAGACAAATCACCAACATCTAATATAATATTATATAAACATATGAAAAAAAGTTTCAAGCTTCTTCAGATCTGTAATGGAACAGTGATTGTAGTAGCCGGTTACCGAGCTAATGAGTTACCTGTTACCTACCGTTGAAGGTTACTCACCTTGAATCCATTTTCCCGTTTAATAAAATTTCATAAGGTATCTGTAGAATAACTAGAAGCGGGGCAACTCAGTGGTCGAGAGATAAGTTGCTGCGGTGAAGGTCTCAGGTTCAAATCCAGCAGTGACAGACAAAGTATTTAATCTGTTCCTCCTCGAAATAAGTCTTCTATCACTGGCCGGATTCTAACTTCGGCCTCAAATTTATAAAAGTTGAGGATCAAGTAGGCAAAAGGCGAGAAAAGAACAATTATGTTTTCATTTTAATGTATTGGGAGTCCTTTATTTTTATTTTGTTCATTACGACGCTACCACCCCGTGCAGGTACTGGCCTCGCCATCTCCCGGTCATTGTACCGCAGTTAGCTACTGGCCCTCCAGGTTGGGGGAACAGTTATTTTGCTACCTCCCCTAGGTAGCCGCCCGGGGGGGAGGGGATGCAGGTCTGTATGCACTGAGATGGCAGCCCTATCAGCAGACTAGGGTACGGAGAGAGGGTGGATAGCCACTCTACCCGAAACTTTAATTATCGTGAAACCCAAACCAGCCTCGGGAGTCCTTTATTAGAGAGAGTAAATATGTTTGGATATTGTTAATAGGCCTTGGAAATTCATTTTGTTCAGTAAGAACTGTACATTTTATATTCCAACAGTTATGCAAGGAAGTGCTACAACTATAAGGTTTCTCACTAATTAACGGTACCCACTTTATTGATGCTGGATGAAACGAGAGTTTTCAGATTTCACAGTGCCCTATGGATTGATATCGATGCTGTGGAATAAATAATATAGCAGAATAAGGAATAATTTTTATTTAACTATTGATCAGGTTCTTAAAAGACAGGTTAATTTATTAATAACTAGCTATCAATGTTTTGTTTTTATAGTTTTTATTCGCAAAAACAATTTGAAACATTCCTAAAGTCCAGAATAATAGTGCATAATATCACAGACTGGTGTTCTACATTCGTTGTGAGGTGTTATTTACTATCTATCGAAACGGCTACTTTCTTTTTTATTATTCATTTTTCATTGCTTAATTCATAAATAAATTCTTAAACATTATACTTGGATAAAGAATTTAACAGATTTACATGAACTTTTATTTAACAATGAGATCCTGGAACATCATTGCAGACTTCATTGCAACGTTGTTGTACTACCAACACAGAATAAAAAATATCGAGATTCATTCAGAAGTAGGTGAAGACGCTTTAGCGACACCTTATACTCGAGTGCGATCTCTTTGTACGAGGGAATGCGAACCTACCCAGAGTATGGTTAGTATTCGGTCTGCGAGTTGAAAAGAATGATGAGAGAAATCAGTATCCCTTGTTAGGAGTCCTCTTTGTGACAATGGATATGTGTTGCGTTTCTACTCGTCCCATTTCTAATTTATTCAGTCATAGATATCTATTCGACTGTTTCATTTATCAAGTGTACTAAATACTATACTATACTGTAATCCGTAAAACCAGGACCAATATAATCCACGATGGCTCTTGGGTTTAGTACGTGGCTGATACTGAAATATATTTATGAGAATTGGTTCATGATTACGTTCCGTCCCTAGGTTTTCTCCCAAGAGTATCAACTTTATAGAGACACAAGGAGGGTCCGCAGATCCCACAGTGACAATCTATTTCTTTTATTAGATTCAATAACTTATCATGCAGCCAGATTCGAACATTGGACCTTCGGCTTAGCAACTCACTTACTCCACTCAACCTTAGTGTAGTGGTTGTAGTGGTCTAAGTTTTTTTTAATAATAAAACGGAAAAAACATCATAGTTTCAACACTAGAAAAAAAAACATAAAGAATACATACCAAAAACACATGTTTCAACAAATGTTAACTTTTAATTTTATGATTATTCCGTAGAAACATAAAACTGGTGTGGAAAGGAACTTGGGAATTCAATTCTGCGGCCCTCTCACTGCTAATAGCAGCGCTAAACGAACCTTGAAGATCTTAGATGTAACGATACCTGACTAACTGTCGGTAGGTAATCGTTATGTAATGGAACAGTGATTGTAGTAGCCGGTTACCGAGCTAGTGAGTAACCTGTTACCTGCCGTTGAAGGTTACTCACCCTTCTCTAGCATCCATTTCCCCCGTTTAATAAAGTTTCATAATGACTGGAAGCGGGGTAGCTCAGTGGTCGAGTGATGAGTTGTTGTGGTGAAGGTCCCAGGTTCAAATCCAGCAGTGGCAGACAAATTATTTAATCTGTTAACAGCCACAGGGGGTGGAGGGGGGGTACCCTTAACTGAGAGGAAAGCCTGGCGGATGAGCGTAATCCCGAACAAATCACTTCCCTGGACAGCCATTGTCTTAGAAACAGTCAAATCTACCGTGCACTGAACCGAAGACCCTTCATGGGGTACAGTAGTAAAGATTTTCTTAACTACATAAGAAAAACAAGAAAATTGTCACAGAAAAATGTGGAAAGATTAGATCTAGATTTAGTGAATGTCTTAGAAGCAACTAGTTGTGTAGTAGTTTATATAACAAGCTACTATGCTCAATACCGCGGGTTAGCAGTCTGGCCGATAGGTGACCATGTGCGGTTTCCTTAGGGCTCACTGTGCATTTTATTGTTATTTAAATGCCGCTCAACAAGACAATAGAAATTAACTGAATCGTAAAACCCTTATTCCAATTAAGTTTTTAAGCATACGGGGAGAAGCTGCCTTACTATAGTAAAGTTAAAAGGAAACAAACTCCTAGAGGATGAATGTTATTGTTTGGCGAACTGTCTAATCCTAGGCATGTCTACGACCGCGAACCGACCACAGGCTGGTCGGTCATGGGTGCTACTGCTGCCTGGTTGACCGCAGGCATCGAGCTAGGGTCATCTAACTCCTGTCTCGATATCACACTTTAATAGCTTTCTGGCAGTTCTGGTAGCAGGGAGTCGTGACGACTGCTGAAGATGTGGAAATTTGGAAATTTATATATTGGAATTTACAACTGTATTATAACATTACAACAAGTAATCATGATGAATGTCATCGATAAAGGCAAGTAGAGAAACTACCCCGTGGTACTGTAATAACAAGTTCAACTTAGAAGATTGCGAGACCATGCTCTTTTTAGAGGCGTCGGAGGATTATTTGGAACTAGTGGGTTTCAGAGGAAACAAAGATTGTCATGAAAGGTTCCGGCCGAATCAGCAACAAATGGGAAATCGAGGTCATTCTTACTTGTTTCGTACCTGATACGTAACAAAGTAATTGATGATTACTGTTTAGTACTTGATTCGTAACAAAATAAGGATTGAGGATTTTACAAAGAAATTTGTGTTATAAGGATTGATTAAGAGAGGAATTCGATGGCTTAATATAACTCCAAAGCGCTGCTCCGTAAGAACAGATAGTTATAGTCATGTGTGTGAGTCTTATGTAATTAATTGGGAGCTTAGAGCGTTTGTCTAGTAACTGTTGAAGAAGCCTAAAATTGCGCATATGCAAATTTAAAAAAAGAAAAAAAAATAGACTAGTAATCGGCTGGTAATAGAACTTCGAATAAAAACAATACTGTGCATATTTTGTGATTAATTTAAATAACTGTACGAGCAACTTGAGAATACTGCAAACATTATTCTGTTCTCCCCATATTTAATGTATAAAGGAATTAAAAAATAGATTAAATCAAAGTTCAAGATAGAATAAATTCATTAGTACAAGAGATAATCACAATATTCAGAGAACAATGCCTAAAAAATAAGTTGTTATCGTTTAAAATGGGTTTTAAAACGCGTCGATTAATTAAACTTCAAATGGAAATAAATAATAAAGACAGTAAAATAATTATCAGTAACGACACAGCTTACATTTATTTTTTTTATTTATTCCATTATCGTTGCTGATAATGATTTATTGTACTTTTTATTCGTATCATTCGGACATAAAGATAACGGTTACCATGAAATTTTGTCTAGTTTAATCTATGTTTTTACAGTATTATATTGTATTAATAAACAAAACAATGTTCTTCGACAGTAAAATGCACTTTTTTCAAATTCATCCAAAAATATATGTGTTAGCATTACGTCATAACTTTTTTCTGGATGAGGCATATATTCATTAAATACATGGAATGTAGTTCAGGAAAGCAAGAGTACTAATTAAACCAAAGCTGAATTCGTTGGGTGATTAGTAAGTTTAATTGTTTTACAATTGTAACAGATCATACTATTAATGAAAAAAAAGTTTATTTTACTATTTAGTTTTGCTAATTTTACACTAAATACAAAAAAATGCTATCCATGCATTTTAAAATTTTTTAAATATTTTTAAGAGTGACGTATGTGATGGATGGGTGTGTGTACGTTTGTTTGTGTGGAGAGGAAAAGACAAATGGTTAAAATAATCTTCGGCACATAATAAATTCTAACAAAAATGAAAGTTTTTATAGTTGAAAGTGAAAACACGAGCTAAATATTATAAATCTAAAAAATATTTTTTTACGCTGACATGTTAATAGCTTCGAGAGAGCTTGAGTGAAAGTCTTCCGAATAGGATTCAGGAATTAATTCAACATTTATAGCCGCTCTGAAATGTGAAATAGCTGAGACGAAAGTGAACGTAACTAGCAACTTATTTATGAAAGTAACTCAGCCTATCCATTTCGAACCAGCTGGAAACCTGTTTGGCGAAACTTATCAAGGATAACAAGGCCTCTCTGATATATTTCATGACTTGCTTAGCTGAAATAGTTTATTGTAAATTAATAATAATAACTTTTTCATTTATTCTGAGACTAGGAGAGCGGGTTGCTCAGTGTGTAGAATTTAATGTTGCTATTTTGAAGTTTCCGGGATTAATTTTGGAGATGGCAGATAAACTATTAAATTATTAATTATTGTAGTTAATTTAATTATTGTAGGATCTACAGCCCCTCCAGGGCCTCAACTGTCCTCAATGAAATGGATTTCCTTAATTTGGGAAATAACCTAGGTGTTTAGTGTGATCTCGGACACGACTTCACCTCTCCGGGCAACTGTTGTCATAGAAACAGAACAATCTCTACTACGTACTGAACTCAAGACCCTTAATAGGTTGCAGTGGTACAGGTTTTCTTTCTGAGACCAGTCCCTTTACAATAATAATAGGGTGTATAAAAAAAATGATCGTTTCATCAAATTCCAGAGTTCAAAAGTCTGTAAATATTTTAATGCTATTTATTATTTACCAACACTTAATAATCTTTTTAGAGAATTCTCCAAGCTTGTTTATTAACACTAGACTTTTTAAAAAAAACCTTAGTTAAGTTATTTATTTCAAAGAAGACACATGACAGTGTCCTACGAAATTCTCGTACTTTTAACAAATTACTGGAAAAAAAATTTCACAGCCGCTGAAGCAACTCGTGAAATTATTAAATATGAAGGGTGCCCTTGACCAGTGCAATGCGCGGCGTTGGTTTGATTTAGCAGATATTTATTAGCAGATATTGGTTTGATTTGATAATTTAGCAGTGGAGATACAACGTTGGAAAGGAAGAAGGGCTCGGGGCGACCATTAATGGATATTGATGAAGTTCTGAAGGGAGCTGTTGAGTCAAATCCGCCCACAAGTACTCGCGAACTTGCCAGGGAGTGTGGTGAGTCGAAAGACACTGTTAATTATATCAAAGAAATAATAATACGTATATTTGGTTAAAAAGCGGTCATTTTTTTATACACTCCATTAATACAGAAAAAGAATAATGAGCTCTAGTCTAGGACAATTAGATTTTATGTAATTAATTTAATCAAAATAAATTAATGCTGGGTAGTGCTCTTTTTGCAAAAAACTCTACACTGCAAGGTAGAAAAGATGTCTGAATAAGAAAGAGAAAAGAAAGAAAATAGATTATGAGTTAACTCGTGTTAATAGTTAGATAATTAATAGACTTAATAGACCGATTTACGACATTCGATCAACTGTTATTTAAGATGGAAGTTTAAATAAATAGTTTTAGAATGAAAATATCATGGTCAAATGAGCAGAGGACTACGTAGTCAGACAATCAGAACAACAAAAAACTTCAATTCCGGCAACACATAATAAGATCTTGTCAGATCAAAATAAAATAGAATAAAAAAAAAAATAGAAGGTAAAACATAGTGTTGCATAAGACACTTATCTTAAATACTTCAATTTTCTAGATACATTTTTATTTCACTTAGACAAAGAATTATATTTGATGATGCTAAATTCAACATTATATAAATTAAACGTAAAATCAGTAATGCAATAGCAATCGGCTTGAGATCACCTCAGACGTTTGTACATCACATCGGAATGTTGTAAAATAAGATAATCTGAGGTGTAGAAGATGTACTCAGTCACGGCATCACAAGAAAATAAACGGATCTAGCCAAGGGTCGTAATAATTGCAAAACAATGGCCATAGTAGGAAAAATAAAACATGTTTCGTTTAGAAACAAAATGGGAGACCATCCATGTCCTTTCAAAGAATCGTAAGTTAGCAAACATTTTTGCACAGACATTTCTATTTCCTCCTCTTCTTTTTTCTATACCATAATGGCGCCTGAAAAGGAATTCTTCTGTAACCGACCCCCTGAGCTAAATCGAACTACTTAACAACGGTACGAGCTCTATTGATTTATCCTCTATTCGGAGGCTACAAATACCACTGGTTGTCGCAAACACGTTCTGTCCTGCTTTTTCTGGACACACATAACTCAATTGCCGAAAACACCAGTAACTTAGAGATAGAACTTTACTAACTCAAGAACTCTATTTTTTTAATTTGGCTAAATAAATAAAGTCTTTTGTAATAATAGTGGACGTGGAAGCCTAAAAGAATATTTAAATAAATTCTTTTCCACTTTCTTAATGCTTAGACTTCCTTTAGCGTTTAGTAGTTAGCCAAAATTGCTTAATTAAAAATCAAGAATAAGGCCTATTGACCAGTATTCCATATATGAAATGATGAATTTTCAATGATTTTTAAGATCTCAACGAATAAATAAAAAAAGACGCAGATATTTCTGCTTACCATAATAGTGCCGTATAAGTCCTTTTAAAGGTAGTCCTAGATTAATATACGCTAACATATGATTGTAATTTTTTACATAGTAGGTATTTTTATCACAAGATTTGTGATTTTCTTTTTGACAACTTTACTAAAGCACAAAGGTTAATAACTGATCTTATTAAAACTTTTTATTAAGAGTATTTTTATAAAAATTATCATTCACAAAAAGCAGTTTAGCCTTTTTATTAGTTTATTAAAGGACTAGTAAATTATTTACTTAATGTTTTATAATAAGTTCTTTTATTGAAATTATAATATTAGATGCACATTCTATATAAAAAGGTATTAAGGCTGCTAATATCCATTCACAACATATATCGTCACCACCTCGTTTCAATAATGAAAGTGAATGCAACAACTTTTCAGACGATCAAAAAAGTACATTACCTTTTACTTTCAACTTTCGCATTATCAATCTATGTATCTGTGATTTTTTATTTATCTCAACTTCTTTTTTCCCAAGTCCTATAATCTTATATATATGAAAAAATATATATTAGATCAATAAAAAACTGCAGCTTTCGTTCTTCTTTTTATTTGATTCAGATATGCTGCTTCATTTAATGAAACAGTAATTTCCTATTATGAACCTAATTATAGGTATTTGTTGAAAAAAAAATGTTGATGACAGGAGCAAGTGTACACTTCTTTTAAATGTAATTGATCGAATCCTAATTTTTCTGGTTAAATATTAATTTCTACAAATTATGTGAACTCTTGGCCAAATTTATTATAAATTTTAATTTTTTATTTGAGATAGATCGTCGAATTCTAAGTATAGTAACTTGTACGAGATCAGAAACATCTCGGGATTTCCTTTCCCATGTACGTGCCGTGGTTACTGTTTCAGATCTGCATAGATTGCTCTCAGAGATCTGCCATCCTCCTTGTGTCCTAGTAGCTAGTTGATTCGAGGTAGGGACTGCGTGATCTTGGATGTTCGTGCAGAACTCTGGGGAATGCACGGTCTGTTTGTGAGTAGATATAACTGTTTTTCAGAACTGGAACAGAAATATTCTGCGGTATATGACTCGCTATTCTACAATTGTGGTTTAAGCTAGATTATTTTCTAGGTCGATTCAAAATTAACCACGATCAATAAAATCTATTTTCCCGTCTGAAGGAATTTGTAAATCATCCCGTAAATGTTCCCTGATATTCAAATACCTAATTTCCCTACAATTCCCAAAAAATCGGAAATAGTAGGATTAGTTTTGAGTTAAAATATTCTCATTCGACGAATGAATGATGTGTTTTAATGTATACTTATGTGTGTGTGTGTATATGAGTGTGTGAGATATAAACATGTTTATATGTGTGTATATAAATATATATTTTCTTCTAATGTGGCTATTCACTTATCTAGTTAGTTATTTTTTTAAATAAGAGTAAATCAGTGATGGTATTGTTTGAATTTTTTTCATTATTTTTTGTTCTTTGCTTGGCATACAATTTGATACATATGTAACTATCAATTGTTTTTCTTATATAATTATTGCTATCTTATTTCTATTTTTTTTCTTTCTCTTCTTCTAATCTGTTTTTTAAAAATATTGTTATTGGAAGTAATTCGCATTTTTTTCTCATTACATTTTTCAATTCTTTCTCACTTATTTAATTATTTGTAATAATTAATTAAATGTAACTTTATTACAGTTTAAGACATAATAGCTTACAAATTAATACCTATATTGTTATTCTAGAGGAACTTGTCCCAGAATAAATAAAGGTTTTATTATTATTATTATTAAATCAAAGCTCAGAAGTCGATAAATTAAAACTTAAAAGGAGGATGTTTCTTAAAAAAATTGTCTCCATCATTCACAAGGTCTACAAGAAACCGCTGTGCGATTGAAAAATATTTCAGAGGAATCTTTTCTTTGTCTATGAAACGATAATTTATGCTTGATTATAAATTAAAATTTAATTTAAATTAAAAAGGGCTCCACTAAGGCATAGAATACCTTTCGTATCCAATCCTTACGATCCTAAATATTTAATTAGTTACGAATTAAGTCATCCATAATGACCTCAATGTCCCATTTGTTGCTGATTTGGCCCAGACCCGATATCAAACTTTTCATGACAAACTTTATTTCCCCTCAAACCCACTAGTTCAAACCTAGCTACTTCTTCAATTCTCGATAATCCTCCGAGGCGTCTGAAAAGAATATCCTCGTGACCTTTTAAGTTGAATTTTTTTTAGTACTACTAGTGGGTAATTTCTCTACTTGCCTTTATCTCAGGCGATTAGGTACTATTCACTATATTTACTCGTATTATTATAATACAGTTGTGAATTTCAGTCAATATATTTTTTTTAAAAGTTTATCTCATAATCCAAATAAATCTTGTAAACATTAGGTTTTGAAAGAAATTATTTGAGGTCCGTCAGAGAAGCCTGTAAAAAAGAAAAGAGAGATGTTCTAAAACTACCTGAATGAGATTATTGCAATGATTCTCCAATAAAGACTATCACTCGACTTATCAAAACTTGCCTGCTTTTAAGCATGCAGTAGATGTTGAGGAATTTTAAATAAGTTCAAAATTCACTTAAGTTTTATAAAGGTAAGTTATAAACCGTAAATAAAAAACGATTTATGGAATTTCAGGTTTAAAATATTATCAATTTTATTTGTTCTAGATGTATTGTACATTTAAAACGAAATACTTATTAAACCTTATCCAAGGAAAGGTGGCTGGCATTTAGGTATAATTGGACTCCAACAAATATGGGTCGCACGATTCCTCAACCAGCTACTAAGTTGCAACGCAAGCCCGAATCATTTGATCGTTTGATGAATGAAAAGTAGGTCTGATTTTTCTTTTCAAATTAAATTTCAAAAGGCCCTGTCTTTCATATTGCTATGTATTGTACAGGTAGGCCATATCGGACTTTATTCGCAGAATAATGGTTAATGAACATGGGAAATGGAAGAGCGTTACATTTTAACCTTTGATAGAAGACATTTTGCATTGATTTTTTTATGTTTCAGTTTAATAATCCTGAAGAATAATGATACAGACTGAAATGGCTATATTTTTAGTAGCCAACTTACATAAACTTCGTATTATTTTCAGAATAGGTTCGGACCATATCGAATAACTCCAAAGCGAAAACGTGGCAAATTAAAATGGATTGTAGATCTCTGGGAATAAAATGCGAAATTTTCTCATTCCTTTGCTAATACAAACCCCCGCCCCAATTTGTCAGGAAAGGCCCAACTGAGAATGGCGATTAGCATGAGCATCATAAAACCAACCGTTGGAAGGGGTTGGATTAAATTACTTGGGGTGTCTCATTGATTTTAGGGGAAGAGACATCTGGATCTGGTTAGGCTTGTCATGCCGGTTGTGCAGCTTGAAAGGCGCAGCAAGATCTTTTGTAAATTTGCCAAGATTTTTAATGATCTGTAATAAGATCCTGGTCATTTGTACAACAAGAAAATTTTAAGCAAACCAAATAACATAGCCAAGTGCTTATTCTTCATAACAAATTTCTTTAGGGTCGCCTGAGGTCTAGTGGTAGTATGTGTAGAATTATAACATACTATGCACAAGATACAGGTTTGGAGCCCGGCAGGTGGTCTTGCG
The DNA here is from genome assembly GCA_037127475.1 of Arma custos. Taxonomy (NCBI): domain Eukaryota; kingdom Metazoa; phylum Arthropoda; class Insecta; order Hemiptera; family Pentatomidae; genus Arma; species Arma custos. The sequence goes on along the minus strand of CM073763.1, from coordinate 86,245,107 downwards.
ATATTTTAAAGGATTTAAAGGGAGAAAAAAATCCTTGGTCTTGCCGTTTTTCATAAGAGACGTAAAATAGGGGCCCCAAGCATGTGAGGTCTCTGTGGCTCGTTAAAGATCCCTTTCCTAATTATACCGGGATAGGAAAAAAAATAGGACTCCCGCTGTAGCATCTTCCGGTTAACCATAGCAGCATACGGTGTTGTTAAATGAAAAAAGAAACAATCACAAACTTCCATTCTCAAAATCTGGAAACAGTGTATCATGCAACATATGCCCTCCGAAAATAATTATAGTAAATAAATATAATAAAGTTTATTACTTATTCCGTTCCAGTAAAGAAGAACATCTCGAGATGAATGAAATTAAAGGTTCACTGAAGCGTTTGATCGAAATCCAATATATTTTCTCTGACATTGACCAGTTATCGTGCATACAAAAATTTTATTAATTTGAAAATCATAGCAAGTTATTTCAGAAGTTTTAGTCATTTGTTTTTTAGGCTTTACAAGAATCTGTAATGAGATCTTTGTAAATGTCAGAAAATTATTCCAACAGATAATGCTTTTAAAACAAAACCAACCAAATCAAGGGCACTTGCCTATTTTTAAAATATAATCCTCCAAATCTAGAACCGCTCAAAATTCCCTCCAAGAAGCCAAATATGCTTTCGTGAAATAAAATATAAATTTTATTACTTACGCTTTTCCCACAAGTTATCGTAAGAGTTTGTAGAAAATGATTAGGTTTTGTACCGATCCTTATGGTCAATCTTACCTGGAAATGGTCAGATACAGGAATTCGTGACACTAGAGCTTTTAAAAACAAGGCTATACGCCTATTTTTTAAAGATATTCTTCAAGTCTTGAACCGTTAGTGCATCTTGGAACAAATATTATCCTTAAAAAATGAATAATGAAAATAAAATAATTTTATAAAGCATGCCTTCCATGAAATTAAAATATGAACTTTATTGCTTATACTTTTCCAGGAAGCGTGAACCCCTCAAGGTAATACATTTCCCACGTCGAGTGAACGTAAAACCGCCAATGCCTGCTGCATTCCGAAACCGAATGCGCTTTCCCTGACAGAGGCCAATTGTCGTGCATATATTATTATGTTTAAGCCCCGAAGACAAGTGCACTCAAACCACTTTCTTGTGCAATAGTTCCTACACCTGTATGAGAACGTTTGCTTTCACAGGTTTCCGTGGGTGTTAGGTACAGAGTCGAACAAGAATGGCCATTTCGGATAAGCCGAGAAGTAGAAAGTTATTAAATAAAATAAGCTACAAATGGAAAGCTATATATTACCACCGCAATTCAATACTTAGGCGACAAAATGTCAAAATGGTGAAACTCGTGTGCATGTTTGACAGGGTCTAATTTCTAAAGTTTTTCTTTTAATAGTTTTGCTGAAGAAATGTGGAAATCAATAAAATATCGTTTCATAGGTTTAAAAAAAATATAAACAATTTTGGTTTCTGCTTTTCTTGACTGTTATAGATAATTTATACTTGCGGTATTCTAATATTACCTAAAAGAACTGACTGAACCACAAGTATATTGCTATATTGGCCTTACTGCCCAAGCTATGATCTCAAGGAAAAGTTAGATACTTTGATCTGAATTATAAAATGGGATGCCACCTTGAGATTATACTTAATATATATTAATTGTATATCATTAACCAATAAGAAACATATCCCTCTATTCTCAAAAGGTTGACGTGGTTGACTGACCAGGACTTGTTTATCAAGAAAAGATCCTTTTTAATTTCATTAAATAAAATTTAATTTAATTGTACTGAACATGGTTACAAGATGACTTACAAAGAAAGGGGGCGCTATATGTGACAGGCTATTTTTCTCGATCATTGCTTCATCCAGTTCCTTGCATCTTGAGTTGACCACTCCTTCCTGAATAACTATATATATATATATATATATATATATATATATATATATATATATATATAGTTTATAGAGGGTTCAGAAGGGTCCTAGATCCTATATGATCCATCTGCGGGTACTAACAGACTAAATAAAAGTCTTGCCAGCAGCGGGATTTGAACTAGGATTTTCGGTAGGGCAACTCAGTGTTCTACCACTGAGCCACTCCGCTCTCAATACAAATATTGCTGTACCAAGGAAGAATAACTATTTGTATATATAGTGTTTAATAGATGCTTTCTGTTTCTTTTTCCAAGTCCTGAAAAGGCCTACGTCTTAAGCTGAAACGCTAGCTCAATAAAAAGTTTTTCTTTTTGTGTAATCATTGACTGCACCTCCTGATCATTTCGACCCATTATTAGAATTATGCAGTCAACTATTTTCCACTTAAACCTGTTTTTATTTTTCGCATTACTTATTACTAATTCAACTTTTGTTTATATATCTTTTGCTTCAAATTCTTTTAAAAATGAGCTACTTCAACTATAACAAATATAAAACCAAGCCAGAGGTTTATAAGGTGTTTCTGCATAATATTTTTTTTATTCGATTTGTTTTTCTGCATCTCGTTAAATCGATAGTTTTTGATGAAATAAGTTGTTTAATAAACAAAAAAAATTGACTGTGTTCAATGATGGTATAAAATATTTTTTTGAAATAAAAATGATTCATTTGCGACTACAATTCAGTGGTATAGAAATTGTTTTCAAGAAAAAACAAATCGGAAAATCTTAGTTATATTTTGATAAACAATAGTGAAATTAAATTTTATGAAGAAATCCAAATTGTTGGGCTGTAATTGGATCAGAAATTAAAATGGAAAGACTACATTGAAAAATTAAAACAGGACTGCAGTAAAAAGTTAAACATCTTAAAAATTCTTTCCCACCAAAGCCAAAGGGGAGCAGACAGAAAAATAATGTTGACAGCATATATAACTCTAACAAGGTCTAAGCTTGATTATGGTTGCATAGTTTACTCATCAGCTTGCAATAGCCTGTTAAAAAAGCTCGAGTCGATACCGAATACCGCCTTAAGAATTGCGATTGGAGTAAAAAAAAAAGGTTAAGCAACATAAAATTTAATGTAATGATGAACTGTGATTATATAATATGTAATTATAATATGAAATAACCTCCGTAGGAATTCCATTGTAACTTATACTGTAATAAGAGCCTGTTTGTTGTTCACTGGCTCACGTTTTGGTATACAGGCATTCCGACCTTTAACAACTTCTCGCTCTGCTGATTTTTCGTTGAAAAAAAAACCGTGGCAACAACATCGAGGTTATAAAAAATTATCTTTTGTAAAGGTCAGGAAAAACTTTTGGGCAAAGTTATTAATATCTTAGTACCAACGACGTAAAAGTGATAACAGCACTTTTTTTTTAGTCTGAGCACAATAGCTCTCATCAATCATTCGTGTTTTGAAAAAGTTTCTCAACAAATAATTAATAGATAGGCCTGATTTTTCTCGTGCTCTTAATGTTTATCAATCAAACACTAATAAATAATCTTTTCTGTGTTTCAATTTCTTCTCTTATACAATGCTATATCGTATATCTATTAGTAAAAAATAATATCTAAGTAACAAACTTTATCGACTTGTTCTGGAGATTATAAAAGCAGAGATTTTCTACCACAACGGAAAATCTATTTAAAAAAATGAACAAATCGTAGGATATCGATCGAATCAACTTACTTTTAATAGTATGCGATTATAAATGCTAAAATAGACAATCAGTAAATATCCACCAATGTTTCTATGAAGTATCTAAAGAAATACATCACATTAATGCAGTTATTATATATTTGTTCCTTAATAAAGATGCTGGTAATGAACTCCATCCGAACAAGACCTTTTAGTATTTTTTTATGATAGAGAGAAGAGCTTTTTTTTTCCAAAAGCTTTATTTGCCATGGATGAATACATTTTTTTCTCAGTTCGATCTAACTATTAACTTTAGCTGTTTATAACTTTTGGTCAACTGTTTTGATTGTAAAATATTTTTATTTTAAAGAGAAAGGATATGCCCCCAGCCGGGATTCGAACCCGGATCCTCTGTCTCTCTGTGACACCGCTCTAACCAAAACTGTCACCAATAAAATATTATAATTTCATTACCAACATAATTACTATGAAATAAAAAGTATAATAATGAATGCAATGGTAGATAGTAAAAATTCTGACAGTCTTCTTTTTTTTTAATAACAGTGAACAGTACATTAAAAAAAAAAAAAAAAATCGGATGCTATGATGATAAGGAGAATCGCAATTTATGGCTACTCTCCATGTATGGAACCCATCCTATGGAATCACATGGTTTGAAGAGATAGAAACAGACTTACAGGATATTGAAATTAATTGGTATTGGGGATATTCAAGAATGAAACCATTCCAGGATAAACTAATCGCCCACCAGAGTTTTCAGGGATTTAATATCAGCTGACGACAGGAAAGAAATTGACAGAGGAATGAAAGGAGCAACACTGGCAATATAAGCTAAGGACACTAGAAATTACGTAGTTTTTAGTACGATTAAAAAATAAAATAAAAACAGTAAGTGAAATTAAAACACGCTTTGCATGTTTGTGTTTTACTACGGATAAAGAATATTTTATTAAAATTAAAGTTGTAGGAATTAAGAGAGTTCCAAAAACATCTTTTCAGACATCTCGGAGCATTTTCAAGAGTCGATAGAAAATATAAATTCGATAAATTAACATATGTGTGTAATATATCACGATAAGTCTGTCCATTTACCTATCCTCATAATCCAGATCAAATCTGAAATATATACTTTTTATATTCCTATTTATTTATACAAATAATATATTTTATTGGTAATATGATGTTTCTAAAGGCCATAATAATACGGATACACTTAAAGAACCGAGTGAATCCCCTTGTATGACACCTACCAGAAACATGGCCACCCACCTGCCCTGGGTGAAGGCCAAGGCTATCAGGTGTTGGGACTTGGCATTACACACCTTGTATAATCTCAGCGTTTATCTTTCTGTTACGGATAATAAAACGAGCAGGCAATAAAACACAATCTCTATTGAATATTATTATTTTTTATATTTCCAGATGATGGAAGCATTTATCTCCTTATTTTCGAACAGAGTAGTCAACGAAAATCTTCCACACAACACGTCATTTCTTTACTGTGTCAAAAAATAAATATATTTAATATCACTGTTTTCTAATTAGAAACACCATTTCAATTTTGCTAATTTATTTATTGTTTTCAGATAAGGATGCCACATGTCGCCTGAAATGGCGGAGGACGTGGAGAATATTCAGAGGAACAGGGACAGGTCGAGGCTACTCTTCGGGGTACAATTAGAGGTAATGTATTTTCGAATCAGTTACTTAGAAAATAGTGATGAGTGGCAAAACGCATGATGATTATATAATGATTTCGTTAGAACGGGATACGTCCATATACACTTATTAAAATATCCTAGGGCCATACGAGATAACGCTAGTTGCGGTATAGGTGTGTGCATTTGTAAATAAAGAATCGTTCAAACATATTTTTTTATTTGTTAACATTTTCCTTGATCTTCATTTGTTCTCGTGGATTATTTTAAATATATTATTGTGATGAAACAGATGCTTAGTCTCGTACAAGTGAAATTGCTCAAATTAACGTTGAATTTTGAATTCATTTATTTCTTAAGTTTTATACAGTGAAATGTGGTTTCTTGGAGTATTTTAAAGTATAATTTTGTGAAAAAGGACACTAATGTGATGAAAGCCATTAAAAATACCGGAAAATGTAAGAAATAGGTGAATCGGTTATTTCTACACTTCTAAAAAGAAAGGTAAGGAGTAATTCCAATATTTTGTTAAGTGGTGGTTAAAAACGAGAAAAAAAAAGGATGAATTCTGAAGATTCTAAAGTGAAAACGAGAATTCAAAACCTAACCTACCAAAAGCAGGTAGTAATTTAAATAGTACCATTGATTTAGAAAATGTTGAAATAAATCAGTTAATGAACAGCTGTTGAAATTGGTAGAACATCTGAATCTTTACCACACATATCTCAACCTCATTGCACAAAAAATAATATAATTACATATAATAATATTCCTAATGTTACTGTTAGTAAGAAATTTGCATTTCTGTCAGTGGAAATGGAAGAAACCAGTTGCACCACCAGTTACTTTACCACCACCAATATAAATAAAAGGAATTACAAAGTTTCAAACACTGTGCATAGACTTAATAGCTCTTTTAGGAGGGAACCATTTCGAATATTTTTCTAATAAAGACCTAATCACCTTAAAGACTAAATCTAGCGATGCTTATAGAGCCTGCATAAAAGATCTAAGAGTCAAAACCATTTTAGGGGAGGTTTTCGAATATCATGATCGTAATATCACAAATACAATAGGTGCCAAATGGTATTTCTATGATTTCTCTCAATATTTAATATTATTTGAAAAAATAAACTATATACATGGTGCTATGCAGAAAAGGTCAAATTCAGACTGCTTACTTACAAAACAGCAGTGATAAGATTAATCAACAGACCTTCGAGAGCGACTCAGAACCGCGCCCGTTGAATTGCAGCTACAGCAACAACTTGAACCCGGCAGGGCGTCAACAGAGAGCTCTCATCGTGGCCACTTTCAGTTTAGAAAGTCGCTTGACTCTTGACCCGGCCTGTATCTGCCTCTGACTTGATTTGAAAGGGATCCTTGACTTGTTAGTTGTCGAGACTAACAGGAAAATTTGCATATCACTCCTCCGGAAGTAAGTGGCCCAACTAAAACAGTCAGATTTTTCTATTATGTCTTAATTACAATTAAAATGAAATATGATAAATTTTTAAGTAGAAGTGTCACAGAAGTAACTCGAGTTGTCAGCCACTAGAGAGCAGTCATGTCAGTGTCGAATTATCGAAACCTCCTGTTGGATTCGGGTGAACATTGGCACATTATTTGTTAACTTGTAATTCTGCTTTTTCCTCCAAATGTGCGATATTTTTATGCATTTGCGATATCTATGCTTAGTTATAAAGGAGGCTTCTAAGGAATGATATATACTCTACTTTCATGCCGGAATAAATTTAATCGATTAACATTCATGTAAATGTATACGAGTATTAGTATGGCATACGTATTTTCTCAAAAATCCAGGAAAAAAAGACAAACAAAACTACAATATTTTTACCCACAAAAACCAACATGTACCACTAAAACCCATGAATGCTTAAGTACGTGGTAAAGATTGCACTGGCTCTAGGACAATAATTGTGCAGGGAGGTGATCTGTCCGTGATCACGCTCAACACTCGAGGTTTTATCCCAATCAAGGGTACCCACTCTATAGAGCCTGGATGAGCCCTAACAGAGGGTCTCCAGATCCCTCAGAGACCCTGTCATCCTTGGCACAGATTAAATAATTATTCCGTCACAGCTGGATATGAACCTGGAACCTTCAGCATAGCAACTCAGAACTCTACACGCTGAGCTACTCCGCTCCCTCCTCACTTTGATATAATGAGGTCAAATTGTCCTTTTAAATATTTTAGTTCAGGAAAAAAGACACATTAAAACTACAACCATTTCACACAAAAAAGTTAGTATTAATCCTTTTGCTTGATCCGTGAACTACAAAACTTAACATACGAACTTACAACGACCGACTAACTACACCAATCAATACAAATCTTTTTAACTACTACTATGAAGCCTTTACCTAAGTCACAATAGCTTGATATATGCTATGGCTAAGGCTTGAGACCTCCTTTCCATAATTGATGGACTTATTCAAAACTAGCAAGACAAGAAGAAAAAAAAGTTCTAAAAATCAGATCGATATTTAGCTTTTTTATCCTATTTTATAACGTCCTTGTGCATTAATGAAGTGTTATTATAGTATCGAATCTTCATCATAACCGTAGGAGAATATCGATTACCCAGAATCGAGTTTGAATCTATTAACCTTAAATGCCCATTTCGTGTTTACAAGCCGGTTTGGTTGTGGCCTGAATTACTTCTCTTCGACTTAAAGGCGTTTAAATGTTTTAATTACAATATTATTTGTATGTAGCTTTCCCTCTATTACTAGTAAATGCAATTTAGTAAAATTTTTTATAAAAGTGAGAACTGATTCGATAATCATGTTGTTCAATCTCGTCGAAATCGAGTTTAGCATCGAATCGATCGGGGACCAGCAAGACTGGTTTTATTTTAGGGCAGGGTGAAAGTGGGCGACTTTCAGTGTTGTTTTTTTTCTTTCTTCCTTATCCCGTCTTCGATAGGTTTTGTTCGGACCCGTTCAACAACACCTTTGAATATTTTATTATCTATTCATTACGAAAAAATATAAATAAAATAAATATTTGAAAAATGTAGTGCTACTTCTATATGTGACCCAACTCAAATGACTATACTAATAAGGCTAGTCCAATTAATAACAAATTAATGTTAAGCGTTAAATGGTACGACCGCTTGAGTAAGTGGATCCTGATACTGCACGAGATTCAACTATATTATATTATCAGACCCTATCACTCTATCACTAAATGTACTGCTATAAAGTACGAGTCAGTAAATAATAAATCAATAAATTATAAGGTAACCCCCTCACGTAATATTTATAAATCAGAAAATTAATCGGTGTTGGCTAGTAACGTATCAAAGAACTACTTTTTTTATAGTGTTTTGTCCTATTTTATCTGGTAAATTGTAAAAAAAAAAAACCTGTACCACTATAACCCATGTCTTGGGTTCAGTACGTGGTAGGGACTGCACCGTTTCTTTGAAATCGTGTAGGAGGGTGATCACGGTCAACCAAATTTTCCCTCTATATTTGTATTCTCTTTATAGAGGCTGGGTGAGTCCCAGGGGAATCCAAGATTCCAAAAGATCTACCCCCGGCTGCTAACAGATTAAATAAAATCTGCCTGCAGCCGGATTCGAACCCAAAACCTTCAGCACGGCGACACAGCGCGCTACCACTGAGCCACTCCCGCTCTTAGTTAAATTACAAATATATTTAAACATTGGTAAATAACAAATCCATAGTTCCTGACCCCTTTGAGCTGTTACACAAAATACAGAAGAGTTTTTGAGTTAAGCAGAATTCTTCGGTTTAAAAAATAAAACGACCTATGTCTTACTCCAATATTTCTATTTCAGAACTGTTAATTTAATATAAAGAATGCACTCCAAAAGGGAAAAATTCAGATTTTTTTAAAAATGTGATTATTTGGTGATGTCAAACCGTTTTGTAATAACATGATTCTGTTTTAGTCATAAATAAATAACAGAACAATTCAGTAGCATGAGTATTTTACATAATTAAATTAAATTCAGAACTCTACATATTTTGTACTGAGCATAGAAGCCCAGTCACAAACCAATTATGTGAAGTGGTACTTTCTGTAAATACGTTAATATATAATTTCAAATTTGTTCGTACATAGTTTTGATGTAACACATTTTAAAATACATGTTATATAAAGGTTATATTCACACATACTCATACGAATGCAAGTTGGCGATACTTAATTATCTGGAACCTCATGCTTTTAGAAATAAGAAATTGTCTAGTCAGTTAAAAATAAAAATAAGGAATCCCTTACACTACTAACTGATCCCCCATTAGAGATAATTTCACATTTATTATTTCTCTAAGCCTTATTAGTCAATAATATATAGTCTAGTTGTGGTATGGATTCGTACTTTATATTCTCCAAAACAAACTTAAATGTCAGATATAACCGTGTCTTGGATCTAACAGAAGAGAAACCTTGAGAGTGATTTATATTCTGAATAAATATAAGAAATGTGCTTTGAGATAGGATTTCAGAAGCGCCCTGTGGGAAATCAATGTAAATATTACTCCACTTAAAAGTGCAGGAGTCACCTTTGAGTTATACTGAATTCTATCTAAGAGAGATAGAATTTGAAAAGAAAATTGGGATGCTCCTTTAAAAAAAAATATTAATCATGAAGAACAGTATGATCTACACAAGAGCTTAATATTATGGAATTAAAACTTAATATTCGTTTATGGAATTAAAAATATCATAAACGAAAATTAAGTTTGATATTAATTGAAATACGTCTGAATATCTGAGATGAAAACTTTAAGATAACTTATTCACTAAGTCGATTTAATATAAAACTTTGGGATCAAATACTTTATTCAAATCAGTTCTGGGTCTACTCTCTGCGTCAGAGGCTTCCAGCAATATTTCTTGATCCAAATTACTATAATTTTATATAAATATTACATATTTTATCATATTAAAGTTTTTTGAATTCATAAAAAGCGAACGTGCATTTTATTTAGGCCTAAGACAATTGAAGATATATAAGGTATACGATTTGAAGTTACATATTCATTTAATCCTCTATAGTATCATGGAACTAGATTTTAGAATAATTAAAAATAGCATAGTGACAGAAAAGGATTCTATGAAAAATCTAATAATTTGCTAACACTACAATTAAAGATCAGGGTAACGACAGGAAACTGATGTGCATCGACCAATACTAATATTACTTATTTTATTAGTAATAACGTTTATGTAGAGATATAAATTTTGCTACTGAAAATTGTTATTTATGTATTTGTTATCTATTTATTTATTTTTATTTATAATTTAATCTTTAATGTTAAAATTAGATATAAAAATAATAAAATTTATTAAATTTATCCTTTACAGGTAACTAGTCTTCTTCTTGAAGCTGAACGAAGAAAACTGAGCGTATTGCAGAGAGAACTGCAGATAGCTTTAGAAGAAGGTGGTTCTATCAAAGCCAAAGAACATCAGAAGCAAGAACTGATCCAAGCCATTACGTGAGATTATATTCTACTTTATAAAAATAAATTATCTGTTTTGGTGTATGAATTGTTCATTATTTATTTTATTATTATTAGTTTATTATTGTTATTTTTTTAAATTTATTTATTTCGTTTTAAATATGTTTTGTTTACAATAAGACATAAAATAAAATAAACAAAAAACATATCTATGTTATTGTAATATTTTTTTTAAGTTCACATATCCATTTTCTATTTTTTATTTTGAAAATTAAATTATGATAGTTCTAGAAACATAATACTGAGAATTCTGAAATAGATTTCTTTAATAGTTTAAGAAAAAACAAAAATTGAGGCATTATATAAATTTACTTCTAAGGCACAAGGATGAAAATAATTCTTATAAATTCTAATTAAAATATTTTTCGGGGATTATGAACAGAAATTTATTTTGTTATTATCAATACTGGTTAGTTATTATTATTTCAAATAATGATAGTAAAGCTCTGTTATCAAATTATAGAACCGACATATCGAATTTGGAAAGATACCGTATACAAATTTTAGAAACATTTAATTTTTGACCTAGCATCTCATACACTTAGCAGGTATAAATAAATATTATTATTTAGTCATAATCAGAGTTGTCATATATATGCTATATGATGTACCATTTCTCAAATTTTTTAAAATTTTTATTTTAGAAAAATTCAAACTCAGTATGACCATCTGGACAAAGAATACAGGCAGCAAGCGATGGGCGTTCTCCGTTCATCTAACACCAGAGGTTCAGGAAAGGTGTGTAAAATAAATATATCTTTAATATATAAATGAACATGTAATCGGCATATTAATTCATAGATATCATAAAAAAATTATCACAAACAGATACTTATACTTAAGAATATTAGAAAAAATATTTTAAATATTTTCTGGTTTATTAACTTACTGGAAAAATTAGATTTTTATTAAATCAAGGCATTGTATAAACAATAGACAATTTTTAATGATTATTTACTCAATATTGGCCTTTAGACTTTTACTTTAGAACAGATATTGTAGAATTATTTATGAAACTGCACGTTTTATGTTATCAACCGTTAAAGAAAACTCCAAACTTCTGAATATTCCTGAGAGAATTAATTCATTACATACATAAAATATAAATATATAATTTAATTTATTCAAATATTTTCTTTGTAATATATTTTTTTAGAAGATATTAAATTCACTATTTTGTACTTTGTACTTAACATATTCGTACAATCAAGAACGTAATAAATAGATTATAATGCCTCAAAGATCTTTTTTTCTTAAAATACTATACTAGTTTTTGTATTTTATTTTTATTGATTAATGAATAATGGTATGAAATAACCAGATCAATATGCTTACAGATCTAGAAAGGAACCGGCTTTGAAATCGGATAAGGAATAGGAACAAAATATGCTATAATAGACAATTATAAATTTTAAAAAATCAATAAAAATAAATTGTATCCAGATACAGAAAATCAATCCAATCTGTTTTGAAAACATACAGAAGAATGAATGAGACATAAAAGAGTAATATGGGAAAAATCCAAATATGCAACATAAACAATAAAAGCGATGTGTGTGGTTTATAGCGATTATAATGTACTCATTACATTCGTGATAGGAAAAATATGTTGATAGATAAAAATACTGAATCTAATATCTTATGGGAAAAAAACATTACAAATAAAAGTTACTCATAAGATATTATTTTCTAATTTTAAATATAGCTTCATTACATTATTTACGGTAACAGCTTTATTATCTATTTATCTAAGTATCTCAAAATAAAATGGAGGGAATAATAATGTTCGAGCTAAAAGATATTCATTACATTTTCAAAGCATACAATTACAATATCGGTAAATACATAATTCTAATAGAATAAATGGTTCCGGTAATAGCAAACACGTATTAATAATACTGAGTGTATATTAATATTTATTATGAATAAGTTTTGAGACTTATTATTGTATGCTCCTAAAGCAAGCAAAATCATAGTAATTTAAATAAACAAAGAAAGATTTGATCAGGATGTCACGTATTCATCAGAATACATTAATCAAATCTAAAATTATGAGCTATTGGCTATTTATAGCCAGATTGTTCATCATGACTTGATTTAAATTCAAACAGACAGGGCTATTGGCAAGTTTAAATGCCAACTGCGTCTAGGAAGTTAAAAGCACTTTATCAACTCTGCAAGATTGGCGAATTGTATTCCGATTGGGTTTGTTCCTTACACTGTTTACGTGACAACTAGAGTGATAGAGTGATTTATAAAAGATTTCTACATATCATTATTGCAGAATATCTTGTAAAATATAGTAAAGAGAGCCAAAGAATTCAGGTTAATCCTGGAATAAACGGAATAATGATAATCCCTCTAGATATTCCCTCGACAGATTTCCGCGACACCGAAATAATAAACATTATTTGCATTTCGTGGAACTATAATATATAAATCTTCCAGGAAACTTCTTTTAACTAGATTAAAAACAATCTACCTAAAATACTTGAAGCTACCGAAAATATAGGAATAAAACATACGTCGTCTTATGTAAAATTTAAAAAATATAATTTAATTAATACATTCCACTTGTAGTACTTTTTCCACCAATATATTTTTACTACCACCAATGAAATAAATACTATATAATATCATACATATCATTGCCACTTTGCCCAAGTGAAGACGGCAAAGCTTATTATTGAGTTAAAATATTTTATTTTTTATGTTACTTAAAATTTCATTTTTTTATTATTTTTTCTTAATTATTATGTTATTATTAAAATTATTACACCATTATCATTTTATTTTTATCGTTAATTCTGTTGCTGTTTATTTTTCACTTTATATATATATATATATATATATATATATATATTAAACATTTCGACTATTGCCGATTTAATGCAGGAGTACCGCAGAGCAGTATTCTAGGTCCAATTCTGTACTCTATATACACCTATAACATCCCACAGACACTAGAAACACTACTTGCTACATATGCGAACGATACTGTCATACTTTCGACCAGTACTAACCCCAATATAGATTCGCAGAACCTACAGACACACTTAAATTCATTGACACAATTCACAGACACAATTGGCTCTATAAGTGGCGTATAAAAATTAACATACAAAAATCGAACCAAGTAACATTTACACTTAGACATTCAGACTGCCCCTCGCTAACACTGTACAATACACCATTGCCCAGACAAACACTGACAAAATACTTGGGCCTTACCATGGACAGAAGACTGACTTGGAAACACACAAACACAAATTGGAAACACAAATTAATTGGACACGTAATTAATTTGAAGAAAAAATTGAATCACCGACTCTCACTTCCAAGGCGACTACTTCACCACAAAAATAAACTATCACTAACAAACAAAATTATAATTACAACATGCTAATTAAACCAATATGGACCTACGCCTCGCAAGTGTGGCGGTCATACAAAAAATCCCACATACAGAACATTCAAATTTTTCGTTCGAAATTCCTTTGTTATATTACACATAGTCCCTTTTACATCTCTAATAAAACATTACACAAAGATCTCAACATACCACTAGTGGCTGACATAACCAAGAACAACTATAAAAAATTTCATGACTCACTTACTGGACATCCAAACTTACCTGTACAATTATTATTGAGAGATACATTACCACATAATCCGACAAGGAGATTGAAACGTCTCAGGAGCAGGGATCTGCTACAGTGAGATGAACCACGCTAGGAATGCCTTCAATGGGAGGTTTCTCCATACACGTTTTCAAGAGAATCCCTTAGGGGAGATTTTCCGAAGAACACCAAAAATACAATATGTGCCAAATGGCATTTGTATGATTTCTTAAATAAATATTTTTATTATTATTATATATATATATATATATATATATATATATATATATATATATATATATACTATATATGAGACATGGTTGGAGACATAGATCCTTAAACACGTAGTTTCCTTATGAGTGGCTGATTTTATTTTATTGCTAAATAATTAACACAAAACTAGTAAATAATAGAGCCTTTTATTGAATTTTTTACCAATAACCAAAAGCAAATCAAGAACTTATATTCAGGGTTAGAGAAAGTGCTAGCAAACCGCTTACACATAATAGAAATATTTTTAATATATTGTTTTTGGAATAAATGTAAAAATAATTTTCAACGGACACACTCGAACAGAGTAGAAAGAACAATCCCAAATTAAATTGAGGTACTTTTATTTCGTTCAATTTACAGTGCTGCTAATCAATAAGTAGTGTATTCTTTAATTATAAATTAAGGTACTTATTCATTAACATATAATCCAATTGGATGTGTGATTTAAAAACGAAACTAAATAATGTGCTTATTAATATTCAGACAATTTTTTCGGATTAATTTCGAAACAACCAAATTAACATTAAAAAATTTAATTATAACAATAATAATATCCACGTATTAATAAATAATATATCTAATATCTAAATAAATTAATAAAATAAATCTTGAAAGCTGAATATTTAGGCGGTTCAACCTAAGGGACGGCCCATAGTTCTCCGTCTGGCTAAGAGATGACACCACTCTACCACCCCAATCAATACCTCCTGTAATTCACAACTACTCATTATTACTACTAACCGTCATAATTAACCAATTAATCTTTCTGATACTAACATAAATTACTAAGACTCATAAGAAAACAGTAAAAACAATTGATATATAAAATATACACTTTCTTTTCCTGATGTAGATTGAGGAAATAATCCAAAACATCATATGTATCATGCGTAGACAATATTTTAATTAAATCATAATTATTTTATATGACTTAATCAAACAAAATTATTCTGTTTATTAAAACTTCGCATCTAACCTAGCTGGCGATTTGCATGGACGCTGCTCATTGAACCTGAATTATGAACAAGTCTTGCAACTATTTAAACATAAAACTAGGAAAAATAATGACCCATTGTTACATAACATTATCACAAACATATCGTCATGAAAAATTCTTTGGAAGCAGCTTTAGATATGATGTATAGTTATTTTTTATGACCCAGGACCTAATGTCTTTAAAAGGTCTCAACAAACAAGAAGGATTAAAACTGATATGTTTTAAGTCAATAAGATAAATAAACAGAGCGCGTTGCTGAGCAAGTTATGTTTATATTTGTAATTTGGCGGGCGGGGCGGGGGCGGCGAGGAGGGGGGCAGAGCAGGCGTGCGCGGCGGCGGGGAGGGGTTCGATCGCCGCCAGTTTGTTTACACCGTAGCCCGCGTCGAGTCCTCACCCTGTGGTTCCCGGGAGTTGGGGGCCTGCCCCTGAGCGAAGAGCCAGGGGCTCGGGGCGGCCCAGCGCGCCGCCTGGCCATGGAGCCCGAGTGGTCCACCTTCCGGGGGGCGGCAAAAGCGTCCCAGGTCCGGGGCGGGGTACAGGTCTTGCCGCCGGTCGTGCCCCCCCGGGCCGGCAAGCCGAAGCCCCCCGTACCGCCCAAGAGGGACGAGCTCACCCGCCTCACTACCGTTAAGAAGGACCCCATTCCTATTCAGCGACCGCTTTCGCCGCCAGCGGCTGACGAGGTCGCCAAACCGTTGGAAGTCCTTGAAAGGAAGATCCTCGAGAGGATAGAGAACAGGTATAGAGACAATGCTCAGAACGAGTCCGCTATTGATAGGAAATTGGCGGATTTCAAGGAAGAAGGTCAATTACGTAGAAATAGTGTCGAGAGGAAGAACGATGAGCCGAAGACTTTTTCCGAGACTATAGAGCATTTCGAAAGGCAAGGTAGCTTTGGAAAAAGTTCGAGTAAATCTGGTAAGCCATTAGTAAGATCTAATTCCGAAATTAAACCTGTAGGTAAAGTTGTAGACTATGAGAATTCAGTTAATTTCGATTGCAATGAAGTTTTGTACGCCAGCATTAACCCCGAAACCAAAAGATATTCCAAAGACATTCCTAGTAGTGATAGTAAATCTAATCTCTCTAAGCTCTCCTCCAGTCCTGTTTCGAAAGACAGCCCCGTGTCTTTGAATAGATTGAGTGAGGAGAAAGAAGATTCGTCAGACGAGGAAGGTGCTACAGCTGACATATGGGTGCGGGCAATAGATTCGCCGGTGAAGAAACCTGAAAGTCTGCATGTCAGGAGCAACTCGACTAGCGATGACAAGGAGGAGAGAATGTCTACATCCCATCGAGGATCCATTGACAACTCGCAACTGAGAACACCACCGAAATTCGAAAGACCTCAAATCATTGTTGAAAACAAAGAAGGCGAAGTGCCACCCGAATATCCGATAGTCGACAAGAGGTTGGGAAAGGTCGGGACCGAGAGTCTGCCGTGCAGCAGGCCAGGGTCTCGTGCCACCAGTCGTTCGTCCAGTCCAGCAGCTTTCGGAGGAGAGAAGGATAAGAAGAAGATGAGTGCGGCGGAGGCTCTGGGAGTGGTAGCAAAGCCCTGTCCTAGGCCACCTCCTGGAAAGCGGAAAAATCAACTCGAGTTCAGAAGACAGAGCTTGGGAAACCTATCGGATACCAAACTCTCGATGGGATGCAGCACATCATGTCCCAGCCATCAACTGTGGAGCAGCTTTGGTGAGTGTCAAGAGCAAGAGTACAGGAGGCATGAGAGAGCCAGGGGTCAATCGGCGGACAGCAGAACTCTCCAGAGGCTCAAGTCGGAGAACTGGGAAACCCAAAGTTATTCCAGCACTCTTTCTAGGATCGGGAAATATTCCAGTTCCAAATATTTTCAAAAGGAGGAACAGAGGCAGTGTCGGCATCCCCAAGATGTTGGAAAGAGGACATTCTCTGTCGAAGAATTGAGGTCTGGAGGTTTTGTGCGTGGTTCGGCAACTACCGGTTCCGCCAGGAGTTCCTTCGGCAAGTCTCCCCGGGTAACATTCGCCCTTTCGGAAGAAGAAATGGGCGCAAGTGGAGGGGCGACGCCGAAGTACCATGCCACTGGAAGGACGAGGTCATACGATGCCGACGAAAAGTATCATCAACAGGTAGGATTGGAGGATATGATATGCATGATATCTTCAAACTTCAAAATGTTACTACTTTCCAATGATGTTATTGTATTAGGCAGATAATTGCAATCAGAATAGCTTTGCACGTGCTCCAATCCAAACTTTTCATACTTTAGTGACAATTTAAAAAGTACAAATCCTTTTGCAATTTATCAATTATTGTTTCATGTTCAATATTTTTAAAACATAATTAACAGAATAAAGTGGATAAAAAAATTAATAAAAGAAGTCCATAAGTTGGGTTTGACAATAATGAAATTAGGAACCCCCGTTATGTACCTGCACTTCGTTAATTCCAGATAAAGGACAGTAAATGATTTATGTAAATTATCTATCAGAATCGGGCGGCGGAGTTGGCGCTTAAGTGGGGCACTATCTTTTGAGTTGCAAATTTTCAGAGGCACCTTACCCCACGTATCCTGCTGAGGACACTATATATGTTTTAATGTTTCAACTCCATCGGCTTATTAGTATGCTTTAATGTAACGGCTTCTTGAAGTGCATTAGCACCCGAAAGTTTGTTTAAGTGGGTTTTGGAAAATTAATGAATAATTTGATGGAAAGCGATGTATTAAAATTTATATCGGGAGGAACATCAGTTCCCTACAAGTCTGTTCTATCAAGACTATTATAAATTATCTGCAAATAGTAACAATATTAACAGAACTTGAATAATGTTAGTTGGCCTAATATATGTGTCGACGAAAATGGTCTGCAAAGAAGTTAAAGAAATAATTTTATAGGGGTTATATAAGAAATAGGGTTGAACTATTTACTTTAAAACCAACGTTTCTATCCACATTGCAGATCTTCTTCAAAGCTAGATATACAAGATACAAACAAATTAAAATGATATATAAAAAGTGTAAAGAATAAAAATAGATAAAATAAAATATAGAAATTTTATTGTTATTATTTTTTTTTTTATGATTTGAAGTATGCCCTCTTTTTTATCTGTTTTTCTCCAATAGGATTATTTCTATATTTAATTTAATATATTTTTATTCTTTACAATATTTATATATCATTTTAATTAGTTTGTTTCTTGTATATCTAGCTCAGAAAAAGACCTGCAATGTGGGTCGAAACGTAGGCTTTCAAATAAATTGTTTAACCCTATTTAAGAAATTATTTCTCTGGCCTCCATCCGGACCATTTTCTTCCCGATATTAATATAAACCCGTACATAAATTACGTAAATATTTATGTTAAAATGTAAGATTATTAATATAATGAGACTTGAAGATTTATAATGCTAATTTAAATTTCGTCACTACGTTAAGCAAGAATCCTCCTTCTTCTTAATCAATCTAAATGCTTAGCTTAATGTAGGGTTTTAACTTACGTTTATACCAATATTATGTAATAAAATACTAACAATATTGCAGTAATATTTTGAAACAATGCAATGGTTAATCGATGCGGTTGGTGGTTTTGGATGCCCAATGTTTTCGTTTGGAGTAAATTGGAAATATTGATCAATGTTTCGTATACCGGGTCATGCATGTGATATTGAACCGGGGGTCAGTCTGAAACAATTAACGACCACCACGTGCTAGGAACTCCGGTGAACGTGTAAGTTTTAATTCAGGATTAATTGATAGCTTCAAAATATATGAAAGCGTTAATTTAAAAAAATATATGAATTAACTACATGTAATAATAAATTTAAAAAAAAAGGAAAAATAAAAGAAAGGTATTAGAAATTATAGCAACTAAATTTTCGGAAAGTTAAACATAATATTTCAAAAAGATTTGTTTTTAACACTGTTTAATTTGTTAACGTTTCGCAATACTGATTTTTATAATAAAAACTGAACTTATATGTTTTATGTTTATACTTATATGTTATAAATACAACTAAATCAATTTAGGAAAAATAATAATATATTTTTAGTAATTTTGTAAAAAATAATAATGAATAATTCAGTTATTATGACAATCATGTGATTAGCATGTTACGTATGAGTTTTTCAGGATTAAAAGTGGATAGCTACGATTTTTTCGGATAATCGAATTTTTCCACATTTTTAGCTTGTTTAGTCAAGCAATTTTGCCTACTTGACATTTTTCTATCATAAAGCATGGCTTGACACAAAAGCGGAAAATATGAAAAAGTCGATTTTTAAAATATGGAAATATCCGCTTTTGGCCCTGAACGCCTCATATATTTCTATGTGTACACACCTTCTAGTTCTGAAGATGGTGTTCAATGCTTCGAAACGTCAACTGATGTGTTTCATTATATTTGCGATGATTTCATAATGTTTATTATTAGATTTCATAAGAACACATGATTCGAAAAATACAATATTAGAAGTAGTTTTTTAAAATTAAATATGTAAATACTTACATGAGATAATTATTAGTATTTCTTGTTATAAATATATTGAATAATATTTAGATATTAAGATATAGATAATCATTTAGAAACAAAGAAAAAAATGAAAAGACGTTCGTGAAAGCTCAGATAATAGGGAAGATGAAATAAATGATTTGACGGAAGAAACTTAATTTTGGAAATATATACCTACAATATTCAGCTTTCTTCCCTCAATATTTTAATGTTTTTCTTGCTATCATATTACATTTCAGGACCGCAAATTTCGTTTCCAGATAAAACTTTCCTTTCGATTGGCTTTCTCCTGTTTGCCATATTTATAATAGGAAAAACTATTAACTATTATAATTTAATACATGATATAACATATTATTTTTATTAAATAATGCTTATTAGTTTTAATTTTCGGTATATTAATTGTTGACGTTTTATTGCTTATTTTTATTTTTAGCATCGAATATTGACCAGTAATGTCTCACTTTTTTATAATAGTAAATAAAAAGTTTCTTATCAAATATAAAACATTTCGAGACGATAGTAATACTATGTACAAAGAACTTCTCAAAACATATGCAACGTATGAACGACAGAAACAATTTAAAACTCGACACTGATGAGACTATTTTATAAAATAGTAATAAAGATCATCAAATGTAATGTTCATTCAAAAGTAACATTTCAAAAACCTTATTAATGCTCTGAATATCAGGACCCTCAAATGCCGTTACATAATCAAACAAAAAATACGAAAAATAAAATAATTATGCATTGCTCTAAAAATTTATTTTAATAAGTTTCATTAACCTGGTACATCATCGGTGTCTTATGTTCTAAAATACATTAAAAGAAATTAGCTAATAGTCTACTGTATGATAAGACAGATTTATAACAGTTAAACATTGTGAACAAGCAGTTGGTGTAACAAAACCAACATTAGCTTCAGTGACGAGAGAATATTAAAATATAAACGATGAATAAGTCTGTTAATATATTGATCAATAATATTACTAAAAATTTGCACATTTCCAACATCAAATATTTTATTTTATTGTGCCGGAATTGGATAATTAAAATCAATTCCAGATAGCACCATCAAATTACCTTTAACCTTCGCCGAGAACCCATGACTTCCTGTTCTACTGTATCCTTTAATAGTAATCCACTTATCCCTGTTGAACAGATTCGCTACTTAGACAAACGTCTTACTTTAAGTCTTGGAACCCTCACACAAGACTGAAAAGACAAGAACCGGCTTGACGCTTCCGACTACTTCAACACATAGTAGACAAAAGCTTCAGATCAATTACAAAAGACTCATTTATGTGACTGTTATAAGACCTATATGGACTTACAGAATTGAACTATGGGGCTCCACCAAACCATCGAATTCCTCTCGTATTCAATCCTTGCAATCCAAAATCCTTCGCAAAATCCTAAACGCTCCTTATTTTGTCACAAATAAAACAATCCATAATGACAACGTTCCATATGCTACCGACTTAGCCCATTCCAGATACATATCATTCCATAATAAACTCCAGGCCCATCCAAACCCACTAGTTTTCATCCTTGCATCCAATTCCATCCCGGACAATCCTCCTAGGCGTCTGAAGAGAAGATGGCCTCGGGACCTTCTATGATAGAAATGTTATTAGAGTGCTGCCAGTGGGTAGTGCCTCTACATGTCCCGTCATGTATTTATTTATTCATATAGCCCTTGTACTAGATGTATATATTACAATTGTACTATTCAATAAAATAATTTTTAAAAAAAATTATTTTTTATATTTAAAAAAGAATTCTATATGTATTTTTTTTTCATTTTAAAAGTTTGGAAGGGTAGTTATTAAAAACCAATAAGATAAATCAATTATATAGGCAGGAACCCAATATCAACCTGTTGTGGTACGGAAATGCTTGGCTACTAAAGAAAAGCTATCGAAAAGTCTCGACGAAGATAAAGTGTAGGCCATCCATCAGAAGTGATCTGTCTTTATAAATGGCTCGTTTTCAGCTACTCCTTTTCTTATTAGAGGATAAAATTTTTAATAAAAACCTTATTACACATTTTTTCTCACCCTCTGCTGCTTTTGAAACATGATGTACATGATGTTAATTATTAAATAAAATTGACACTTCATAAAGAGACAGGAAAACTCTCATGATACCACGGACCACGTGACTTCCACGTACACCTATTAACTCTGATGTATAGTTTAGCTAGAAAACATAACGATAGATGTTACTGCAATAGCTGACTCAAAATTTCGACTTTCAACGAGTGTTTTTGAGCTAAACGAGATACAAATGAACACACGCACCAAAGTAACATCTTAACCAGTCAGAATGATACAGTGATAAACAAAATGGACATTTTTTGTATAGCTCTGAAAACTGACAATTTTCGCGATTAAACTACTTTTTTTTCTTAAAAATAATTAAAATAAATTTTCGAAAAATATAATAATGACAGGTTGAAGAACTTGCGAAATACGATGAATTATTCTGACATGTTTTTATAATATTTTTTGATAGTTATACGTGTCACAGACTTCACAGATCTATAAACAATGTAGTGAGGATTGGGTTTGAATGGGGATCTTGAATTTCAGCGTCATGCGAGAAAATTGTTCTTTTACATACAATATTGAATAGGGAGAGAAAAATGGCCGGGTGGAGGAAAAAAAATCTTTAAATAATGATATTTATTTATTTATTATTTATTAAACGCACATTTCAACCCACATTATAGATCTTCTTCAGGGCTAAACAATATAATAGACAACCGGAAATAGACAAGATACAAAATTTAAATTATGTACTTGTTATAAATTATGTATAGTTTCATTTTAATATATTATTTTTTAATTACAATTATTTCAGTTGAATTATTTTTGTATCTTGTCTATTCAGCCCTGAAGAAGACCTTCAATATGGGCCGAAACATGGATTTCTAATATTCTAATAGTTTATCACAATTTGAGGAATGTTTTTTTTTACCTTCACCAGCAACATAAACTAATAATTATTTCATATTGAATATGATGTAAACTAAACCTTACCCTCTGTAGCATTCAATTAATGCTTCTCTGTGAAGTTATTTTAAGTTCGCTTATAGTTTCCATTGAGACATTAAAGAGGATTTTCTATACTTCTCTTACCTTTGCCACAAAAGGATGAATATAGGTATGAATTCTTAAAATTATATATTCAGAGGACACCTTAAAAGTTTTTCAATTTTACACCTGCGCAAAAGTCATTCGGCGTCACCTTGAGAATATTTCTTGTTCATTAATGACATAGGTACCGCTTTAATCTAACCCTTGGTATGTATTTAATGATGCTCCATTAATTGGGCTGGTTGCTGATTTATAAGAACTAATATTTTTTTTATTATTAGTGAGGCACTACAACTCGATGACGGATCCTGGCATCCAGCAACCATCGAGAACAATAATATCAAATATGTATAAAATCATAACATAACATTAGTAGTAAAATTAATTTAAAAGTAAGGAATTTAAAAAAGAACATAAAATCAAAATCAACATAGCTAACGGCCAATTGTTAACCAAAATAATATTATTGTTATGTTTAGAAAAAATTTTACTTAATGAGATGACTTCAGGCGTTTTCTAGAAACCTGAACCGTTATGCCGAGATCTTTGTTAAAAATTTATTCCGAGGTACGCTTCACTGTCTGAAAATTATTCTTTTGCTATTATTATAACTGGTAAAAAGTAAACCCTTTCGTTTGACTGTAAGAGATAGGAAAATACGTTATACCAGTCTTTGGCACATACAAACGTTTCATTTTTTGAGTTTTGGGTAAAATTATAAATCAGAAACTAGCTAATGAGTTAAGGTAATTAGATATAACGAACGGAGCTTAACAAAGACATAGAAATTAGAGGAAGGAATGCAAGAGATTCCTACAGTGGATGCAATTATAATTGCATCCACTGTAGGAATCTCTTTCTCTCTGTAGGAATCTCTCTACTTGTTAAGCCAGAGTCTGTTCAATAATTATTGAACAGACTCTGGCTTAACAAGTAGGACTTGGAACGGTCCCGCGGGGAGTCTGCCAGGAGTACGACTTGACACGGCTGTCTCCCCTCAACCTCTCTTCTGCTTAGTTGACAAGTCCAACTGCTGCTTTATAATTTACTTTTTCATACTAGCGGAAATAATCAAATCCTAAGGCTTTGGATATAAAGTAAAAATAAAATAGAAAATTTGTAAAGGACAGAATGTTTAATTCGGAAGTCAGTAATCTAGCATACTTAAAATTTTTACAATCTTTGCTAATATAAAGATAATGTTAAAACACTAGTTATCATAAATTAAACTTAAGCATATATGTAAAATACAAACAATAAAATAAATTGAATATATATTGCAATCCGTTGTATAAGGAAATGCTAGACTAAACCATTGTGTTTAAAAATGTGTGTTCTTCTTATATTTCAGTTGTCTGCTTTTGATCCTGAACGCCTCAGATATAATTAATATTTTTCATTATTTTTTTTTTAGTGTAACGAACTAAAGTTATTGTTAGTTCCTATTTTCCATAAATAGAAATATTAAAACCTTATAAAATTATATAAATACCATATGTGAATGCCTTAAATTATTTTAAAAATTCAAAAGAATTAACTGCTACATTAGATAACTTGAATACGTCATTAATAAATTGAAGAATGTAGACAAAGTTTATATTATTCCAGAATCAACTAAATTCAAACAAAAATCAGAATACTTAGACTGTATTTCTTTATTGTACATTCTACCATATTTTGCGATGAATCACATTTTCGGGAAACAGTGGAGTAATATGCATTTCAATATGTGTTTAACTAAATAAAAGTCTCAAAGATAGTTTGTGGACAATAATAGTTGTTATAGGTTATGCCGTCGAGTAGGAGTGAAAAATGAACATAGCAGATAAAAAAAATACATGATACTCATTACTGGTATGTAATTAAACTGACTTTTTTCTGAAAAGTTCTCATAAAAAATTAGCACAATCTTCAGTGATACCTTATTTTATTCTGCTCTAAAGAAATAATTAACCCATTAAGAATAGTAATAAAATAAAACCCTGGCCGACATTCAAAACAAATCATGGAGTCAATGGAAGACTGTAATAAAATCTGGAATTAAATCAACATGGTTTTAAATAAATGTATTCCTGGCATGTCCCCGCAGGACAGGTTTCCTAGACATTTATGAGACTTTTACATGAGAAGTGTAGTCTGGAAAATCCATCTACAGGTTCTCTGACTGGTTTAGACTGCTGTCTTCCGTAATGTCAATGAATTAGTAAATGCACTTTGGTGAATCAACAGAAAGCGGTCAAATAAGGAACTTACAAACCATATAAATATAAAATGACATTAATGAATTGTTTTATAAATTCACATCATGACAAGAAGAATATTTTGCTTTGCTATTACTTAGAATTCCAAAGATGTTTTTTTTTTTAAGTTCGTTGCATTAAGAACTCACAACTAACTCTGCTTCCTATAAAAAGTTTAATGAACGATGGTTTAGTACTTTAGGAGATCAAGGGGTGATTCGAAGTTTTCTAACTTAATTGTTTTTTGTATACTATCACCATCCTAAAAACATTATGATGAACATAACTAAAGATAAACTTAGTTCACCTATAAGGGCAGCCAAATTAAGATTTAATAACTTTATTGATTAGAAGTGTTTATTATACGAATTAATTTTATCCAAGCCAAAACAGATTGTTTTTTCATACTTAATAACCATTATATTAAGGAATGATGAATTAAGAAACATCCATTAAACCGGAATTAATTTATATTACAATAAAAAAAATATATGAAGTTATATTATAATTTAAATATTACCCATAAACGTAAAATTTTTTAGCTAATTAGTTAGCTAATATTTTATTTCAAGATCACAAAAAAAAAGTTAATAGTTAATTTTGCTAAATTGTATATTAAACTTTTTCAAAGTACTGTGTTCTCTTCAGCACCTCAATATTTTGTTTGTTATTATTTGCATTATATTATTTTTTAGCTTATATAAAACTTCAATAGTTGAATTAACTAATTCTTAGTACAACGCTTTATATTTTTATTACTGTTTTGTATTTACTTGGTGTCGATACGAATTAATTTAACAGGTTGAGAAGCCAAGAGGTTTTTTTTTTAATATACTTCCCTTGAATATTGAACAAACTATTTTTGAAAAAAATTACATCTATAGCAGCTCATAATTCACGCGTTAAAAAAAAAGAAACCACACACACATTCGCTCTCACACACAAACATATATATCTGGTCGAAGATGATTTGCTGGGATGTGAATGCCAATCCAAGCTTGGACGTCAAGAAATACCAATGACGTAAACTACAGCTACCAAGAAGCTGACCGATTCAATGCCAGAGACTTCGAGAATCCTACTACACCTTGGTAGTGGGCAGATAGCTGAGAACACAAATTCAAACAGGTCATATTCGAAACCTAGGGACAATTTCAATGAACAAGACAGCAGATAATAAATGTTAATAAAAATACGAAGCTTATTTTACAGTAGAGTTGTTTTTTTTAAGTAAAGTTAATGCACTTTTAATAAAATTGAAGTATCTTCTAAAAACTCATACAAGACTGAAAAGACAAGAAACTGCTCGACGTTTTCGCCTACTTCAACATTTACTGGACAAACGTTCAAAGCTCCCAATTTATTACCAAAGACTCATTTACATGACAGTTTTTTGGACCTATTTGGACCTACGGAGTTGAGCTTAGGGGCTCTACTAAACCATCCAATTCATCTCGTATCCAATCCTTACAACCCAAAATCCTTCGTAAAATGCTCAATGCTCCTTATTATGTCACAAACAAACTCATCCATCATGATCTTAATATCCCATATGTTGCTGATTTGAACCAAACTAGATACCTATCCTTCCATGAAAAGCTCCATACACACGTGAATCCACTAGTTTCTCAACTTGTTTCCCATAATATTCCTAATAATCCTCCGAGGCGTCTGAAAAGAAGTTGCCTTGAGACCTTCTACTATAGAACTTGATTGGAGTGCTATCAATGGATAGTTTCTCCACAAGGTTTTTTTTTTTCATGTCCTTTGTTCATACACAAGATTTACTTGATGTAATGTAATTACAGTTGTAAATATCAATAAATTATTCTATTCTCTAAAAAAAAAATCTTCTAAAAACTATATGCGTTTTCTCGGAATATACTTGGACAAAAGACATACACGGAAAATAGAAACAAAATTAAAAATACAAGAACTAACAAGACGCTACAAACAACTAATATCTTTAGGACAACAGATCATCACTTGACTTACGAAACAAACAACTAATCTATAGACAGTATTCTATGACCTATTTCTATTTGGACATATGGAGCAGAACTTTGGGGTTTAGTCAAACACGCCAATATACACAATGCACACAGATACAAACAACACCGTCCAAAATTCTAAGAAAAATTGAAAATGATAATAAAAGACCAAGAAGTATTTCGAATCACATTATACACAAGACATGAACATTCCCACTGTAATATACCCATATTCAAAACAATTACAGAACGTTCCGCTGATCAACCCAAAATCCTCTTGCTCTCAAAGACAAAAGAACTAGAACATTGAGACACTGTATGACACTTTATATTCATATCATATTTTATATTATTAAAGAAACAATTGATAGAGGTAGGATTTGGGATCCCGAAAGAGAAGGAATTTATGTGACAGTTTTATCAGGCAAAGAGAGAAATCGGCGCTGTTCATCAGCTAGTGTGGAAGAGGGAAACTGGGCCATCATCTCCTCGCATAAATCCTCCCGTGGGTCCAGGCTTCCGAGGGAAAGGAAAAATTATTTATATTATATTCTAGATATTGTTCAACCTCCTATAAATATAACCTGCAATAAAATAAATGCCTTGGAACCATTTTTTGTTACTTAATGGTTACTAGGTTTGATAAAAAAGATTACTTAGACAAGTAAGTTACATTTTAAAGTTTCTTATGATACGCAAGTATCAATTTAGAGAGGATGTAGTCTTACTTTGAGGGGAGGGGACTTTATAACTACAACTCTTGAAGGGGATCAGTACATGACAGAGACTAAATTACAATCAACTATTTTTATTCCAACGGTTGTGTAGGGAGCTAATCTGCCTGAGATCACATTGCTAGCCCCCCCCCAATTTAAATTAAACGATTTGTTGAGGCTGGAAGGGATCTGGAGGGTCAGCAGATTTTGTATGATCCAATTTAAAAGTGAGTAACCCTTAATTGGAGAGAAAAACCTGGCGGTTAAGCGTGATGACTCCTCTCCACAACCTTTATCCAAGAAACAGTGCAGACTATACTATCTTATGCTGAACACCGGGGGCTGTTCAGCATAAGATAGTATAGTCTTTATCATATAGATAGTATAGTGTTTTTTAAACCTAACCATGTAGCCATGAAACCAACCTCTTCATTTCGTCCAACATCTTTTTATCACTCGCCTCATTATATTTATCCATCGGAAGGGACTTTAACTGGAGGCCTCGTGCCTGTACGATGCCAGGTACACATTAAAAATCTCTATCTTAATTAAAATTTACAGCTCTCACTGTAGCAGGATAAAGTTACGTTAAATAAGAAAACAAACAAACATGTCTATAAGAAAATAACCGTGGCAAGAAGGGATATTAGCGAGAAGGGAAGGATATAGAATTAGCATCGAAATATTACATTTTGCACTCGTATATTCCCATTTCCATTAATATGAATGAATGGAATGTTGGTATTATCGGTATCACGATTATCAGTGTTTATGACAGATAACAATCTATAGTCATCTGCCAAATCACAAGTACCGATTTATCTCTCAAACATCTGACCGTTTTTAATCTCGAGACCTTAAGTTTTTTTAAATAATAATTAAGTAATTAATCAAGTATATCCAAAACACTGTAAAATCCGAAAATCAACACTTATACCCAGCATGACTTAATGTAATAATAAGATCCTTTAAGTAACTTCTTTACGAGTAAGAATCAATTTGGCTGAAACGCAATTTAACCTAATTCCCAATCTGAATCGCACCATTTACAACAGACGAAGTTTCTTCCTTATCCAGAGCACCTTATTTATTACACAGCTTCATCATACCCTGTTTGGTGAGCCCTAATGGCTCCCTTAATAACCTAATGCTTGGGGCTTAGCTAGTTGGTCTCGTTAACAGTTTAGAGCATTACCAAAAGCAAAATTACAAATGAGGCTTGTAAACTGGCTAAGCCTAGCTTAGAGGGGGGGGGGGTTACAATAAAATATGATCCCCCCTTCACTAATTCTATTCCCCACCCATCTCCTTCATTTTGCCTTCAAGACCATTTACATGAATCCGATTTACTAAAGCTTATTACATTTTTATTCTTTCAAATTCCCCTTCATCTGTAAAGTAATGCGAGCTTTGTCTTCCTGCCTAACTGTACTGCACAGCGGAGGATATATACTAATAATTTTAAATGGATGGCTGCATTATACTAAATATGGGAAAAATAAATTTAATTATCATAAAATTTTAAATATAAGAGTACTTTTTTACTCTGAATCTGACAAAGATAATAAGCTAAACTTATTTTGGCTACAGAGCGTATACAACAATATGTACAAGAAACAATCCATGATGCATTATATTTTCATGATATTATTAATCTCATTAATAAGAAAATTCTTACTACTATTTATAAATGTTTATAGTGTGTAATATTTTATTTTACATATCTGATAAATTATAATGTAAAATAATAATATTGGAAATTATTTTTATCTACCGATTACATGAAAATTACAATTACATAATCAGAGCCTCGAATAGTACATAAAAGGTACATTCGTATAATTTAAAGTAATTAATTAAGTAAGTTGGTCCGCCGTTAGGATAATTGAAAAATTATTGGAGCTGAAGAAATTTTTATATTAATATGACAAAAGAAAATAAATGTTTGCTTCTATACTTAATATTTTATTAATTGTCCTTCAACACATTTAGTTGTAATAATGTCATTTTATTTAATTTTAGAAATAATATCATATTTATGAGAGGATAATAAACAATCACTAAGGAGCTAAAGTTATGCAAACCAGCACAACAGTAGTGTTGTGCGTTAGGGCATAAACGCAGGCGCCCTTTCCCGATTCCTAACTTATAAAATGTCCCACAATATTTAATTTACGTAAAACTCTATTACAAATAATTGTATATAAAATTTATTATTATAGGGTATAATGCTTATTACAAAATATTTAAAAAAAAGTTATTATTATTAATTACATTTTATGATGTGTAAAAAGCTTTTGGTATGTTTTGCAGCATTCTCAGATTCCCAATTCTTTCATTACAAATTAAATAAAAACTCTAAGCAAATTGAAAACATTCTTTCTGTTTATCAAATCTTCCTTCTAAAAAAGCAAATAAAAGGTAAAGGGAGTAGAAAAGGTTATCAAGATAAACAATTTAGTCAAATTCCTTTCATAAAACAGATTATCTCAACATCCCTTTATAAAGAACCTACGTATCTTTATTTTAAAGCACCCATTTCATCTCAAAAGTATTGCGAAGAGATCAGATTTGTCTATAGAATATTTTATGATTTTGCTGGAAATTCTCGAACTTGTTTACTGATTACAATTACACAAATTAATTTGATAATAAGAAACAAGTAACTTGACAAAAACTTGGGAAGGATTTAGCAATAATAAGACTTCCATAAATATTTTATGTTAGAATGGTCCTACAACCATCTTATTTTGACGCCTCCGAGCATTTTCGGGAATATTTTGGGTATAAATTTAAATTTCATCTTGAACACTCGGTAGTCCAAAATGCAAGAAACATTACCACCGCGTTCGGTGAAGGGTGTTGAACGAACGGATTATTCACTGTTTGTTTGAAAAATGTTTGCATCCGAAAGATTTACTGATTTTTGTGTGGTCAATGTCAGGAATAATTCATTTCTCCTTTCTACCTAGAGGTAAAACCATAACATCCACATCGTACTGCAAGAATAATGACATAATGGAACAAAAACTTATAAAAAAGGCAAACTGCATGCACAATTAGTGATGAAATTAAACGAGATGGGTCGCGAAGTTCTCCCAGACCCGACTTATTCACCAGACTTATCTCCAATAGGTTTTTATTTCTTCAGAAATTTGTACAACATACTTGAGAGTCAGATATTTCATAATGATCCTAAGTCAAAAATACATTTTCAGACTGTATTTCATCACAAAACCCTGAAAATGTGATAATAAAAGGGATAACAAGTTAGGGAAATTGTATACAAAATGTGAGTAAATGTTTTGACGTCATAAAGTTGTTTTACTAAATAATCTTTCCTTTGATAAAGAACATTATGAAACTATATAAGCGAATAGCCTATTAGTTGAACAGTATAATTTTCCAAATAAGTTCGCATCTTCCAATTTATTTTCACAAATTCAAGAAGTAGAAACTAAATTAATTCATAAGAACAAGAAACAGACATTATTTTAAAAACACCCCGAATCCCGAGCAATAGAGAAATAATTTCATTCATTATGCAATAAAGAATAATTAAATGAAAACAGGTTCCAGCAGAGGCTGGGTTGGTAGGACTGTTTAATATAAAAGGCAGCGAGATGAAAGGCATTTGGTGGGAGCGCCTTGTTTCGCGCCGTAATTAGCCCGCCACTCCCAAGTACTGATCCTATCTTTCCTCCCTACCTTTCCTATTTAGTCTTCACTGTATTCATTTTTATTTGATGCACTATCTCTAAAAGATGAAATAGCAAGAGGAAAAATAACTTTTAAAAAAATTAAATGATTAATAAACACTCTATAGAAATTTAATTAATTATTAAGCTAATGTTTATTGAAATTTGGGGGACATATCGCTCCTCAAAAGGAACAATGCCATAACTAAAAAAAAAACTAATTTTTAATGGAGCTATTTGAATGTGAGGTTCAGGTACAGTTTCAGTACCCCTATTCCAAGTTCCTTCCGAAAGAAAGACTGCATAACTAAGGCTTTTTAATTCACTGTTAACATTAAGACCACCTGCAGGGCTGCGAATCCGTGATCTTTGGTATAATAGGTTGTTATGCTAACCACTAGCACCGCCTTAAGGTGAGTTCACATCGGTAATCCCACCTAAAGTCCCACCGGATTTTTACTCATTTAAAGAAAATAAGACCAGACCTGCCTGGTTAAAAGAGGTAGAAAAATTTACAAGAGATTGGTATTACCTGCAAGGATTTTCTGAAAAGCAACCGTCTCAGAATGAAACTGAATACTCACATGGGTTTTGATGAGGGAATACTGGAAAATATCAAGACGAGATACAAAAAAATGCAGCTGAAATGGTGTGGTCCTTAGTAGGAGAATTTGAGAAAAAAAATTATAATAACATTAATTTAAAAAAAAAAACTAGGTAAAATCAATATTTAAACATTTATTTTATTTAATTTTTTATTTACACCTGCGCAATTGCGCATCTAGCAAATTTGAATGAAGTTTCTTTCTCTTCGATTTTCTCCATGATCATTCAGTTATTTTGGAAAAATATATATATATACATATATATATATATATATATATATATATATATATATATATATATATATATATATATATACACACACATATATATCAATTTTTCAGTAGGTCTCTTGGCCAATATCTTTTTAATCTTTTTTTATTAAGTCCAGGTAACAGTGAGTAGGAAAGCGGAAGAACGAGTGGGTTTGCATGATATTGTGTCGATGAGTGGAATGTTATGTATTTGTTATGAATATATGATTTTATAGTAGGAATGTTCATGTCATTGTGTATAGTGTGATTCGAAACATACCACAGTGCATTAATAATTTTTCTGAAAATTTTTGATTGTGTTATTTGAATCTTGTGTATGTGAACTTTTTTTGCTGAACCCCAAAGTTCTACTCCATATGTCCAAATAGGTTTTAGTATACTGTTATAGATAAGTCGTTTGTTCCTCAAGTCAAGTGAAGATCAGTAGTCCAGAAGATGTGATAGTTGTTTGTAATATTTAAACATTAAAATTTAATTTAAAAATTTCAACTTATAATATAAATCGTACCGACCTCATATTACATTATTCCTTCAGCATTCTGTAAATCATCATCTGATTTCTTATCCCAACCCAAATGCATGAAGAATGCACCATATCTTCAAGCTGTCTAAGGAAATTCTAATCTATAATTATTTGCATAGAATTATGCCACCATACTATCATCTACTCACTTTATAAAGCTCTTTGTCATTATTTGCATTTCAGATAGACGATTTTATTTAAGCATTTTACAATTCTTACATTATACCTTCTTAAGATTCTATACATCAACGGAAAAGGTTACCTAGAAATAAGATCAACTGTTTTCATGATATATATGGCAGGTATTATTCTTTTTTTTTAGAATTATTAATTTGTAATATGCACTCGTTCATATTATACTCGTAAGTCGGTTCCTATGAAGCGCTATGAAAGAGCCAAAAGTGCCTAATGTTATTCAAGAAATGAATCCAATCATTCGTGAGCCGGCCAAGCGTTATTATTTCCTTTCTGTTGTAAAAGGCTTAGGGACAATAATGGGCTGAGTGGGGTCGAGAACGGGAGGAGGCGGCGGTAGCAAAATTGAATGCCTTCGAGGGGAGTTAGAGACGAAGTTGCTGCTTCAGGGGGAAGAAAACTTGAAGTAAGGCTCGTCGGCGTGTTTGTTTGGCGAAGAGCCAAAGCTTCAATCTTCAATGATTTAAAAGTTTTTTGTTGAAATAATTGCATTGACTTTACTCCTTTTTATTTGTAAGTAACGGTTCAATTCGCATTATGGAACTTTTCTATTCAACGAATACTTTTTAAGTTTATAGATTGACATTATTTTGTCCATATAGATTTCATCTTGTGCGTGATTATGTTTCAACAGATCCAATGGAATTTGACAATTAGTGATAGATTGCACTGGAAAGTTAGAATAAAGTATAAGCAGATTTAATGGAATTTGGACAAAAGGAGCGGATATTTACTTTTTTTTTTTATTATTTTCTTTTTTTTTATTATGGCTTTAAGACTTAATTTCAAAGTCCTATTTTGCCAGCAAACTATGATAGTTTAAATGTTAAAGTCTTATTTTTGTTTTCCTAAGGAATTTTATAATCTGACTAAGTCCTTCTCTGTCCTGTCTCTTTAATTTTTCTGGTATACTGAGGGCCGACCCCTCGATATGTTTCTTCCTCTCATTGTTGAATCTCTTGCAGGACATCACCATGTGTAGAGGATCCTCGATCTCACCGCAGATCTCACAATTTGGTGTCGCCTTTATTTTCATCAGATTTAAAAATTTGCTGGTATTACCATGGTTAGTTCTTAATCTAATCAGGTTAGTCACCTCACTTCTCTTTAAAGCTATTCCAATCGAAACGAACCATGGTTTTAAAGCAATTTTTGGTAGGATTGAATAGTGATCCTTCCCCTTGCTCTGGGACTCCCAATCTATATTTACTTGTTCAGCTGTAATATAATTTAATCTTTTACGATACATATAACTCATAGTGTAAAGCGTTGAGTTAGTGTAAAGATTTAATATGCTGCCACTTAAGACCCTGCTGGAATTTACCCAGATTCCCATAAAGTGGGTGTCCTTATTTGGTGGGAAAACCTGAAGTTTGAGCTTAGCCAAGAACAAATCACTTACCAGCACAACCGTCGGTTTAGAAACAGTATAGTCTCTACCATGTACTGTGCCCCTTTGTGCATCATAGTGGTACAGCCTAGAATTCGACAGGAGAAGCTATATTATAATCGTGTAGCTGGTCTTGTCACTAAGAAAATTACCTTCATAACTTTAAAAACGAAGATGAAAATAAAAGAAAGTTTAACAACGAAAAGCTTTATTTTCGTATAGAAGAGCCTTTCCAATCAGTATTATATTGATAAAATATACAAAGAACAAAGCCATAAATCTATTAAATATCAATAATAAAATAACGCTAAGAAATGCAACAACGCTACACAATAGCAAAAATCCATCTACTATTTCTAAAGTTCTAATAAATCTATAAGAAGGTTAACTCACTAACATCAAACAGGGTCGGCTGTGATGTGGTGGTTGCATAACAACATACTATACCCAAGATCGCATGTCTGCATCCCGGCATGTGATCTTAGAGCTTTTAAAGGGAGAAAATAGCCCTTGGTTATGCCGTCCTTCAGAGAGTACTTTAAATAGCGGTCGCGAGCCTATACAGTGTAACATACTCGTTAAAGATCTCTCCTAATTATGCCTGGATAGATATAATTTAAAAATCCGACTGTAGGATCGTCCAATTTGACACATTACCATAAAGTGACGTTAAATAAACAATAACTAATAAAGTATTTTAGCTCATATAGAGAGGGGCCCCAATGTCTAAATTCTTAGATTGATTCCCCTCCCCGAACCGAATTCTTGACTACACTACTGTTTCCGAATCCGCGATATTGCCTTTGACGGCGCAACCACCCACCGATGCATACTTCCAATGATAAGCCAACACGTGCTTCTCCTCATGCACACGCCCGCCTGAATATAAATATCCTCCAGACCGGACTTGATATAAAGTTGGTAGAGTACCGAAGGGACTGGACGGGTCGATACCCTTACCGGCTTTGGGGTTGGGGTTCCACCCCTCAGGGGAGCTCTGTGCCCTGTCTGCTGTCGTCATCAGCTAGTGGATGTTTCCAATTATAATTGTATGCATTGGGATTGATAAGGCAACAGCTAATTTAATTAGATGATAATAATATACGTTAAACCACTTGATTATTACCTTGACGCTGGCAGACTATTGCAAGCGATACTCTCAGGACAACACTGAAATTCTGTTCTTTCACGTAGTTACTGAAATGATGAAGAGTCTATATCCTACCTCAGCAATCGATAAAATGTTATCATTCCACAGGCTCTTGCTTCCTTTATAATAATATCTCAAAAATAAAAATAAGGTATCTGTTCCACAGGTTTTTGCTCCGAGCTGAGTTACAAGTTTTAACTTTTTAATATTTTCAACAAATACAAGTTATCGTAAGTATTAGTGCGGAAAAGATAATGTAATTATGGGAAGTGCGTAGATTTTGCTAATCATTTCATCAGAAATAAAAGTTTCAACTAACACTTCGATGAATAGACAGTGTATATTTGTTGAAACGTTCATTTCTTGGTGAAATGATTACCGAAGTGTACACATTTCCCATCATTACATTCTCTTTGCCATACTAAAGCTAAATTATGAAAACTTAAAACTTGTGACTCAACTTGAAGTGACAACCTACCGAATAATTACTAAAGACAATAATCTATATAATACTAGTGATTTAATTACAGATTAACATTTTGCCATGATCGATTAAAAACAGAAGAAATATGAACACACTAACTTACAGAAAAATACGTTACAGATTGAAAATTTCAGATTTTAATTACATTCTAATCTATAAAACGTTTAAATAGTTCTTGTTTCTAGAAAAACAATTTAATTTAAGTGTGTTTAGAAAACTATTTGTGTCGAATTAGTAAAAAATTTCTTTTATGTAGTTGGCAAGGTTGGCAAGAATGGTTAATTAAAGAAAATAATTTTAACATAAATATTTAATGTCTCCAACAATTTCATTTTATTTAATTGATAATTACTATTTCTTTTTGCTCTTAGAAAAAAAAGTAATTTAGGAGGGAGTCTGAGAAAAGTAAAATGGTTTGACATTAATTGTAAGTTTCCTGTTCTCCATCTCAGCATTTTATTTGTCTGTTTGTTTTTTATTGTTCAGGAATTATGGTATTTTACAAGTTGAAAATATAATTAATAGATAAGGAATTTCTATAAATGTTTAGTCAATTTAATTTAAACCTATTATTTGAATTGATTTGTATTGTTTCTTCTTTTTTGCTCGATACACTTGGTTTTCACAGAATAGTCATTTTAAGCCATAAAGGATACAAATTGTGTTTAAGTTTATTTTGAGTAGAATATTAAAACAGTAAAACACAATATCAAACTATATTATTTATATATTTGATTTGAAAAGAAAAGATATGACCAGGACCGGGACTCGAACCCGGGTCTCCCACCTGTCCCTGCTGGTGCTTTAACCATCTCAGCCATCCTGGTTCGCTTCTCGCTCAGTCATATCCCTTCTTTTTCACTGATCCTATGACCGAGAAGCAAACCAGGATGGCTGAGATGGTTAAAGCACCACCACGGACAGGTGGGAGACCCGGGTTCGATTCCCGGTCCTGGTCATATCTTTTCTTTTCAAATAAAATATTTAAAAAATTATATCATACAACAATAAAATAAATTATAATTATATTATTTATAGTAACAAAATCATTAAGTGCATTATATAATTATGAATAGCACTCAGTCACAGCTGCAAATTTTGAGTAAGAACCTCAGAGGCCTTCAACATCATAATTCGTAATCTTTTGTCAAGGAGTGTCAAAAGTAAAATGACAGAACAATACTATCAGCATTGCGATAATTTGATTTTGCAGATTATCTCTGATCTATCTAGAGACAATGAGGTATTTATGTAAGAGACCTCAATAATGAAATTCAATTTTAAAATTATTTCATAACATGGGGCATACTTACACAAAACGTGACATTAAATAAATATTTCATCTTGCCATTATTCTGTTGAAAACAAGTGTAAGGAGTAAAAAAAAAATAAAATAAGTAATGCCATATTGAAGATCATAATGATGTGCAAATCTAATTGGGGGGGGGACAATGTTTTAACAATCTTCCAAAAACTAGCTCATATAAATTCCAATATTCATTAATGAAATGAAAATCACGAAGATAAATAAGTTCATGGTTCGATGTGAAATCTGCATTAAAATTTTATATACTGGTTAAGATTTTGCTTTTAAGGGAAGGGCTTGAATACTCAGCTATTATTGAATTAAATCATTAAATAACATTTCTCAGAAGTGGCGATTTATTATTTACAACAGATCATATGTTCCAATTGAATTTCATTATAAATTAAATAGCTTGAAGGACGACTAACTTTTTTGCCAGAGTATTTCATTTTTTAACATTAATGTAGTTAATGTGACCATATGGAGTAAAGTGGGCCCATTATTATTTTAAAGATTTAATATGTGTAATGATTATCTTATAATTGAATCAATCTATTGAACTTGGAACAGTATATTAAAGATTTGGTGCAATCAATTATTAGCGCTTGAAATGTTGGGAGAGTTCTACGAATGCTACTAATCTTTAGGCATTAGATCGGAGGACGGTTATGTGGCAAATAAATTATATATTTTGTTATCTGAGTCAATGTATCAGAAGACCCTCTTGGGACCCACACGATCTCTATAAAATTGGTGTTCTTGAATGGAAAAACCTGGTGTTCAAACATATTCTCTTTCTAATCATTTTTTTACTCGACTGTTGGCCTAGAAACTTTTTTTTAATCAACCTCAGAGCTAGAGCAATGTGTAACAACAATTAAGTTTCAACTTGATAAGTTAATATGCTGTAAAGTGATCTATTTTTTTTTTGTCACATTGACTTATTTACAAATTAATTTGTAATCCTTAGGTATAGATAAAGTAGACAATCCATCACTTCTAAACATTTTTAATTGTACTTGATTACCACTGACCAATGAAGTGCTAATAAAATTTCTAAAAAGACCCTTGCTTTATGAGACTGAAATTAATTTTTTATATCTTAACTAAAAATGTTAAAATAAGTTACCCTCATGGGCTACTGAAACATGGCTATTTCAAAATGAAGATTTTAATGAAATGGTAATAAACATAATCAATGTCTTGATATTGTGCACATTCATATTAGGCTCTAGAACATGAGACATAAGACAAAATAGCAACTAGATTCCAATATCAAATACAAATTTTATTTTAAAACAGTAATAATATTAAATTATACGTAATTCGAACCTACATATCAATGAGTTCACTTGTTGTGTAGTGGTTAGCATAACAGCTTTTTATATCCAAAGTCACAGCCTGGTGGGTAGCCTTAGAATTTTTTAAAGGTAGGAAAAAATCCTTGGTTTTGCCTTCCTTCAGAGGGGACATTAAATGGCGGTCCTAAGGCTATACAATGTCATGTACTCCTTAAAAGTCCCATCTTAATAATACTTATATAGGAAAAATTTAGAATTCCCATTGAAGCATCATTCGATTAGCTATAGCAGCATAAAGTACTGTTAAATCAATAGACTACTACAATTTTGTGTGGTTTGTTCATTACAAGATTCTCAGTTATTGCATTACTTTGAGTAAATAATATTTTATACTGGGAAAAAATATAGTAAAAAAGAAAATGAAAGGTGATCTGGGAGATATCTACAATACCAATAAATTCATTTTACAAACACATAATCCTATCATTAAGATGGTAGAAACAGCAAAAGAAAGAAACCCTAATTTGAAAAGGTTCTAACTTTAACTGAAATGGAAATTGGGTAATAAAAGCAAACAAAAATAATGAAAAGTATTTCACAAAGATACATGTTAAGAAATAAAATAACAATCAGCGAAAAGTAAATGATACCTAAGTTACTATATTTTTCTCTATTCATACACCAAAATAATCTTAGGGCTATATTAGCTGTATAATTGGGGATATAAATTATAATTAATAAATTTATAATAAACACTTAAAAAAAAATGTTTACCAGTATTAAGAATGAGTGAGTATTTTAACATTAGATAACCTATATAATATTGATTTTTGAATAATATTATAATTGAATATAATAGTTACTCTAGTGTTAACCCCCTGCCCACCAACTAGCCTTGAAGAAGACCTGCAATGTGGGTCGAAACGTTGGCTTACCAATAAAAAGTTCTGCCAATATAAGAGAGTTCTCTTGACCTCTACCTAGACCATTTTCTTCCTCATATCGTCCCTGCCATTTCCAAATATCGAATGTGAAAATCGGTACTTTTGAGGAGAATTAAAAAAAAAAAACAGTTTCAAGGTTCAATAAAAATTAGTGCCTATAGTCAAACCAATGACATTCATTTTACATGGTTTTTGTGACTGATAGGTGCCTCTACATGAATTTTATATCAGTAATCAATCCTAAAGCAACTGCTATAAGTCGAAAACGAAAACTGTGTTTTTTTCACATTCGACACTTTGCGATGGCAGGGATGATATATAGTATTCAATTATAAAGAACTATTTCTCTTTTCTATTGTGATATTAAATGGTACCGTGAGAACTTTACATGTGATTAAATAATTTATTTAAATCGTAATTTATGATCAAAGCAAATTGTTTATCAGGCCATAATTACCAACTGTTTTTTAGATCAACTGTAGCTGCCACGAAACCTAGATGTGGGTAAATAACTTGATGAATACTAAACTATTGTCAGGAAAACATATGAAACCATCTTCTATACACGCATTACTTGGTTACAAAATTTAAAAAAAAAAATTGTTTTAATAAATAGCCATTTAGATCAAAAGTTGAACTATATTATTAACAAAAAACTCATAAAATCAACAATAAACTTAAAATAGATTGATCATTTAAGGCAGTAATTAAAGACTATAAAATTGTGTTAAAACACTGTAATTTGCATTCATTCACTATTCAAACGAATTTTTATAATAATTATGAGGTATCATTAAACTGTTATAAAATTTAAGAATAGAATATATATAGTAGAGCATCAATTTACCTAACTTATGTTTGTCTAGTGTGGTTCAGATAATTGAAATTCATTTAAAAAAAAAACGAAAATGCCAAAGAATCACCAAATTTGTAGTTGAAAAAATCTCTATTTCATAGTTTAGTACTTAAAATAATTGTAAATAGTTGAAAAATATGTACATACAAAGCAAGAATGTTACACCAAGAAACGTGCAATAATAATAGTTAACTTCAATGTTCAATGTTCTTCATAGCAGCTTGGGCTCTAATTCTTTAAAATGTAGTATTAAGCAATAGTTGAATGAATTCAAATTTTAGAAAACATATTCTTCAAATTTATTTTCTAGGAATGGGCAATGTAGATCCCTCCTTGTCTTTTCCCGAGAGAAAGCCAGTTCGGATAAAAGACGTTTAGATAATCGATACTCTCCTGTACATATTTTAAAACATATTACTAAATATGAGATTTTCTCACCGCTCAGTAGAATTCCTATCTGGTTTTCTTCTTCCTTGTTATTTCTTTCTTTCTGGGACACAATCTTG
Source organism: Arma custos (assembly GCA_037127475.1). Taxonomy (NCBI): domain Eukaryota; kingdom Metazoa; phylum Arthropoda; class Insecta; order Hemiptera; family Pentatomidae; genus Arma; species Arma custos. The sequence goes on along the minus strand of CM073763.1, from coordinate 86,203,647 downwards.
ATCACTTTTCACTATCACTCCTCCTTTGACACTGCAACTATTATACCTACATTTAAAACAATTTAATTGTGTTTTAAAATCCATAATTAATTAAATAAACGACATGTATTAATTAATTGTTAAACTTGCTGATTACTACAAAAAGCATTTATTTAATTGAAATTGAATAATTTTAAATGGAAATAAAACTGATAATTATTATCTATTCTTTTAAAAAAGTGGATACTAATTCATCATGGTATTGTGACTTAATTTTATTTTCTTAGATTTTATAATAATTTAATAGTTCTACTTAAATTATTATGAATGATATATTATTAAATGATACCTGAGCTAGTAGCTTTGTAAAGAGTAAATGTTGAATGCTAGTTTTAAAGAAGAGGTAAATGAAACTTTAATAGCTAGCTTCAAATCATTATTTCTTTCCATTCCTTTAGGTGCAATTTAAAAAAAGTGGAAGATAATTAAATTCCATTATTTTAAATTTTGACTTTTCAAACCAATTTGCAATTTGCAATTTACAAATGCATTTCTTCAAATTCTAGACTGGCAGATAGTATAGTACATTGTTTAGTGTGAACTGAATTTAGATTTGAGCTGCACACTTTTATTGGTGAAGAATTTTTTATCAAATGTCAACTGAATAAAATCACTCGTCTATTGATGAAAACTCGGGATAAAGGTGCAAAATTTAGGGGGGGGGGGGAAATTGGCCCATATTAAATAACGTATTTCATTATTATAAGTTTTACTTCTATCTGCAGCTCCAATCATTTCGTAGGACAGGTTGTGGGTATGTACCTAAATAAAAACAAAATATACTACATAACTAAGGAGTGAGGCTTAATAACAATGTGTAGTAACTTTTGATTTCAATGAACTCATGAAGCACTTGATTATTCTTCTATGTTTAATTTGAAAGTAATAAATTGGTGATTATTCCGAAGAATGTCTCTTGGAGTTGAGTCACGAGTTTTAACTGTTTATTCATTTCATTATTTAATATTTTTCAAAAACACAAGTTATCGTGAGCTTTAATATTGAAAAGAGAATGTAATGAGTAGATTTTGGTAATCGTTTTATCAAGAAATATTTTGTAGTATAGATAATATATGTTAGTTGAAACGTTCTATTCTTGATGAAATGATTGCTGTTTACACGTTTCCCATAATTACATTCTCTTTTCCATACTAAAGCTCATGATAACATGCATACTTGGAAAATATTAAAAGGGATTTGAATGAAAAGCTGAAACTTAAAGTGACTCAACTTGAAGCAATTACCTACGTAATAATTGCCATATTTATTTTCATATCAATATTTCTGTTAAATAAACCAATAGATTCCTAATAGATTTTTGAGGAGATACTTTTACATTCTTTGGCAAAGCCTGAAGAGAAGAGGGCATCTTGGACAAATTTTGTTGAAATTTATATCTTATTTATTCACTCATAAATTTATTCAATAACATAATATATTAATCATAAGGTTCTCGAACATAATTAATCAATGAATGTAAGGATAGAGATAGTCGGGGGTGAAGTCAAATGAAACACCAAATAAGTGAATACTTATTTATTGTGTGCCGACGTTTTGAACTAATTTGTAGATCATCTTCAGGGCTGTGAGAGAAAACTCCAACTTTTCTCTCACAGCCCTGAAGATGACCTACAAAGTAAGTCGAAACGTCAGCACACAATAAATAAGTATTCACTTATTTGGGTTTCATTTGACTGCACCCTCAACTATCTCTATCCTTACATTAGAAGTTCCAGTCAACTAATTTCTTCTCTAACAATAATCAAGAATGAATCATTTATATATGCTTACCACATAACTAATTCTTGAAAAAACGTTTTCTCAACTTTTAAAGTTTTTAACTGGATCTACACAGTAGATTTATACATATCTACACACATTCCCGGTATACTGAAATCTTTGCTGGTTCTCTTGCCGCCAATAACGATCTGTGTATGGCATTTGTAACATTAATATGATGTTAAGAATATTATTTATGAAAACTAATTGAAATTTAAAAAAAGTAAGTTTTACTTTAATTTAAATTTTTAAATGATTAATTGGATATTAAACTTTAAAAAACTAGTATCTTACTTTTCAGTAATCATTAGATTACTGAAATTATTCTTAAAATGTATTGGCAATTAAAGTATTACAATGTATGTACCCATTTTTATCCTATTTATTGAAAACAATATTTAGTTTTTAATGAGAAAAACACGTATAAGTGTTATATTACTTTGTATCATTTGATCAAGTTTCTGTAATTATCCCGCCTTTCCATTTTTTAACCTTCAGTATTAAAAAATGACGGACGGGTTACTATCGTTGCTAATTGTGTTTTGCTTCTAAATGTTACTTTAATTAGTACAAAATGTTGGTTCAAGATCTCAATTCAATACGGAAGTAGTTTAACTTATTTAAGAAACTGTGTAACCTTATTTTGCTTCCTGATTCATACGTTTTTTCAACTTCATTATTGGTTGCTTCAGTGCTGAATTTTAATTAAGGAACTTTAAAGAGTTAAAATTGTGTTTAATTTTTCTATATGTGTCAGGAAACGACATTTTATCAACTTTAAATATATTAATCATGATTAGGTTGTATAGAATCAATCACTCCAACCCCCCCCCCCTTCTAAAAAGTTATAACTTAATTAAGTCCACTTCAGACTTTTTTCTAAGGTCCATGGCTCTATTCAAGTGCAGAAATTGTTCGGGATTGACTTTTAAATAATCCAGGCTTCTATATTAGGAATCTATCCATTAAGCTAAGATCATCGCCTCAGTAGTAGAGGTCTCTCATTGTCTTACTAGAAGCTCTAATATTTATTTAGATCAGTTATTTAAATGCATTGAATCTTGCCTTAAAACTATTTTCCTTTAAATTCTATTTAAATATATAAGTACTGTTCGCTCTTGAATCACTGGGGAATTGTTGATGATTTATCATAGTGAGAGAATAAAGTGCAATGAAAATAATGCTTAAGCGTTTTACACAGCCTTAAGGTTTGTATCAGAAAATATTCCAACTAATTAAAATACTTTTAGGTCTAAAAAGTAAATGAGAAAATGGTATAGAACTGTGAATTGTAGAGTGAAGAGCATCCTTTAGTTTCTTCTTGTTCCAGAAGGGTAGTTTCTCATGTAGTTCTAGCTTGAGTCGAAGTTAGTAATTTGTTCTATATCTGTCAGGAAAATTCAACTTTGATTGATCAGAATCAAGTTACTAGTCAATACTTTGCTAGAACCTTTCGCTTCTCCCGTTTCAAATATAATTCTGAAATATCTAATTCACTTTTTTATATTTTGCTGCTTTAGAACCTTCAGTTGGAGTTTCATAAATAATTTTGATTTATCTATCAATTTCAATATTTTTTTTAAAACCTTTCTGAGTCTATTTTATATTCTAAAAAATGTTATAACTAATTGATTCTTGTAGCTTTGATCAAATGATCCCAGGCTCCTTTGTATATACATTACACCCTTATTTTTGATTATTTTCCTTTATCTAAGGATAATCCGTCTTCTTAGTCTTCCTCTTCTGCTTCCTGCTGGAAGCCTACTCCTTCCTGATCATATTAATGATTTACTTTTAGATTATTATGGCGGATACAATTAATTATTTATGTGTACAGAAACATTAAGTCCTTTAACTATTTTCATCTTCTGTAGATTTTCTTATAGATGTATACCAAATAATTTATATCTTTATATTTAATATTATTTAATTACTGAAAGTAATAGAACATTTTTCACTTGCATAGATCATTACAGACATAAATACTTTCATGTACATATTTAGCTCGAGACTCATACATTGCTCTAACTTTGGAAGATCCCTGCTTGTCAATATTCAATATCTTAATAAAAAAAACAGCAGTTTCTAAAAATTAAGACTTGTATGTTAGTTGGAACTAAGTTTTAACTAAGCTTCGATTGAGAGTTTTAATAATTTATCTACTTATTTTTTAAAATGACAGAGTTAAGGTATCAGTTCTGCAGGTTGTTGCTTTGACTTGAGTTTAAAGTTTTTATCACAAACTTTGATGAGCTTCCTACAATACAATACAAATTATCATGAGCTTTAGTATGGAAAAAGAATGTAATTATGGGAAATGTGTAGATTTTGGTAATTATTTTATCAATAAATAAACGTTTCAAAGTATTAGATGATATATGTTTGTTGAAATGTTCATTTTTTGATGAAATGATTACCGAAATATACACTTTTTCCATAATTACATTCTTTTTTCCATACTAAAGCTCATGATAAATTGTATTTTTGGAAAATCTTAAAAAGGAAACGAATAAAAAGTTAAAACTTGTTGTAACTCAACTCGAAGCGACAATCTGCAGAACTGATACCAGGGTCAATGTGTAAATACGCTTTATAAAAATTAAATCAAAGAAATTTCTTGAATTATATTGTTATTATAACATACTATTAGGAAACATCAGTGTTTAAGTGAAAACAAGTTGAAGAAGTGTGTTACTTGTTTCACATACTTATTTTTCTTTCATTTTTCTCTTTTTAATGCGGCAATATCATTCACAACAAACTCCTTTAACTGACAGAACTCACTAACATTATATTGTACTTAACCTATTTCTACATAAACTCAAAGTTTTTAATAAGAATAATTGAATGGAATAATTTCATTACAGAGTAACAGAAGTCAACCAGCCATCGGACTGAAGCAAACTCCTAAAGCTAGGGTAAGTCAGCTTTTCATTCCTGTTAGGAAGGCTTAGCCTAACTCTCAGGGTTTATGTCTTATTAAGCACTAATACTAAAGCACCATCTCTTTCTCATCAATAATAGTAAATATTTTCAATTATATATGAAATTATTTATATGTAATAGTTATTGAAACCAGACTTTCCAACTGAAGATTTCAGAATAGGTCAACCATAATGTTTAAATATCTCAATATGAAAGCAAATGTACAATAGGTCTATTTTTTATTCGATATAAAAATATGTTAGAAATAATATTGAAATGTTTCTAAAACTAAATAAAAAACAAAATGAATTACAGAAGTTGGTAAAAGAATGCAAGTAGTGAAAAAGAACACACAAATAAGAGCTGTTTGTAGTATAGCAATGTTTCTTCATAAGTTTTGGAATACCTTCAGAGATAAGATAGCAATACCTCAGATGTAAATACAACTTTTTACTGTTACTGCAGTTAGGTTTTTTTTTTTTTTTTTTTTTTTTTTTTTAGCTGTCAGGATAACCTAAAACTTTGGCCAAAACATAGGCATACTATTGAAGAAGTTTCTTATCAGTGTGTTTTTCTTTACTGACTGCTCCTCTCAATCAAATTCTATAAATATTTATATGGTCAACTAAACTTTAAACATTACAGAACCTATCATGGTTTTTGTTCTTTTCAAATAAAATATTTAAAAAATTATATAATATAAAGATAAAACAAATTATAAAAATAAAATCGTAAATTAAACTGAATATTTCCCTAGCTTGCATGTGCCTTTCTGAGTGGTAAGCAAGTATTAAAACTGAAGGGAAACGATTGGAAAAAAGTTAAAATAAAAATAAAAAAGACAATTCTTAAATGCAGTTTATTATACAATTTATTCTGACACTTATTAGCTGAAATAATATTTTAATCTCTTTACTTGCAGTCTTGAATCATTTCATTAGTAAATTATCTATTATTGGGACTATTTATCTTCTAAAATTCATTTATTAATATCTCTTTAGTTAGTTCAGTGCTCCATTTATGACCTCTTTATCAGGGAATATCTACAGATGAACTAGCTCTTCTCTTACAATATTACCCACCATTTGAAACATTTAAGAGGGTACAAAGGATCTGAGTTCAATAGGTTAAGGAAGTAAGATTTAAATTTAATTTTTATATCACCCTATTGGATCTACACAGAAAGGTAAAAAATTGAGCTCTCGTCAAAAACATTTTTTGATGGATTGAATTAGACAGGGTGTGCAGTAAGTGATAAGTTTGTTTCAAAATTAAGGACATCGAAAGGCTTGGGAATAAAGTAACAAAAACAACAAGGTGATTCTAATAATGGATTGAATTAGTCAGGGGGTGCAGTCAATGATAACACAAAATAAGCATAACTTATTTCATTGAGCCAACATTTCGGCCAAAGATGTTGATGAATTATTTAAGAAAATTCTTCTTTTCTACATCTTAGGCCGAAAAGTCGTCACAATAAAAGGAGCTGTGTTTATTTTGAATGCACCCCCTGATTAATTCAATCCATCATTAGAATTATCCAGTCAACTATTTTCCACTAAAAAAAAAACATTTTTTAATTATATCTTGTTATTTTATTCCTAAGCTGTTTGATGTCCTTATTTTTGAAACAAACTTATTTTCAAATTTTTATATACGAGGATCTCTTATACTTTCCTGAGTGTATTTTAAGGAGGAAGTGAGGATATGAAAACTGAAGAATGTTATTGGTTAACAGGGTTCTTATTACTAGTCTTGGGGCTCATTAGTTAGTTTGAATATTTTTATTAAATCTTCAAGACTCTTTAGGAAACTTTCCATGAGTTCGTAAAAAAATCTCTTTGCAGGAAGTTAGCCTGTTTTTCATTTTTTCTTTCAAGATCTTTGATTGTATCAGGAAGTGCTGAATGTGATCTTATTTGTCATACCAGGGTATCCTCTATGAACAACAATCAACTCTGTGTGATTCTCCATTGAAAGCCTCACTCTCATCATCACTGAACTGAAATTTGGTTCCCAATAAAATTATGGGCTGCTTACCTTTAATTTTGTCTTTTGCCATTGAGTCAAGGGATGAATGGATATTAAATCATAATCAGACATGATATTATTACTACTATGAAAATTGTATTAAATTTTAATATTACATAAATATTGATTATACTGATTAGAATTTCTTGAAAGGGCAGGAAAAAAAAGATGTGTGTTGATATATCAGGCACAACCAGACATAAAGTAATAAGAAGAAAATTAATCTAAAACAAATAATATATTAAAGTAGTTTAAATAATATATCACCTGTATTATATATACTACTTTAAAAAAGTAATTTATATGCTACTGATATGCAGACCCTAGGTTAGGAACTGACTATTTATTTATTGTGTTAGCATCCATGAATCAACTTTGAGATCTGGAAACTATCCTGGGGTTCATTCAGCTCCTATGATGTAGTACCGTCAATTGGGGGGAAATTGGGAGTTGAGGATATCAGCCAAATCCACTCTTTACCTTACTGTTTCCTGCTGAAGCAATACAGTTCCTAACATATACTGGACCCAATACCCCCAAGAATTATTATCATTACAGGTTTTTTTTTTAATGAATTAGTCCATTTTTCTTTGGGATGCAAAAATCCTTCAGTCCAAGTTATTGTATATCATTATTTAATAAACGTTTTGATCTGTATGGTCATTCTCAATATATATTAATCTCATCATATATCGCTTACGTCAGAAAATCATTAGTCTAGAATTAGTGCACTATTATTAAGGGGCAATAAATTCATGTGAATAATCAATACATCAGCATAGCGTTTTGTTATTTGGAAGCTTTGTGCATTATATTTTAAAGAATGATATGAAAACAAACACACTGTGAACTGACTTTAGCAAAAAATTAAAAATGATAAATTTACAAATTAGATTATTTTACTCTGTTTAATTATTATATCTCAACTCTTTCGTCTCTACTAACTAAGCTTTTATTGGTATGAAGTATTAAAACTAAAAAGATCTTCATGTTTGTTTTTTAAATTATGATTTATATGGTCTGACCCATTGCATATTACTTTTAAATTATCATACTATTGAAAGCTCAGTAACATAGTAGCTAACTCCAGAATGGTAACTATTAGTCCAACTATTGATGTTTTTTATTTTAAAACTTTTAAGTTTTATTGGATACAAAAGGCCTCATTTATTATAGACAGTACACTTGTCTGAAAGGTATCAAAAAGTCTAGACAATGCTATCAATATTTAGTGTTCTGCAGAAAGGGAACTAGTCTAGCACGAGATCCTTTTTTTTTGTTATTTTTAACTCTATCACCTTTAAGAGAAATAAATAGTAAATGTAAATATAATAATTCAATCCATACATAATGATTTTTTTTTTAGTTTTGGGTGGCAGTAAATTTAAAAATTATATGAATTATTACTAGCAGAGTCATTAATAATGCAATTTAATATTTATTCAATACTTGGGAGCAAAGCAAAATTAATGTTATTCCAGAGTTTCATATTTTGTGATCATAGTTATTCAGATTTCGAGGCCAGACATACATTACACATAGGTACATAGAGTACTGCATCATTTTGTTTACATAATTGGACAATGATAATTACAATAATTCTTTAAAGTATGATAAAAGAACCATACACACACAGTAAGCTGACGTAAGCAAAAAATTAAAAATAATAAAATTACATGTTAGATTATTTTATTTGAAAAGAAAAGGTATGGCCAGGACTGGGACTCGAACCCGGGTCTCTCACCTCTCCGTGTATATTTTTCTATTAATTCTAAAATTTCTAATTTTCTATCTTCATCTTTTATGTGATCTAAATTTGTTCTACATTCTTTGTGTTTTTTAGTGTCATTAATATTATTTTTATGGATTGACTCCTAAACAATAATTACTGTTTTCACTAAGTTAAAAAAAATAAAAAATAAATAATGGAGGATGGAGATAGTTGGGGGGGTGCAGTAAAAAAACACCAAATAAGTCAAGACTTATCAGTCAATTGTTAGTTACACAGTTCATCCAGCCGCCTCTCCTATTAGCCCTGAAGATAACCTAAAAAGTAAGTCGAAACATTGGCACAAATAAAAAAATAAGTCTTGACTTTTTTGGTGTTTTTTTTACTGCACCCCCAACTATCTCCATTCTCCATGATATCATCTAGTCAACTATTTTCTTCTCTCTAAAAAAAAAAATAAATTAATTAATGTAGCTATTGTAAAAATAGTGTTGAACTACAGTTTTTTTTTAAATATATATATTCTACTTGATATTGATCATGGAAATATTTGTTTCTGATTTATAAATTAAAGGTGAACTTATACTTTTATCTACACATCTTATAAAATAGTATTATTTTGAATGGAATAAATTTTCAGTTCTCTAAATCTGGATCTGTTTTGGTTTAATCCCTTGTCCTGAGAGAGAGTTGTGGGTACTAAACAGGTGATAATGAGCCAGTTGAAATACCTCGCCGCTTATACTTTGCTGATGGCTGGATGAATGTGGAAAACGCACAATGCAAATTGGGTTTCTATTCGGCCGTAAAAGCCTTTACATTTATAGCCCTGCCCGTTCACTTCAGCTGCAAACTCATTTGCAACTGAAAGCCTGTTTAGGCAAAGCTTCTTCCCTTTTTCTCCCTCTTCCTCTCCATTTTGTATCCCCTTCTTTGTCTCTATATCCTCTTCTTCAGTGCATTTCCTATAAAGGAGTGGCGAAACTTTTATTTCTGTCTCTTCTTTTGAGACATGTCCTCTAACAATTTGTCACAATCTGGTGAAAGAACTGAGATAAGTTTTTGTAAACAGGCTTGTAGTTTACTTCTGAGTATTCAACATTCGCTATATTACTCACATATATTCAAATATTTAAACTACTTTTTAATCTGCTGTCTATTTGTAATTTGCTTACCAATTGAAAAATCTCTTTATGGTGGTTACTACTTTGTTTTTCTATATATACTATCATATAGTAGTAGATGAATGAAAAACTATGGTATATTATTTTCTTTAATATATTCAATGATTGCAGAAGTTATCACATACTTATAAATTCCTAATATACTTGAATAATTTCTTTTGTGTTTGAAAAAAAATATGGTTTCTGGGTATAAAAAAAGTATTCTTCGTTCCACAGTTTAGCGTTTTATTCACTCTTGTTTTTTTTTCTTTTCAATATGTTTCGATTAGTTAAATACACCAATATTAATTGATGATCATATGTTTCATTACTTTTATTTGTATATAAAGTATAATCCTTTTTATTTTACAGTAAAAAATAGAGCCGTTTATAATCAATTTATCTATTTTTTTAAAATATTATATAATTTAAAAGATTTTTCTAAAAATCTGCTAAATTATATTCTTTACAGAAAAGCCATGATTTGTAAAAAATTTAATTATTTTAACGGTAACTTTTATTTTAAAAGTTTTCATTATTAATGAAGAATAATTTTGTAAAAGAAAACTTACTCCAAATAAATTATTATCAATTATTATTTATATACACTCACATGTCTCAGAAAAAATGTGACATCTTTGTTAGCATATGTATATACCATGTGTATATATATACTTTTCATATTTTAAGTACATTGGGGATTTATAAGAATGCTACACCAATATGTGTAACAACCCTGCAATCTTTGCAGACTGAGAAAGGATCTGTTCGTTTCTAGTATCTTTTAAATTATAAGTTTAAATAAGTTAAGTATGAATGAAGTATGAATTGGAAGAATGGTTGAAGTTTTAGTTGGTTCTGGGGTAATGTGACTTTTTGAAATTTTAATTAAGCGTTGTATTAAAGTTATATTATTAGTTATTAGAAAAAAGTAATCCTTTTTTTTTCTTTTCTTTTTTGTTGGTTTCTGAAAAGTAAAAAGGTTGAGATTTGTATGCTTGCTTATTCCTTGTGCTTATTGCTTATTCATTGTGCTTTTCATTAAAAGAAATGTTAGGTGTGTGTTAGGTACTATGATAAAATTTTAAGGTAGGGCTTATTGCAGTATACCTTATAACTTTTTATGTTGGTATACTTGAACACCCAACAGGCCTGAGAGAAAAAACACTAGCTGCCCATTCACATTGCATGGTCCACTCCTAGTGACCCTCACCATCAAAAATAAACTTGTAGAAACGGCCTTCAGGGTCTTTTATTCTCTTTTTGTAGGGTCATGGGTGCCGATCCAGTTCCAGGTAGATCTTGAGTCATTATCTTCACCATTTCCTTTTGGTTATTTTCGCTCGCTATTAGTTTTAGCTAGAATCGATGACAATTCTTTGAAAGATCGTTCTCCGAACCGTGGATGATTCTATTATTAGCACTGCTTGGCGGTTATGGTCTTCCTGGAGTTTCATTTTTGCACTCGTGGTCTCCTAGTATCGAGTTTGATTTATTTTACTTCGTTGAAAATACATTTTTAATATAAAATTTTGAATTACCATTTGTCCGTCTTCGAAGTAGAATCCTCAAAGAAGATAAGTTTTTAATTCGTTGGGCATTTCAGGGGAATAACTATGAAGAAGAAAAATAATGAAGTAACATACAGAATAACTTTACTTTAGGTGGGATTACCGATGTGAACTCACCTTTAGGTGGTGCTAGTGGTTAGCATAACAACCTATTAAACCAAAGATCATGGATTCGCAGCCCAGCAGGTGATCTTAATGTTAACGGTGAATTAAAAAGCCTTAGTTATGCAGTCTTTCTTTCGGAAGGAACTTGGAATAGGGGTACTGTACCTGTGCGATGTCAGGTACTCGTTAAAGATCCCTATACTAATTATACCTGGATAGGCAAAATTTAGGACTCTTGCTGTCGCATCGTCCTTTTATCCATAGCAATGTAAAGTGACGTTAAATGAATAAACAACATTAAGAAAAAAAATTAAGAATTAAGTTAGAAAAGATATAAATAAGAAATATTATATAATATCTCTGCTTAAAGAAACTTAACCTAAAATTAAAGAAAAATGGAGGATATCGTTTCTGAATTTTTAAAAAATATTTATTAATATACATTCACGAAGATATCGAAAATAAGACAGGAATGAAGGGAAACCCTGTTTGACATATCCCTGAGCAAATTCCTCTCAACAGTTCGACCTATCTTTCAAAAGATTCCAGAGAGATGGAGAACGAAATAAAATAAATTTATAGACAAAAACGAAAAAAAAAGAAAAAGATGAGGATAAAGTATGGGAGGACGAAAGGCAGCTGGTGCCCTCAAACGGAACCGACTAGAAATAGATACATGTGAGTTTTTTACTTTCAATTTTACGAGAGACTCATCCCTTTTACTTTAACACTGCCACGGATGGATTCCACTCAGCACAAAACATCCTATTTCTGCTCGGATTTTATTAAGAAATTCTCTCTTCTTTTAAGGTATTTCGAATTGCTGTGTTACACCAACTCTTATGTGGTAATGTCAATCTGTAACATTCTTCTAACAAATACGTTACGAAGAAAATAAATCCCATATGTTTCGAAATAATAGGGTTATTACTGAATAACGTTGAATATAGATTTTAACTTACTGTATAGATCATTTTAATTTATATTACATATAACATATAAACATGCACCTGGTTACTATTATTAAAGTAATAGCGTTGCGAAGATGGGTATGGGTACGTACCAAATTCCTAAAAAGTTAAAAGCGTTGTGCCAACTGGTAATCTTCGGTGGGGAAGACCAAGGCGTAGGTAGGAGGATTACTTTAAGAGCAATCAGGCGGACTTGGGTTTGTATTTTTTGGAACCCATGGACCGAATTTAAGCAGAAATTGGTGGTTTCGGCAGACCACTTATTTTATTTGTCTTTGGTTATGGTTGGATACTGTCTTTGGTGTGTGTATTTTTGGACTGTGAGTTTGGGATGTGGTTTTTCTTCCTATTTATCTTTAATTTTATTGTTCCTTTTCTGACCGTTCTTGTTTTCGTACTTAATTATTCTTGATGAGGCCAATTGGCAAAATATCGACAGTTATTTTTGCTTTCTTTTATTTTTGTGTCTTAAGGTTCTTTGTTTGGTATTTTCCAATTGATACGGTTATTTAATTCTATATACATGAGTCGTGGAATATTTAACATCTATGATATATTACCTTCATATTTAACCCATTAATAAAAAAAAAAAAATACAGCCTAACAAAACTTTCAACATTTGCTAGCCTCTTGCATTTTTCCTTCTTAGCATTTTATATACATCAAAGTAAAAGAAAAGTATAAATATAATAATCAAAGCCATAGTTACAATAACCAAACAATATTAATATAAATAGGAATACCAAACATTGGAAGGTGTTCTTGAGTGACTATTTCGAATATTTAAAAGAAAACATATTCTATTCTGTCTACTTTTCCTATGTTGACGACGGCTGATTTTTTTTGTACTAAATAATATTTTTAATAAGGTTTAAATTGTAGTCATTTTTAGGACAATTTTTTAAAATATGTTCAAACTATGGTTATCAATTTAGTGGTGATCTTTTACTCACAACTCAACTCCTTTTGTATGATCCCTGTCTCGACTTACTTCTCTAAATCAGCTTTATTTGTATATCAAACAACTGTATAGATCATTTGGAAAGGTAATTTGTTCTTGAATCATTAACTCTTATTACAATAAATTATTCCTTGTGAAATTAGACACAACTAATACCTGTACTGCAACAACCAAATCTCGAAGGGTCTTCTTTATAATTTATTTACTACAGCTAGATTTGAATCCGGGAAGGTCAGCACAGCAACTCAGCGCTGTACAAACTAAGCTACGGCGGCTCCCAGATTATTATTTAATAGTTGTATGATATATAGTCATAAATGTATTTTTAATATTCTAGATAAAAACGTTTTCGTTTTAGTGAGGGATTTTTATATAAAGTTATAACTCTATTTTTATATAAAGTTACAACTATTTTAACTTTATAAAAAGTTATAACTCAAAGAGAGGGAGAGGAGTGGCTCAGTGGTAGAGCACTGAGTTGCCAAAACGAAAATTCTGGTTCAAATCCCGCTATTGGCATGACTTTTAAGTAGTCTGTTAGCAGCCGAAGATGGATCAATGGGACCTAGGAACCTGCAGGGGTTCCTACACCGCCTCTATAAATTGGGTACCCAAAATCAGAGGGAAAATCTGGCGGTTGAGCGTGATCTAGAACAGATCACCTCCCTGGAGAACCATTAAATGCCCATAAAACAGTACAGTCTCTACCATGTAATGAATCCCAGACCCGCTCTCGGTTGTAATGGTACAGGTTTTATGACTCAAAGAACATTATAAAAATTTGGAAAGGACCTGTTTGAAAGAATAAAGAACGGTATACGTTGAAACCGGTAATTTTATTCCTCTCACTTTATCCTATTAATCCCTTTATGGGCTAAATATCATTGTGGCTTCTTCCCTTTAATGGAGCTATTGTGGGCAGTGGACAATGACCCTTTGTCTGCCTCGCTTTTGGAACTTTTGGGGTGGTAAGCACTTTTTGTATCTCCCTTCCAATGAAATAAAAATATGTAATCGAGAACAAATTTAATGAAATATTTTATAATTAATGAAAGTTAACTAATTAAATTAACTCTTAAGTTATTAAAGATTATAAGTCTTACGTATAAATATTTTGTTGTTTTCCGAGGCTAGACACTGGAAATGAAAATGATCCTGATTTTTAATTCACAGTTCATTGCGGCTTGTATAGATGTAAAAAAATGGTACATCTTACCTTCAAGATTCTGTTTTGTAAGGATATAAATTTTTCTCTTAAAGTAAAAAAAAATATACTAATTGTACTCTAAATTTTATCTATATAAAATTTATCTGGATAAAATTTAGTTTTAATAAATTATTTTAATATTTTTTAAATGCTGCTTTTTTATGTCTTCCCTCAATTCATTCGTATCAACAAATAATTGATTAAAGTAATAATAGTTATTTTCCAGATTGCAACACCGTTGAATAAAGATTCAACTCAAAGATTGATATTTTAAAAAAATCAGATTTCTTTGTTTATTCATGTAACATCACTTCATGATCTATGGCTAATCATACGATATTACATAGATAATATTAAATTTTGCCTATCCAGACATAATGAAGATAAGGGGATCTTTAACGAATAACTATGACACAGTACAGGATGAGTCTATTTTACGTCTCTTCAGAAGGACGGCATAACCACGGATATCTTCTAAAATTCTAGAACCACCTGCCGGGTTGCAATGATCTTGGGCACTGAAGGCTGGTATGATAGGTACTACACCACAGGTGATCTCATATTTAATCATATTATTCATGCCATAGTAGAAAATCGGAAAGTTTTCCAAAGAGTTTTATTTTTTACAACGTACCTAATTTTATTTCAATCACGTTAGTTTGTTCCACTGAAATTAAGTAGTTTGGTTCATTGACCTAGAATAGAAACGAAAAAGTAGATAAGACACTTTATATTTTAAATTGTTTTTTGGTTTATCGTTGTATAAATCTAAAACAAGGAATAGTTCGTTCCTACTGGAATAGTATGAACTAATCTATTTTTTCGTTTGTTTTGTGTCACTTCCTTTCGAATAATTTCCGTCTATTTAAAGTTTTAGTTGACTGTTTTTTTTAAAGTACCTCTTAATTAAAACATAATGAACACATCTTTACTCTCAGATTTAGTAGATCTATTCAGTCACAATGGACGGTACTGACCTACTAATCTAAAGGTCACTGTTTCGAGACCGGATGCGTAAGATTAATTATTTATTTTACAATCAGCCGTTGATCGATCCTGCGGGGTCGCGTGATCCTCCTGGGGCTTACACAACCTTCATCAGGTGGGTATTATATCAGGAGAGAAAATCCAGCCGATTGAAAGTGATATCGGCTTATAAGTAATAATAATTAATAATAAACTATTATATTTTATAATCACGCGTATCATTTTTTATTTACTTTATAGTATTTACTGATTTCCAGGAAACTAACTTTTACAGTTTACCTGGAGCACATTTTTTCATTTGTTTTCAGAATTATGCACTAACTTTTTTTTCCTCTTTTCTTCTTTATTAATTAATTAATGGTTATGGCTATACCTTGATGGCAATTGTCTTTTCAGGTCATATATGCATTTCGATCTGACTATAAACTTTTTTTTTCTTCGGGACGAAGGCAAAATTCATATTTAAAAAAAACAACTAATTATTGATATTTTATTAATATTATTACCAATAGCCTACTCTCTACTTCCCTCTGCTGTAAGTAAAAAGCCGTAAAATAAAATATATGTGCATCAGTGCACTAGATTTTATTATATCGATTCATTAGTTCACGTATGTGTTAAGTGCCGAAAAAGAGATTTTACAGGAGTCAGCTTTGATAATAATTTAGCACAAGAAATACAGTTCAAGTTTAAGCACACTATATATTTTGTAACCTTCACAGCTTATACGCATATGAGTTCCCGATCACAACTTTTTACAAAATACAAAACCCATTTTTGAAAAATTTGTACTTAACACATTTATGAACTAAGGCATCGATATTAGTGTATAATTTATTTAAAAGACTTTTTTGTTTTGTTTTACTTCCATCACTGTATAAAGTTACAGCTAAAAATGAAAATTACGAGTAAACATCATGCTATTCTATCTTTACTTTCGACCTGAAACTGAGTTGTCTATAATTATTTAAGATCGTATAATAAAGCAATTAAAGAATCATTGCAAAATATCTTATTAATATATTCTTTTTATTCATGTGAAAACAAGAACAAAACAAGAGAACGATATTCTGTAATCAGGGCAACCTAAATATTATTTTTTTTTATATATATATATATATAAAACTTACAGTTAAACTTTAATTTAGAAAGAAAACTTGCATGACTGGGCTTCTTACTAAGAGTTTTATCTTCATTTTTTATTTTCGAGAAAGGTTTTGGCTATTCGTAACCTTAGTGACACAAACACGTACATATATACAAATACATGTTTTAGAGATAAATGTACGAGTATGTAACACATTATTTCAAAGTCTGTTTTTGGATAAAAAGATCTTATATCTGCGTTTCCTAGATATAAGTTTTTTGTTTTCCCTACTATTGTCTAATTCCACTAATAAATCACTAATTAATTAATTTCTGAAAAATGATGTAGATATATTTTCGTGTCACTAAAGCGAAGTGTTACTGGTTTGTTTAATTTTAAGCTAATTTTTGTGTTATGACATTGATTATTGCTGCATTTGGATCCACTTTTTGGCTCCAATGATTATCTATTTTACTGATAATTTAAAAGGAAACTTCGAAGAGTTGCCTAGACTACAGGAAGTAAACCTTCCACAATAAACCTCTACCGAATTTATATTCTTCTGGAAGTTATCCCTTGTCCGCTACAGGACATAAACATCACACCACCACAATACAAACTGCCAATAAAGATAATATACAACGGATATATAGACTACAATAAAAATCCCGTTAACCTTGCGGTGCTGGTAGGGCAAGACAAAGCTCGGGGGTTGACAGCAATTATTGTAGGGGGTGTTGTCATGGCAACGGGGTCACTCACCCCACGGCCCCCACGGCCTACGTAATAAAACTGTACCGCTCATGTGCCTCCTGGGCGCCATCTTGGTTCAAAAAGCAAAAATTTGTATACAATAAGCCGTATGATATCAATTAACTGTAAAGCTTCGTAAAGTAAGATAAATTTAAATGAAAGCCAGTTTATTTTAAATATATTTAATTGCAACTTTTAACAATATATTATAGAAAATAAAACTTTTATTTTGGTTTTCCTTGGTTAATATTAGATGTTTTTGCATTGATTTCCTTTTATTACCGCATGTATATATTTTTTGTATGTATATATTTTTCCGCATGTATATCTTTTATTACATTCACTTATTTTATATCATTTTTTGTTTTGTTATGGAATGGTTGTTGCTACATAGCACCATTACTTACCCCACAAGTGGGAGATTGGAATGTTTCAATAAAGTGTTTATTAAAAAATATATATATATATATATATATATATATATACCATATATTATATGAGTTATTTTTTTCTAGAATTTGAAAAAGTTTAATTCCATTTCCTAATCATTCTGAAGCTTGCAAAAATTTAATTATGTTTTAATTATGTTTTTCCATCAACTCAGAAGAGTAATAAGTAGCTTTGTTGAAGGTTCCGGGTTCAAATTCGGCAGTGGAAGATAAATTATTTGAAATGTTAACAGCTACTTATGGACACTCTTTGGGCTTACGCAGCCTCTATAAATTGGGGGAAAAGCTGGCGTTTTTTCGTGATCTGTGCCAAATTACATCCCTGAACAACCTTTGTTCTACAAAATTTCAGTCTCTACCACGTACTGAAGCCAAGATGGATTGTAGTGATATAGGTGAACAAAGCTTGCACTACAGAGAGGAGCAAGTTTTATCGAATGCTTTCTAAATTGAAGAGTAATTCACATTCAATTGTTTTAGATCGATTATTGAAATAATTTGCAGTAATGAGGACAGTTAAGTGCGACGTCAACGAACCTCATTGTCGCGCTCTTTATTCACGACAAAAGAGAGTTCGTTTCATGAGATATCGCCGACTCTCATTTACGAGCCGATAGATCTCATATCTTAATGACTTCACCGCTCATGACATAGGCCACTTTGTCCATTGTCTCTCTGGATTGAGATATGAGATAGGAATTTATGATAAGTCTGATTCACAAACGAGAGGCGGTTGGAATCGTAAAACAGGGACGAGGCATCTAAATCTCAAACGTGACTGACTCAGCGTTACGAATCTATGTTATATTGGATTTTCTTATTGGTAGGGGAGAATAGAGTAATGAATTTATGGTCAATATTATTAGTTATAAGGGGGCGGAGTATCTCAATGCGGAGAGCACTGATATGCCGAGCTGAAGATCCCGATTGAGGCAGACAAGTTATTTTATCTGTTAAGAGATATGCATACCCTTCTGTGGCTCGCTATTCTACTCTCTGAAGTGGTTACCCTTAATTGGGGCAAACCCTAGCGGTTGAGTGTGATCTTGATCAGCTCCTTGCACTACGGTTGGCTTAGAAACAATACAATTTCTGTCAAGTACTGACCCTATCCATCAGTCGTATTGGTAAATTATTCAATCTGATCACTACGATAGATGGAACCTTTGGGATCTGCATACCCTCTTGGGGTTCGCCCATCCTCTACAAAGTGGGTACTATTAATGGGCAGAAAGAATCTGATATCGGCAAAATCAACTCCCTGCAATCATTGGCTTAGAAACAATAAAGTCTCTATTATGTACGGAACCCAAGACCCTTTATGGGTTATGTTGTTACAGTTTTTTTATTATTAGTTTAACCTTTCATTAAGACATACCTGCAACTTGAAATCGTTAACATATCGATGGCATAGAATTGATGTAACCTGGAAACTGTTCAGTCACTAAAATAAGCACCAATAATTCTGCCCCTGCAACTCTTTGGGAGTCAAGACCTGCAGCACTTTGCCTTCCTATTCCTCTCAACTGATTGCTACAGTCCTCCAGATGAGAATCCTCAAAATGGTTCTTCCATCCGGTGCCAATCCATCGATCCACCGCAGCCGAGGTTTTCCAACTCACATTATCTAAACCTTTCCATCTCAGAATCTGGTCCTGATGCTATTATTACTATATCACCATTTTATTGAATACGTTATAATTTGTGATTAATATAATCTTTCTTGGAGTGCATACATTTTTTTGCGCAATGGTAATTTTTCACATTTTAGCTACTTAATAGCTTGATTAAAACTTAGCTGGTTATATTAATGGCCCTTTGGAAAATAAAAATAAAATAGAATTACGTTTATTATAAATGTAATACAAAAATAAATGTTTGTAAATATGTGTTTGCCATCTTGTTACTAATCGTTTTTTCTTTTTTTTCAGGTGAGTGTACACTTGAAAATATTTCTAGAGTATCACAGACATGTGAGTATTCATGATTTGTCTTCACAAAATTACAGGTTGGATTCTGCTAAAAAACGCGATTTAATTTTATTGTTCCTATTAACAAAGTTTTATGATGTTAACTTCTTGTCTCTTGGTGGAGTGGGAAAAATAATTACATAATTATTAATTAGGAAATGTTTATCCGCTTAGTGCTGTTAATTGGTATACAATATAATTTCATACTATTTAATTGGGATATATGTATCCTGACGATCAATTAGTTCCCTGAAGTTATTCCATCGTTATCGTCATCTCCTTACACAATCTTCCCGTAAGCTTCTCGTATCTTCTCTCATCTTCTCCCACTTTGACTATTGTAGCGTGGTATATGGAGGCCTTTCTAAAATCCTCGAAGACGGACTAAAGAGAATAATGAATTGCTCCCTGAGATGTGTGCTTGGTACTCCTAGACGATCGCGCATTTCCCACCTTTATGATGAGTTAATGTGGCTCTTCCATCCCTTCCGAAGGTGATATTTCCTCTGTTCATTCTTATACCAATCCATTTACTCTCAACACCCTTCATATATTTACAGTCCCCTCCAATTCAAATCCTCAGTTCAACAACATAAAACAAGATCCCTCCTTTCCGGTCTCTATATACCTACGTTCACTCAAAACTAAAGCGTTCGAACGTAATTTGTTTTAATTTTGTTTTTTAAGAAGCTGTACATCATGTAAAGAAATTATTGCATGCTAGCTCATGGATTTAACAAAAGCTATGTATTTATCTATTCTCATTAATTGCTTAAGATCTTGCCTAGATTTATACTGTTTATTTACTTATTATTATTTTTATTTAAATATTTCTTTTTAATTTGCTTATTGTCACTTTTTACACGCTTTATGATTTGTAACATTTAGCCTTCTGGCCAGTTAAATATTATGTTCCTTTTTTCTGTTCACATCTCATCTCTTATTCCAAAGAGAGTTACCTTTATATTCTAAATATTTATTCATTGTTTAATATAGAATATATTTTGCTAAGTTCGACTTCCACGGTCTTGTATTTTTGTAAAATATCCTGCCGATGGATAAATTGATCGATAACACATTCTGCAACAGTAATCTTGTCAGGCTCCAGACCAATTTTCTCCTGATCAGTCGCTCCCGCGGGATTTAGGGCTGCAATGCAGGAATATTCAGCCAGAGTCTGGTAGCTAAAGTATTTTCAAGATTTCCTAAGAGCACGTGTAAATAAAAATAATCTGATAAAAGTGTCCAAATAATACTTTTTAAAGTAATTGTAAGTGTAATTAACTTTGAAGTTGTTTTGTTTTAAGTTATCGTTGTCTTAGGTTCGAATCTGGCTGTGGCAAATAATTTATTTAATCTGTTAACAGCCGGGGGTGGATTTGGTGCGATCAAAAGACCTTCATGGCGCTCACCCAGCCTCTACAATGTGGGTACTCTTATTTGGGGGTAAAAACCTGGTGGTTGAACGTAATTTAGGTCAAGTATCTCCATGCACAACCATTTTCCAAAGTCAGTACAGTCGCTACCACGTAATGAACCCTTTAGGGGTTGTAAGAGATACTTTTTTAAAATTATTTTCCTCTTAACTAGACAAAAACCGATTTATTAAGCCGTTTTAATTTTATATTTAATTTCATTTTATTCTATTATGTATAGTTGTAATTTGCGATATTTATCATTATATTTTATTTTTATACATAAAAAAATAAAAACAGAGAAAAATCAAGACAAGTCTATCAAAGTACTATCAAAATAGCTGAAGTATGCCGATTTATATATACAAGTACATACTAACAACATACTGTTCGTCATCGCCCAATGCCTTAGAAACCTTTGAAGTGACATAGAATTTAATTGTATGCTTTTAAATTGTTTTCTGTGTGCATATTTTTTTTTTTTGGCTGGATCAAACATTATTGAAGGATTTTTTTTTATGAATTCCTAAAAATGAAAATGGTCTGTAATTGTTTTTAAAATGTAGTAAAATATCGGCCACTAAAATTAATTATTAAACATTTTTATTAATTGTTATTGAAACAGATCGTGACATGCAGTACTCAGTCCTAATGTGGACGTGGTGTGTTATCTAGGCCTAACTTAAACGGCGCCTCGCCAAAGAGGTTGACGGAATGCATGTTCGGAATAGATCTCGAGTGTTAGAACCTCTTTGGAACATAAATCTTTCCTCTCGGAATAACATTTGTTTAAAATAATTAGGGCCCATTCAGTATCTCGTAGGTATTATTAGTCACCATCGTCTAAAAAGGGGTCTCGAAGGATAAATTTAGAAATGTAATATTATAATAAAACGGAAAGGATTCCTTAGCTAATTTTAGAAACAGGGGATATCGTTCAGGGTTATTTGGTAAATGGAAGTAACAATTTACATAAAAATATATGGTAACAAATTTAGATTCTTTTGTTAATTGTTCTTAAAAAATATTGAACCATTAACTATCTTTTAAATTCTCGATATTATGTAATATAATCAGTTATGCATTACTATGAAATTTTGAATTTTGTTTTCGTTTACTTTGTTTGACGACATTTTATGTTGCTCTTGCTAACCAGACAATGTTGCAATGAGAGTCTTAAATTTTGCCTAACGATGTATAATTAGGATAAGGATCTTCAACGAGTACCTGACATCAAAATGGTTCGGATCTCCATATTACGCTCCATCCGAAGGACGGTATTTTACTGTATAGGGTTTTTTTTCTTCTACTGGACTGCGATCTCGCGATCTTGGGCATTGTAGGTTGTTATGATGACTGCTAATCCACTGTTGACTCCGAATTTTGGATTTTATAAAAATAAATTTCATTTTAGTAAAACATTTATTCTGTTTCAGGTTTCGATTTAAGTATATATTAATGAAAATTAATCATCTAGGTAAGAAATAATTTTGCCACTTTTATTCTTCAATTACAACGTTGGGCTAAATGATAATCGTGCCACTTTACAATCATTACAGAAGTTTTGCTATATCCGTCACGAGGTCATGGCATGAAATAAATAAAATATACTTAGTGATGGTGTCAGATATATTTATAATAGTAGATTGAAATGGTCAGCGGGTGCAGCCAGAGATTAAACAAAATAATAAAAACTTATTTTATCTTGCCAACGTATCGGTCCAAGTATTAGGCCATTTTCAGAGCTGGGAAAAGGAACAGATAATAGCTATGTAAAACACTGCAGCACCAAGGAAGAATAACAGATTTTTAACAGAATTGATAAGATAAAGAAAATACAGAGAGTAAAATAACTAGTGAGCAAAAATAAAGATTAATAAGAATGGAACAAATAGTTGAATTACAAGTAATTTTTATAAGAAAAATAAAATTATTGTTTTAAATATGAGGTTTTTTAAATATAATTACCATGAACACAGTAAAATTACAATTGATAATACGTATTTAAAAAAATGTATTAATAGAAATTTAAAATAACACAAATTATGATTTTTTTTTACCATTATGATATTTTTATGTAATAAAGATAATAATATACGAAAGAATTTTATAAAAAAGTTAAGATAAAAAATTTGTGAATGATAAAATTATGCTGATAAATAATAATGAGAAATTAATGAAGGCCATATATAAATGGTAAGAATGGAATATTGTATGAATAAAAATGCAAAATAACAAAAATAGATTTTTTTATCTGGTTATGTTATTTGTCTGTAATAAAAATAATATTTGAAAACTTGTATAAAATAAATTATACAATTATTATTAAAATATAAATAAGATGAAAAAAATATGATTTGGTTACAAAATATAATGACTGCTTTATTTATTGGTGAAAGGTGAATGAGTCTGAAGGAATGAAATAAAATGGAGACTGGAGGGAGGATGGAAATATTAGAGAAGAGCTTACCTGCCGGGGGGCGGGGCGATGTGAGCCTTCACCTAACTGATAAAAATTCAGTAAAACCAATGTACAAAAGTATGAGATAATATTAGAAAAATATTTGAAAAACAAAAATATAATGTGACACAAAAATAAATGTAATAAGGTAAGAAATGGGTGAATAGGCATGTGAAAAAATAAAATATATATATATCAATCGGCCATAATGTGTCTATAAGGTATAATGGAGAATAAAATAATTATTTTAATGAAAAAAATATAAATATGCATCTGTATATTATATGCAGTACAATATAAAGAAGGGGTTACACACAGTTCTAAAGTTACTATGATGAATGGAAACCAGTACTAAGGAAAAATGGAAAATTGGGTGCTGCAATGGTTTATATAGTTATTATCTCCTTCTTTTCCCAGCCCTGAAGATGGCCTACATCTTAGGACGAAATGTTGGCGCAATAAAATAAGTTTTTATAATTTTGTCTAATCTTTGACTGCACTCCCTCACCATTTCAATCCACTATTTGAATTATCCAGTCAAATATTTTCCATTTAGATGTATATTCATAGACGGTCCAAAAATAAAATAATAATAATAATTTTACTCTAGATGGCCCAATCTTACTAATTCGTATATTTATTATAAAATAAGTACATTCAGGGTGGAATCAGATATTTTCTCGGTGTCTGAGATATTAGAGGATACTTGATGTTAGATAAAAATCTTTAATTTAACCAGTTATTAGCCAAATAATACCTGTTATATTTACAGTTCAGTTAGATTTGTGTATCTATTACAATTATATAATAGTTATATAAATCAATTATATCTATAAATTATGGTAAGACAATATTTTTTGACTTTTTTTGAAACATCAATTAGCATCAATAAAATACGGTCACCCGTGGTCTAGTGGTTAGCGTAACAAACTACTAAACCCAAGATC
This sequence comes from Arma custos, assembly GCA_037127475.1. NCBI lineage: Eukaryota > Metazoa > Arthropoda > Insecta > Hemiptera > Pentatomidae > Arma > Arma custos. The sequence continues at coordinate 86,179,097 of CM073763.1, read as the reverse complement.
GCGGGTTCGTAGCCCGGCAGGTGGCCCTAGGATTTTTTTAAGGGAGTAAAAAATCCTTAGTTACGCCGTCCTTCGGAAGGGACGTTAAACGGGGGTCCCGAACCTGTACGATGTCAGGTACTCGTTAAAAATCCCTATCCTAATTAAACCTGGATAGGCAAAATTTAGTGCTCCCAATATACACGTAGCATCATCCGATTAGCCATAGCAGCATAAAGTGACGTTAAATGAACAAACAAACATCAATAAAATTGAAACGAAGGAGATAGTCTTTCTAGATTAGATTATAATGAAAGCATAAAATAAGTTTTGTCTAAATAACATTTATAGGTGTCTATAAATTTATATGTTTATACAAATTATTTTTGCGATGGGAGGTTTCATTTATTTTATTGCAAGCACTATTTTTATAAAATATTAATTTTTTATGCCATTTTCTAACTGAGTAAATGAAATTGAAATCTTGTACGATATTTAAAAACCTATAATCTAAGCAACATTAAAACCTACTCCTCGTCATCGGAGGGCTCTTTATTTATTCGCTCTCATCTTATTCCATTACCGGTTCTCGAGAATTAATAGCTCAGCCTCAGTGAATGGACTATGTTCCTTTTCCTTGACATTTAAGCTCCTGTAATCAATAATTGCTGAACTGCGATTACAGTAAGCCTCCTCGCTTTAGTCTCACTAAGCTCCTTACAAAGCTATTACTTAACTAATGGGTGTCATAATCTATTGTTAGGACTTATCCTTTTAACTAGTATAACTATAATATTTGGACTACTTATAATATTCAAAGAGAAAACAGCTACGAAATAGGTTGAGTAATATTTTCCTTAGATTACTTACGTATATTACTACATTTATACCCTATATATATGTGTGTGTGTTTCTAAACATATGCGCCTGGCTCCAATGTATCCTTAAGTAACTGTATAGCTTTTTTCTCTCTCTCTTTTTCTTCCATTGAGGAACCATTTATTAGAATTATTAGGAACCATGCTTAAATAACCATATAATATATCAGGAAGGACATGGTCCGGGTGGAAGAAAAAAAAATTCTCTGAAATAGGGAGAACTGTTTATTGGAAAGGCTATGTTTTAACCCACATTGCAAGTCTTCTTCAGGGCTAAACATACATAATACGAACACATTAAAACTGTACATGGTAAATATTAAAAATACCCATTGGGGTTAAGGTATCTGAGTGATAAAACCGATGTATAAGGGGACACTTAGATAAATATACAAAGAAAAAGGAATAATTATTGAGTATTATCAAATAAGTAATAAACAAGGTAATAAAAATACATCATAACACAATATTAAAATAAGGAAATGAAAATAAAAAAAGTAATACAAATAAATCTGATAGAGATTGAGAAATACAAATAAGAAATAGTTGACTTAACGAAATAATATAAAAATAAATCTAATAGAGATGGAGATATAGAAAAAAGAAATAATGGGAATATTAATGATATAGAAAAATTGTTGATATTATTTATAATTAATGTAGAGAGTACATAAATGAAATAGATAATAGAAATGTTGGTGGAAAATATAAAATAATATGAAATATCGGGATTATTTAAAGCTAAAGTATGTAAGAGTTTACTGATAAATTATAGAAGTGTTACAGTAGATTAAAAGATAATTACAGGAGAGTTATATTAGAAGGGAAATTGAATTATCGAATAGATTAAAATAATGAATAATAGAATATACATAACATAATGGTATTATTTAAAAGTAAAGTATAGAAGAGTTACATGACAGGGGATGTTTAAAATTATGCAATAAAACAAAGAATAAAAACTAAAATAAATTAAACAAAAATAATGGATAAATAAATAAAATAAATACAATAAACCAAAAGTTTTTTAATTTAAATAAAGTAAAAAGTTGGATGACATAGTGTTTGAGAATTAAAAATTTATGGACTGGATCAATGGAGTATGGAAAGTGAGAATTATTATCTACATTTGGAAATAAATATGAAATAAAGAGAATAATATAGAAAGAATTAAAAAATTATCTTGAATGAAGTTGCATAAAGTATAATATGATGAAATGATGAGTCATTAACAAATGAGAAATAAAAAAGAGCTCATATTTTAGAAATTACAGAATAACAAAGCGAAGCAATTGTAGAATTAAGGGAAAACGAAAAACCTGGTAATGTAACATAGTGGAAAGGAAAGTTTTTAAAAATAAATTATAAAAAAAAATAATAACCTACTTATAACCAATGACAAAAATAATAGATATACAAAATAAATTTAATAAATATAACAAACAGAAAAGAATTTTTACTTTTAGTAAAATGAAAAATAGAATAACCGAACGTTTGGGAATTAAAAATGTATGCACTGGAACAAGCGAGTATTGAAGTTTGACTAATGGCCCATCTAATAAATAGATATGAAATAATGGTAATAATGAAGGAAGTATTGTAAAATTATTTGAAAAACGATGTTGAAAAAGAGGGAACGATAAAACTGGTATAGAAGAATAATGCTTAAGATGGTAAAAGATGGTGAAACAGATAAAAAAAAGAATAAACCAAGAAGGAGTTGATGAGAAAAATTGTTGAAAAAAAAGTAAAAATTGCGAGATATAGGAAACATGTTAAAACATAAACAGCAAAAAAAATGTTATTTAAATGTAATGGTTGCATGGGGAGGTATTGGGAATTATAGGTATGAAGTAATAACTATAACTTTATCAATAAGCACAATGCATTGTAATGCCTATAAATACAAAGAAATAGGGTTAAATATGAGCAAAAAGGCAATGTATGGAGCTCACAATGTATTATTTTTTTTTTTCTGACTGTTAATAAAATCGTAATATAATAAATTCTAATCATACAAGTATCAATTTTATATTTAGCCTAGTGTGTGATTTAAAAGTATTCACTAAAAGCATTTTTTTTTCACTATTAGGACATGGTTATGAGGACTGTACATTGTCGCTCCCCAAAAGATAGTTTAACGATTACTGACTGAATATTAAGAACTAAAAGAGGAAACTTGTACAATATATGTATTTATATCTATGCCCGTTAACTTAACATGTTCAATTTCTATCCTAGTTTAAGTTTGAACGTTTCCATAGGAGATTTAATTAGGGTATTAAATTTTCATCTTCCAAATATTATAATTGTCGTAATGCAGTCTTTAACTATTTTTTTAATTACTGGTCTCACCCATACCGTATATGACCAAACCGTTTCAACCAAAATTTCGAATATGGATGGAAATGGTATGACCTAACCAGATCGTAATAAAATTATTTTTATTTTCAAGAATTTTGAAAAGTAAACGAATGAAAAACTGTGGAACTGATACCTAAAATTTTAATTTATGTTGTAATGAATCCAGTAAAACATATTTAAATTGTATCTATTTTAGTTTCAAGCTTTATATTTATTAGCTTTATAAGATATGATTTAAACTTTAGGTAATTAACCTAATTAATACCTTTGAATTGCTAGATTAAAGTGCAATAATTAGGTATTGTATGAACCAAATGAATGGGAGAATGCAGCGAGACGATAGTAAACGAGCAGGTAAAAGTAAACAAACAGGTTTTGAGCTGGCGGGGGAAATATAGGCGGTGAGGTTGGCAGCACTGCGCAAGGCAGGCCGGGCTCGTCGATGCCAGTGAATACCCGCCAGCCGGCGATTCTGGTGTTGTAGTTTGTTGTGTCTTTGTTGTTTAGTTGTCGTCTTGTTTATCTTGCTGTTGTTTTGGGCTTTGATATCTCACGATTGTACGCCATGGCGGAAAGGCCTTGCCTCCATCTCGTCTAGTGTCTCTCACGGTGTGTAGTTATCCTCAAAGTGCATTATATCTGTGGACAATGTGTGTATCAGTGACATGAACGTGTGTACCTGAGTCGAGTTGACATGAGTGCTGAGGTTCTACCCTGCTTGCTGCATTCCTAAGTTGGAGCCTATGCTAGAGGTACGTGCACGCGATTGCATCAAGTCCCCTGTCCGAACTTAGTGACCTAGTTGGTGGCAAAAAGTCGATATGCAAGCCTTGGTGTGCTTTGTTTACAAACAGTGCCTACGTCATTTTGGCCTCATCTAGGTTAACGTTTAAACTTTATAGAGTTTGGTTATCAAACGCTTACAAGTACATTTCTAATCTGTAAAAACCAATAATTAAACAAAACTTTTGAAACAAATCACATTAATTTTAATTACAAAAAGCAAAAACGTATTAGTTCCGCAGATTGTCGCTTCTAGTTCAGTCACTACAAGTTTTAACTTTTCGTTCGTTTCCTTTTTAATATTCTCGAAAATAAAAACAATTATATTACTGCCTGTATATAGTAACTATTACTGACTGTGAATATATTGAAGAATTGATTTACACATTCTAGTTACTTTTATCATCTGTACTTCAAAATATTTGTTGAAACGTTAATTTCTTGGTGAAAACGAATGAAAAGTTATAACTTGTGGCTTAAATCGAATCGATAACCTGCGGAACTGATACCCGAAATGTATGCCAACAAATTTGAATGTTAAATAAATTATATGTGATTTAATTTAACTACGATCCCACCATTTATAATTATTTGCACTTTCCCCTTAATTAATGTTTCACTAATATTTTCTCAGACAGTTTTTGCATAAGATTTTGATCACATTCAAATAATTATTCTCCTGTAGACCTAAACGAATTTCCATTCAATTCCTCATGATTTAAATATCAATGTAAAGCATTTTTTTTTTTTTTTTTATTCCTTCAATATATACAAATTAATTCAACCGTATGTAGTTTTTACCTTTATTAACTGATTTAAACATTAATGTTTTTAATATTTCGTTTTCTCTTTACCTTGTACTTATTACATTCGTGCCATTGAAAATATTAATTCACACATTGCGACCATAGCACAACAATGAACATAATTGGTCAATTATATGATGTCATTGTTGATTTGCATGCTTGTTTGGTATTAGACATGAGTATCTTCTTGAGATTAGTATCAGGTCGATTTGAAAGTTTTGTTTAATTATTGGGTTCTGATAATTCTTATATGATTAATAAAATTATTTATCTATTTTTACAGCTGATTACGTCCATACTGCTCTGTTTACTACGATTATTTCTAATACACAATTTATTGATATTTAATCATTGAGATAAAATAATTATTGTATTCATACGAAAGTTAGAATGTAAAGTTTGGTTAAATTAAATATGATTTTTAAATTAAGTTGCAGTCAGAAATGCATTAATGTATTTAATAGTTTCTTTTAAACTTTTGTTTACAGTATTATTTTCGTAACGTTTATTTTCTTTTTATATATTTGTTGTCCAGCAATAGGAAACGCAAATCCATGCGTTAGTGTTTAGGAAATAACGAAATTTTATTTGATAGATTCATTAAGGACGTGGAAGAATATTTATGTATATGTATATGTGCCTTTTATAAATCCTATTCGTATAAAAAATATTTATTTACCAAAATATTTCGATTATAATTGAATTACTATATTCTGCATTATATAATTAGGTATAAACATGGGTAAGAAGTTTATATTTGTAAACCAATGTTTTGGTTAGCAATACAATATCTCTTTACTAGGTAAAGAAAGGCCTTACGTCGAACATAATATGTTACTCGATTATATTACATAAAACATTGTTAGTATTTGTAAAAATCACATCACTTTTACTAAAAAAAATTTCTTTCTTTTCTTCTAATCTGTTCTTAAAATATTGTTATTGTAGGTATTTCACCTTTTTTTTTTGTTCATTTTTTAAATTCTTTTTCACTTACTAAATTACTTGTAATAATTAATTAAATGTAATTATTTTTCACTATAAGACATAATAGCTTACAATACCTGCATTGTTATTCTATAGGGACTTGTCCCAGAATAAATAAAGACTTAGAAGAATTATTATTATTATTAAAAAATTGTATCAATGAACAACGGTATTATATTTTTTCTTTATTGAATATAAAATTTATTATAAACTTCGGTACAATTATATGGGCTGAAATGATGATTTTAAATTTATTAATAAAATATAACGGTAAACCAGAAATATTCGAATGATACAACCGTTTTAATTACGAGCGGAGAATACAACTCCCATAAAGCTATCGATTGAGGGGAGGATGATGAAACAGCTTTGAACCGAGCAGGCTCCCCCGACATACGGGTAGGCATGGTAACCGCCGGGTTGCAGCTCATGGGGTTGGGGTTCGACTACCTCCGGGGATGATATAATCCCATTATGGCAGAAAAGGAAGGATAAGACTGCAATATTCCTCTTGAAGGAGGAGTTTGAAACCGTTCCAAGACCTCTTCGGTCCAACGGAAGACATCCTTTGTCAAACCGGTTTTCAGCACTTGAAATGTCTTGAAAGTGTCCCAACTTCTTATGGCGTTGCTTCAAGTCTTATTTCTTTATCTTTTAAAATAAATGTTGTTGATATAAAATATTATTCTTTCGAACTTGCAATAATCCATGTTATAGCTCTGAGTTTGGTTTGTCGTACTTGATGGTGACCTGCAATGCATAATATTAAAAAAACCTGTACCACATGAGCATGGAAGGTCAAGACCTTGGGGTCAGTACGTGGTAGGTACTGTAATTATTCTGGGACAATGGTTGTGCAGGAAACTGATATCTCCTACAACAAATTAAGGGAATCAACTTTATACACTTTATTGAGCCCCTAGAGGGTCTTTAGATGTCTTTAACCTACAGGGTCTCTCATAAGCTGTTAGCATATTAAATTTGTTATCTGCCACCACCGGATTTGAGCAGTATATAATTATTATTACAGTTAAACATGAATAATGTGTCATAAATACTTTTCTACATAAGATTTAATTTTTCATATGATTATATATGGTTTCTGAGCACTATTAGACGAACATTCATTGCCCGCACCCGAATATATTCTCCATGAAGGGTCTTAGGTGAAGGTTACTGGAAGCCTTGGTCTAAATTATTCAAGGTAGCGCGGTCAATATCACGTGTAATACTCCCCCACAGTACACACACACACACACACACACATATATATATATATATATATATATATATGTTATAGCTTATATATGTGTGTGTATATATATATATATATCGGTATTTAGTTTTCTTGACTGTTAATAAATAAGTTTTAATAAGCCAAAGCAATTCCTTTGACGACATTCCTTGTAGAGACTGTATTGTTCTCATAATTATGCCAAAACATTGAAAAATAGTCTTTTAGTGATTTAAATTAAACAGGAGATTAGTCTAAATATAACATTGAAACTCGTGCGATATTAATACGTAAATGATACTTAAGAAATTGATTACGATATGATATTACCATATTTATTATGGTACCAAATATCGAACAGATATTTTTGTTGATGGGTGTGTTAATAACATTCCGTCATCAGTTTGTAACATTTATGTACTAACTTTGGGAAAGTGTCAATTTTATATTCTGACTAATAAATTATGCAACATATCAGACTATTTTTTCACTGGGAAGCCATGATAATGAGAATAATATAGTTTAAATCTATACTTCTTATTTCATTTAAGACATTCTTCTAGACAGCAAACTACAATTTTATATCGTTTAATATTTTTACTCTTTCTGGTGACTAGGTTTCTGTAGCATACAAACGGTCAACAATGAGATAATTTATGGAGTAAATATGAATTTAATATTTACTCCCTAGGACTCCATCTGGACAAACGTCTCACTTGGAATCCTCATACAAGACTTAGAGAGCTCTACTAAACCATCCAATTCATCTCGTATCCAATCCTTACAATCAGAAATCCTTCGTAAAATCCTCAATGATCAATGCTTATTATGTCACTAACAAACTCATCCATCATGATCTTAATATCCCATATGTTGCTGATTTGGCCCAAACTAGATACCTACCCTCCGAGGCGTCTGAAAAGAAGATGGCCTCGAGACCTTCTACTATAGAACTTGATTGGAGTGCTATCAATGGATAGTTTCTCCACAAGTGTTTTTTTTTTCATGTCCTTTGTTCACACAGCAGATTTACTTGATGTAATATAATTACAGTTGTAAATATCAATAAGTTATTCTAAAAAAAATATATATATTTACTCATATCTTCATTAAATTACTATTATGCAAAGTTCAAGTAAATAAAATTAATGAGCTCTCTTGAGAATTACTTTTCTTTAGTAAGTATATCAATTTACAGGAAACTTAAGATTAACATCGTTTAGATAAATGTTCTTATCTAAAGTATAATTAAATACTACGATACTAGTCAATATAAAAAAAATAAATACTGATCATATATAATGCAAAAAGTGTATTTTTCCTTTCAGTTACCTGCTAATGAGTAGTATTAGACTATCTATGACTTCCTGCCTTCAGTACGTAGCTACTTAGAACGAGGTCAAAGATAGGAGAATCGTTAACCACTCCCTCCTATCCTAGAGATATTTAAATATTTTTTCTTAGTTTTCCTTACGCACTTTAAATAAAATATATAATTACTTGTAGCATCCACAATGTGCCGAAAACTAATCACTTCAATATAGTGTGGATAGTCCTATTCAATACTATATATTTTTTTACGTGAATACATCTTTAAAATTGCTTCAATAGTGGGAGACTATTCAGAAAAACGAATGATAACCAAATCGGGGGATATAGTTTATTGTTGCAGCTACATATCTATCATCTCCATCCAAAATGCAATTAGACCACTGGATAGCTAAAAGATAAACGAATTCACCAAAATAAGTGAGGACATTTTGCTGCGTATCGAGGTTTCCAATCTGTATAACGTTTGTTTGACTCAGAGATGCTAGGACGTTTGTTTAGGTTTCAATCGTCAGCTGTCTTCAAAATCTATCGACTGTCCATAAAACATTTATGTAAAATAGTGGCAGTTAATATAATAAGTTGTTAGAGTAAAAAAATATTTTAAAAATTGTATAATGTCAGTCAGTACGCGTCGAAAAGCCAAATCGAAATGCAAAGATCGTTTACGTTTGTAAAGGGCTTCTCAAGAGCGATCGAATGGTAACAATAAAACACCATATGACTGATTTATATTTTATTGTTATCAAATTACCGTAATACTAGACCAATGAATGGATTATTTTTTAAACAAAATTAAATACACAAATATATATTTTTATACATCATTTTAGCTTCATTCATTCATATAAATGTGATTGATTAAAATGGCTTTCCTTGAACATGTCAGGTTATATTTCATCTGACTCATCATTCTGGTGGAGAGGTCTAATTTTACTTTGTTTTGATTTATCTTATGAACCTAATAATTCAGAAAAATTCTGATGATTTTTAAATTGTTTGTTTCATTTCCCTAAGTGATGTTCGTTTTAATGAAATATTTTTAGAATACGCTTGTTAAATTCTGGCTGTCAACGATATGAATGAAGTGGAGATAAACGGCCGTTCGTAAAGATAAACGATTTATTGTAATGCTTGAACATGCAACACGAATAATCTCCACATTAACGTTTTTTTTTTACTTTCACTTTTAAAATATGTGCCTATCCATTCAGGAAATTTATAATTAGTGTTTAACACGAGTATCTCTTCGATTAAATCTTCATATAAAGTGGCATGGAAAAATCTGTTTTTTTTTTCTAATTATATTTAACTGTTGGCAATTATATTTATCTACTGACTCTAAAAACAATAAAGAATTTTTATTATTTATTTCGAGAGAATAAATAACAAGACTCTGTATTGATGTTTGGAATAAACATTTAATTGTTGATCGCAACATTCCATTCAAGAACACTCCTCTGTAATTAAGTAAGCATTTAAATGGAGATTCGAGTTTTTTTTTTCTTCTTAATAGGAGAAACTCAAAAATTTTAATTGGAAGCTTTCAAGAATACTCTAATGATTATTATTCTTGGTTGGGCTCTTAGTTTTGTTAAATAAGAACAATATAGAAATAAATAGGAATTCACTAAATTTTTAATTGCCCAGATGATGGTATAAAAGTTGGACCGAAAGGCCGGGGCATATTAAGTAAATATATGGGCGTATAATCCAATTGGCCGTACCCCCGACTATTTTCTACACCACTCAAGAACAATATACCTTACTAATATGTAACTTTTTTAATTTATAAATTTTTATAACAACCTTATGTTATGAACAAATACTTGAGGAGGAGAGAAAATTTGAATATTCTGGGGTGACCTGTGGTATAGCGGTTAGCATAACAACCACACATAATAAATGGGAGGAAAATATTCTCGGTTATGCTACTCTTAGAAAGCAATGCAAAATTGGGGTCCTGCGAGTACTGTGTCAGGTACTCTTTAAAAATCCATATCTTAATTATATCTAGATTTACAAAATTTAGAGCTCTAGCTGCAGCACCGCCCGATTAGCCACATCAGCATAAAGTAACGTTAAATAAATAATCAAAATGTATTCATATTAAACTAAAATATTAAAAAGTATACTGTTATTAAAATTATATATTAGGAAATTTACAAATCCAAATGCCTTGAAGCTTTTAAGATTCTTCAAGCGTCTTGTAAATGTGAGGCCCGTCAGACTTCTGGCGACGACACAACGATCATGCATTGGAGTAACTATGTCAAAAATAGCGTTGTAGTTTTCTTGGTATACTTCATAGAAAGAGCTAGAGGTCCCAGTGTGTCTGCTGATCCCTAAAAGTCGTAAACCTTGGACCTAGACCAATTTGTCACTGTCCTTGAACTCGAGTCTACGTCGGTGGGACGGACACTACTGCATTGTCCCCTAAGGTACCTTAGGCTGTTTGACCCTTTCCAGGCTGTCTGTGTCTGTCTCGCAAATCATATATCTTTTATTATACATCTTAAATATCTGCAAGATACTTCTAAAGAAAGCAGGTTTCAAATTTATAGTTTCTACTTTTTATCTATGGGTGTAAATCTAATCACCTCTTTCTCAAAAATATGAATGTATTGATGCGTAAAAGTCTATGGCAAAAAAAAATAAATGAAACACCTTTCTCACATCTATCATTAGCCCTTCCTGTGTGTTATAGTAAATAAAATTTGAAACTACTCGTAATAACTTATTAGCTTAATTTGTCTTCTTTTTTTTTTTTTCATAGCTTCTAATTATTTCATTAAAACGTCCGGGAAAATATTTTCACGAGCTAGGGAAAGTTATCATCAGTGTGATCAAAATTTACATAACTAACCCGTTGGTTTTTTGTAAATTATAAACTCGATTATACTGTCCTGATAACCGAAATTCTTACTAGTGTTTTATTACAGCGGCCGTTAGTTATGAGACAAAAAAAACGGTGATACCAGAAGTAAACATTTTGTAAAATGTAAGTGTTTACGATTAATAACAGGCACACGTAGAGGGTTATCTGATGGAAGATCCTACTCAACCGACTCCTGGCGACACCGGTTCTATTTCCTCACTAAGCTTAACAATTTATCCTCATACAGACTGAAAAGATAAGAAGCTGCTCGACGTTTTCGCCTACTCCAACATTTACTGGACAAACGCTCTAAGCTCCCGATTAATTACAAAAGACACATTTACATGACAGTTATCAGACCTATTTGGACATACAGAGTTGAGCTTTGGAGCTCTACTAAACCATCCAATTCATCTCGTATCCAATCCTTACAATCCAAAACCCTTCGTAAAATCCACAATGCTCCTTATTATGTCACAAAAAAACTCATCCATCATGATCTTAATATCCCATATGTTGCTGATTTGGCCCAAACTAGATACCTATCCTTCCATGACAAGCTCCGTACACACTTGAATCCGCTAGTCTCTCAACTTGCTTCCCATAATACTCCTGATAACCCTCCGAGGCGTCTGAAAAGAAGATGGCCTCGAGACCTTCTACTACTAGTGCTACCGGCGGGTAGGTTCTCCACAAGTGTTTTTTTTTCAAGTAATTTGTTCATATTAGCAGATTTGTTTATTGTGATGGTGTATGCCTCTGTTTTTATTTTTATAAAATCACACACCATCTGATATTCCGGAATGGATCTAATTTGATGATATTGATATAGACGATAATATAAATAGTTTAGAATTTTGTAATATTTTAATTTCCCTCCATTTCCTTTGAAATATCTGATGAATGCCACTTCAAAGAAATCCCTTAATTAGGCTTTAATACCCTTGCTTGTTATATTACAGGAGAAGTTCTTTTGTAAGGGCTTTAAATATTTCAATCATGTCTGTAATATTAATAAAAGCATTTCTAATAGATTAATAGATTTTTATTAATATTATATTGGTGTTAACCGTTAATTATTTAGTTATATGACTAAATGTAGTGACAAATACAATATAATTTTTATTATTTACATTTAGTATAAACTATATTTATGAAAATAGTATTGTATATTCGAATTCTCTCTTTAAATTACAGTTAAATTATCAGGAAATTACAGTTTTGCTTCCTCAATATGTGAATAAATTCCTTTCTTCAACACGAAAATATTAAGTTATCTTCTCTTATGAAAATTTACTTTTTATTTTGTGAATTGTTATAAATTATTGCAATAATATTGGATTTATCATTATCCTTTCTTCATTGATGCTCCTTTTAAATACTTTTTTTCCACTTCGTCACTTTCTTTTTTATTATACTCTTTCTTAAATGAATATTATCTGTACCGGTTTACACGGAGCAGTACAGTTTCTAAGATGGCGGCTTTGCAGGGAGGTTTTTTCCCAATTAACTATCTTTATAGGATGGGCGAACCCCAAGAGGGATTTTGTATTAAAATAATTAATTTAATTCATTCAAATTTTAATATCAATATGAATTACAGATTAACACTTAAGTTTACAGTATTTTTCTTTCATATATTTCTGATCTACTGTCATTATTAAATTTAGTATAGAAGGTATCATATAAAACAGATATATTTTATATATTTATAAATAAAGAATTCTAAAATGACGGCTTTGCAGAGAGATTTTTCTCTAATTAACTATCTTTATAGGATTGGCGAACCCCAAGAGGGATTTTGTATTGAAATAATTAATTTAATTCATTCAAATTTTAATATCAATATGAACAATAGATTAACACTTAAGTTTACAGTATTTTTCTTTCATATATTGCTGATCGACTGTCGTTATTAAATTTAGTATTAGGAGGTATCATATAAAACAAATACATTTTATATATTTATAAATAAAGCAGTTTATTCCTTCTATCTTATCAATATACTGTATACTGTTTTCTTTCATTCAGAAGTTTTGCGTTGCACCACCTCCATTCATCCTGGTGATTGAATAGACCTCTTAACCTCTCGGGCCGCTAAGTGCTTGCCGACATACTTATCACCATGGTGACAATGAGGATAAATTCGCCAATTTCCGAAGTGTGCCAGGAGTGCACTCTGCATACAGATGATGTTCCTCCATTCCCCGAAGGCGGGGGATCCGCATATAAATGCGTTTGGAGAGAGGAAGGGCATATTCTCTATTGTTTATTAATAAATTGAACAAAAATATTTATATTATAAAAGATTATTATAAATTATTAAAAATATAATAATAATTATTTTACTTAGTATCTTTCCTGAAAGTGTTCTTACAGGTAGAAATATTGTTATTATTCAGTTTTAAGGCCATAGGGAGCGGGGTAACTCTGTGAATAGAGCGCTGAGTTGCTGGGCCAGATAAATCTATATACTTAATTTGTTAAGAGTAATCAACCCGAGCCTATAATACCTGTAGACTCAATAGAGCCTTAATCTCTCCCTAGTGATGTGGGTAACCTTAAGTAGGGGGAAAACCTGGTGGTTGAGTGTGATCTGGCACATACCGCTTGGGTTGTAATGGTGCATTTTTTCAGTTAATCACAGTAAACTTGAAATATAATATGACTATACCTACATAGCACAGTGTTTTTGTTTGTTTTTCAATGAACTATATTTCAGTATATTGGCATGTATTCGTAAATATATTGTAAATCCAATCTGCTTATAATATTATCATTTGATATTTTTAAAATGTAGGGGGTGGGATTGCTCAGTATCGTACGGTGCTGTGGCAGATGAATTATTTGTTCTCTTAGCAACTGTATTGTTACGGGCTACTGGGTATTAAAATGAATTAAACAATCCCTTAATTAAAGATACTAATATTTATTAACAAAATGATAAAAAGGATACAATTAAACTATTCACAATTAAATTATTGGACTAATATAAATTTATAATAACAATATTCTAAATATTATCATCTAGGCCTAACTCCTATTTAATTATTACAATAATATAAGATTTTACTAATTCTAGATAGCTTAACTAGTTACAATAGTTTCTATGAATATTATAAAATTACACTACAATTTATAACTAATAATTAACACTTACAGTTCACTAGTCCACCGACCGTAAGATTCTTCAAGTATCACAAACTGACACACAGTAACAAACAGAAACAGTTTATTACACTCGCGAGACTGTCACAGTTCACTGATACACTTATTACACGGGCCGGTTCAACACTGACTAGTTTATCACACTGACACTCACTTATTACACTTATCACAGATCTTCACTGGTCTACTCTCAGGCTAAGACTGACTGACTCGAGGTGACGGAAGTCTTTTTATAGGCAAAGCCGAACATTCTAGAACTCGAAGGGGCCAGATAATTCTGGAATATTCTTAATCCTTTGCCGACAAAAGAAGACGATCTAGAACCGTCCTAATCCTATTTAAACGTCTCCCGCTGACGGAGTTAAGCCGCTAATCCCCCGCTTCCGCCTTCCTGCCGGCGCCCGTAACACTGCCCCCTCCTTAAAAGTGCTCTGCCCCAGAGCAAGTCCGGAGAAATCGGGCATTTATGAGCTTCTACTGATGGAGACGCACCTTCTTTCCAGGGGTTGAACGTGCACACCAATATGGCAATTCCAGAGTTGTCGAATGTCTGTTCGATCATGTCCCTGACAATCTTCCACTCCAAGCCGTCGTATCCACAGCCCAACTTCGGAATAGCGAGCTTAGTGACACGCAGTCTCAGAAGCTTACTCCGAAGGTCGTCGAGGCTTCGCCGCAGTGCGTCATATGTCGGCTTCTGATCAGAGGCACGCTTGGTAACCAAGTAAAACAGGTGTCGTCCTTCGTGCGGCTGGTGGAGTGCCTTCCCGACACTTGGTCCTTGGCGTTCCAGCTCCTCAGTTCCGCCGAACTTCTTCCTGAAGACCGTTGCAATCCCTCGAGAAGTCCTCAGATCTTCGGCAACGCAATGGGCCAGAGAATACTCCACTGATAACGAGAAGATATCTCTGTAGATTACCTGAGTTACTCCACGGGTCCCTGGTACTTTAGTATGAGCAACTGAGTTATTTGTCTTGACGTTGTTTAGGTACCTGACCTGCTGGTCTTCTTTCGGGCCGTGGTCTCCTTTGTACGGGGCCAGTCTATTGAAATGGACTACCTTGGGTTTTCCTTTCGGCTGCTTCCTGATCCTATATATGACGTCATTGATCCTCTTGACGATCTCATACGGGCCGTCCCAGGAGTTCTGAAGTTTAGGTGAGTAGCCTCGCCTTCTTCGAGGATCATGTAGCCAGACCAAGTCTCCAGGTTGGTAGCCACCCTTCTCAGCCCTAATGTCGTAGCGCTCCTTCATTCTGTCACTAGCCCCCTGGATGTTTGTGCGAACCTTCTCGTGGATATTATCCATTCGCTTCCGTAGATCCGTGACGTACTCCTCTCCGGCAATTTCCTCGTCAGGCTTGAAACCGAATTTCAGATCACAAGGCAACCGAAGTTCTCTGCCGAATACCACATTTGCGGGAGTCTGCCCCGTTGCCTCACTGACTGAACTGCGGTAGGCCAGCAGGAACAGGTGAAGATACTGGTCCCAGTCTCGCTGATGGTCGGAGACTACTTTGGACAAATATCGACCCATAGTCCTGTTCATGCGCTCCACCATGCCATCGGATTGAGGGTGAAGAGGTGTCGTCCTGGTCTTCCGTATTCCCAGTGCTTCGCACATCCCGGAGAAGACTGCAGACTCGAAGTTTCGTCCCTGGTCAGAGTGAAGTTCCATGGGTACTCCAAACCTACTGACGAGCTGCTTCACCAGTACGTCCGCAACCGTGACTGCCTCCTGATTCGGAAGGGCGTAAGCTTCCACCCACTTGGAAAAGTAGTCCATGGCCACGAGAATATACCGGTTACCTTCATCCGTTACAGGGAAAGGGCCAGCGATGTCAATTGCTATTCTCTCAAACGGTGCTCCCACGTTGTACTTCCTCATTGGGGCCTTCTTTCTTCTTATGGGTCCGTTAGAAGCCGCACAAGTCGCACAACGCCTGCACCAGTCCAACACATCGTCCTTAAGGTTTGCCCAGTAAAAGCGTTCACGTACCTTTTCCAATGTACGGTGAACTCCAAGGTGGCCGCCAGATACTCCGTCATGAAGTTCCCTGAGTACTTCGGGCACTTTACTCTTTGGAACGATGAGCTGAAGTCTGCGCTGATCTCCTTCCGTGTTCTCCAATGCCCGTTTCAGCAGCCCGTTGTCCACTAGAATGGAGTCCCATTGGGCCCAGTAAGTCTTTACATTCTTCGACATTGGAGCAACATCCTGCCAGGTTGGTCTTCCTTGCCCTGATAGTTTCCACTGCTTCATTTGTTTCAAGTCCGGGTCCCTGTCCTGCTCCTTTGACACCTCTGCATCCTGCCAACTGTCCATGGCCACCGTTGTCCTCAACACTGCTGCCTGCTTCTCTTCTTTTCGAGAACAATGCCCGCATTTTTCGTCACAAGGTCTCCTAGAGAGCGCATCCGCATTTCTGTGACTCGTTCCAGCACGATGAGCAGATTCAAAGTCATATTCTTGAAGGCGCTCTATCCACCTCGCCACTTGTCCTTCTGGTGACTTGAATCGTAGCAGCCACATTAGAGCCGCGTGGTCCGTTCTCAGGAGGAATCTTCTGCCGTATAGATATTTGTGGAAATGTTCTATAGATTTCACCACTGCCAGAAGCTCCTTCCTTGTGACACAGTAGTTCCGTTCCGGAGCTGAGAGCGCTTTACTGAAATATCCAATAACCCTTTCTTCTCCATCTTGGAGCTGAGAGAGGACGCTTCCAATAGCGGTGTTGCTAGCGTCTGTGTCAAGTATGAACTTGCCCTCGGGACGTGGATAGCTCAGAATAGGAGCACTACTCAACTTCTTCTTCAACTCCTCAAAGGATACCTGACATTCGCGATCCCAAAGGAAAGTCCGTTTTTCCTCGGTGAGCCTGGTAAGAGGTTTTGCAATGTTTGCAAATCCTTTCACGTACCGCCTGTAGTAGGTGCAGAGGCCGAGAAAACTTCTTACTTGGTGCTTATCTCGAGGTACTGGCCAGTCGGTGATCGCTGCAATCTTCTCTGGGTCAACGGCAACTCCATTGTCCGACACAACATGCCCCAGATAGTTGACTTGCCTTCGGAAGAGATGACACTTCTTCGGGTTCAATTTAAGGTTCGCTGCACGCAGTCGTTCGAAGACCTTCTCCAGATTGTTCAGATGGTGAGCGAAGGACTTTCCCAGCACAATGATGTCATCTAGGTATACCAGGCAAATTTCCCAAGAGAGACCTCTTAACACGCTTTCCATCAGCCTCTCAAATGTTGCAGGAGCATTTCAAAGTCCGAATGGCATTACTGTAAATTGCCAGAGTCCAGTCCCAATCGAGAACGCTGTCTTCTCTTTATCTTCAGGTTTCAATCCAACCTGCCAATATCCACTGCGGAGATCCAAGGTAGAGAAAAGTTCACACCCCTCTAGAGTGTCCAGCGTATCATCAATCCTGGGGAGCGGATAGCTGTCTTTCTTGGTGACGTTGTTCAGAAGGCGGTAGTCCACGCAGAATCTCGTTGTGCCGTCCTTCTTTTTCACCAGTACAACAGGAGACATCCAGGGGCTACTCGAAGGCTCAATGACACCATCAGTCGCCATCTCCTTGATGATCTTCTCGGCGTCCTCCCGTTTGGCTAACGGCAGCCTCCTCGGGACCTGTCGGATGGGCTTAGCATCCCCGATGTCAATTCTGTGCTGGACGATATCCGTTCTACCCCGTGGCCCTGGGCTGATCTCAAAGACGTCCTGCCATCGGATTATCATCTTCTTCACTTCCTCGCTCTGTTCAGGCGAGAGTTCCCGGCAGGATTCGTCCACAAATCCTGTTAGTTCTTCCGGCAGTCCTCGCAGCTCGGTGGGATGACGTTGCAGCTGACGAACCACTGAGGTAGCGGTTGTACATTCTCCTACCGGTGTTCCTTTGTTCAGCGTAACTGGGAAGCTGTTCAGGTTCATTAGCCGAATCGGAGTGGTACGTCCGACCTTGATGAGAGACCTTGCAACCATTACGCCGCGTCCGATCTCCTGTTCTTCTTGCCTTCCAGGTTCAAGTAGCAAACATTGATCCTCAGGTAGATGTCCTTCGATCGTCCCATGCGTTATTATTTGGCTCCGTGCAGGTAAAGTGGTGTCTACTAGTAGGCGCACTCGTGCGTAGATGTCCTTTCCCTGCCGAAGGATGACTTCTTCGTCTCCCAGCGTCATAACACCTCTCGCCATATCCAGCTTGATCCCATATGCGATCATCAAGTCCGTGCCCAATATGGCATCTTCATCAATATCTGCCACGAGAGCGCGGTGCTTCAGATGTTCATCCCCGATGATGAAGTCGGCAACTGTCTCCCCGTAGACCTTGGCTGGCTCTCCTGTGGCAGTCTGTAATGTCCAAGTCGTTGGTAAGATCTTATCAGCCGGAAGTGTCTTCAAGTTCAAGATAGTCATGGTTGCGCCGGTATCCAGTAGCAGACTTCGCAGCTGCCCGTTCACCATCCCATCTACGTAGAAACTGTTCGTTCTGCTTCCTATTGACGCAACTCTGATGGTCTTCCCGGGGCCTTTGACTTTACGGGTTGACAGTTGCCCCTTCCCATCAACCCTACTTAGTTTTCCTGTGGCTTTTCTTGCTTCTTTGTTGGACACTTGCTTCTGGGGTGTCCAAGTTGGCCGCAGCTCCAACAGCGTATCTCTTTCTTACGGGTCCTGAGAGCCTCCAAAACCTTTGTCACTATGTCTTCGACGCTAGGGATCACATTAGGCTCCGCTTCTGCTGCTCGAACACGTGCATGGCCCCGTACTGACTGCCTGACAGCCTCGAACTCCATGGCCTGAGATAATGCGTCTCCCAAAGTCTTTGGCCGGGCGAGCTTCACTGCCTGTTGCGTCTCGGGGTCCCGAAGTCCATCCAGGAATTTGTCGACAGCCAGGCTCTCGTAGACATCATCGGTGACCGATGGGTAAGCATTCCTCACCAGCCGTGCAATGTCTGCCTCAAATTCCTGTAGCGTCTCGTTGGTCTTCTGGATCCTGCTTCTCAGCTGTGAGCGATATAGCTGGTCCATGTGGCGATGGCCGAAACGCATCTCCAGTCTTCTAACCAGTTCCCCGTAGTTAGACCGCTCTGTCATGGGCATCCCTTGCAGTACTCCCAAGGCGTCTCCACGCAAGGCCAGGCACAACGCTGAAGCTTGGTTCTCTTTTGACCACGGGTGGATCGAAGCCGCCGTCTCGAAGAGAGTCATGTAGTCCTCCCACGGCGTCTTTCCGTCGAACACTGGAATGGTGTTGTGAGTAGGTGGCGTCCCAGCATTGGCGGGCGTAATGGTGCTATGAAGGCTGCCGTCGGAGGAACGGTCGGTGTCGTTCGTCGGTGGGTTGCTCTTACGTCCCTCGAGAGCTTCTACTCTTAGCCTAAGTTCGTTTTCGATGGAACTCAATTTTTCTCCTAACCTAGATTCTACATTAGCTACCTTTTCATTTACATCGGCTAACTTATTATCTACATTAGCTACTTTATTATTTACATCGGCTAACTTGTTATCTACATTTTCCATTAACTTAGTCTCTAATGTGCCTAACTTAGACTCTAATGTATCCAATAAATCAATTTTTACAGTACCTAATTCATTACCTAGCCTATTTTCTATATTGCTTAATTCATTACCTAGTTTATTTTCTACATTGCTTAACTCATTTTTAACAGTATCTAATTCATTACCTAGCTCATTTTTAACATTGCTTAACTCATTTTTAAAAGTTGCAGACAACCTGCTTAAATCAGTTTCAAACAGAACGTCATCTGGATTTTCCCCTAAATCTACAAAAAATTGACGCAAGCGCTCTTGCAGTACACTTTTAGTTCCGGAACAATCAAGATCACGTTCCTCCAATTCACGTTTTAAATCCGCAACTTTTAAATCAATTAACTTAACACTTTTAGAAGCCATTCTTCATACAGTAGCCCAATAATTACAATATACAAGACCAAATGCAAAATAATAGCAATTACACAATTATCCCACTTCTGACACCAATTTGTTACGGGCTACTGGGTATTAAAATGAATTAAACAATCCCTTAATTAAAGATACTAATATTTATTAACAAAATGATAAAAAGGATACAATTAAACTATTCACAATTAAATTATTGGACTAATATAAATTTATAATAACAATATTCTAAATATTATCATCTAGGCCTAACTCCTATTTAATTATTACAATAATATAAGATTTTACTAATTCTAGATAGCTTAACTAGTTACAATAGTTTCTATGAATATTATAAAATTACACTACAATTTATAACTAATAATTAACACTTACAGTTCACTAGTCCACCGACCGTAAGATTCTTCAAGTATCACAAACTGACACACAGTAACAAACAGAAACAGTTTATTACACTCGCGAGACTGTCACAGTTCACTGATACACTTATTACACGGGCCGGTTCAACACTGACTAGTTTATCACACTGACACTCACTTATTACACTTATCACAGATCTTCACTGGTCTACTCTCAGGCTAAGACTGACTGACTCGAGGTGACGGAAGTCTTTTTATAGGCAAAGCCGAACATTCTAGAACTCGAAGGGGCCAGATAATTCTGGAATATTCTTAATCCTTTGCCGACAAAAGAAGACGATCTAGAACCGTCCTAATCCTATTTAAACGTCTCCCGCTGACGGAGTTAAGCCGCTAATCCCCCGCTTCCGCCTTCCTGCCGGCGCCCGTAACAGTATTAAGAACCGCAGTTTCCCCAAGGGGCTTGTTTTTTTTTTTTAATAACTATATCATTTAGTAGATTATACATCACTTTTTTTTTGGTAGTACGTATTGCTTATAGTCTTTATTAAGATCATTTTTAAAAATAAATTTTCGAATTCCACATTCATTATTAATTTATAACAATGGGGATTGTGATTTGCTTAATTAAATACGTACTTAATTATCGCTGAATATTATTGTTATACAGACCTGTCTTCATTAAGAGATTTAACTGATTAAATATTGAAATAAAGTAGAATAAAAACTGTGAAAACTTTAATACTTATACATACAAAATACAGACAAAGGCAATAGTTATATAGTGCCAGAATATTCCTGAAGAAGTGCGGCGGCGACAGAAGACCACTGGGACGGAATACCAATGGCTACCTGCTTGAGACAGGTTCTCGTCTCTACCTGCCTTCTTCAGTAATGGCTTATAATACCTCATCCATGGCAACTATAGATCGGTTATCTCACTTATCTCAAAGCTTCCATCTTATACCTCTATGCCAATTCGGAGTTGAGAAAAATGTAATTTCGAACAAAATTAAGATTATTAATTTTTTAGAATCGATAGTATAGCAGTAACCCAATAACCAATCACAATGATGCCATGCTTCTGGTATACATGCATGCTAGGTAATCGCAAATTTATTCGAAATTAAATCTTGGTCAACTCCATACCTAATTTACTAGCTATGTTTCGAATATATGTATTTAAATATATTGAAAATCTTATGTTGCATCGCGTTTCTATATATTTTTTGTTGCAGTATTATGGATTTTTAAGGAATCGCAATCATAATTCTAATTATTTTTGTCTTATCAATTCGTAATTGGGATAACTTTACCTAAAACATTTTGTTTGGCGTATACGGTATATAAATGCATGTTTATTGTTTACGGTTTTCTTGATCACTTTATGGTTTGAAAACTAGGAAGTATTAATGCTTGCTGCATCTCTCTCTCTCTCTCTTTTTTAAAATATTATTATCGCTGAAGCTTTTTCTTAAAATGGTATTGCAGAGGAGGTTACAAATAATTATTGTTTTCATTCTTGATTACTGCAGTGATTAATTTAATGATGTTTTTATCACATGGAAATAGTTTTATTTTGAAAATAAATATGTTTCGAACGTTTTTTGTTTTTTAAGACTTTGCATTTTAGTGGTAGCGGTCGTTCCTGGTCATCGGATAATAAAATAAAATTACTTAAAATGTATATTTCTTACATAGTTAAGTAATAATTTTGATTTTTAGCTCTATTTACATTAGGTTCCAACTTGTTAATTAACGTTTATGTCTGTAATATATATCTGTTCAGCTAATCGTTGTTTTTAAATGGGGCCCTTTGAACAATACCACAATGACATTTTTTAATAATAGTTATGAAGACCTCTAAAATATCAGACATCATAATCTCCAAGGATCCCTAAACACCAATTTTAGAATGTAGTGGGTTCGATTCCCACCTAAGTCAGATAAAATTTATATTGAGATGGTCCCGATAAATGAATCTTGACACTCCCACTCTGGTTAGTAAATGACGGCGACATGAAAGGTAGCCCTCAGGAAAGAACAAAAGAACCACAAGGGGGAGTTCCCCCACCAGTACCAGTACCAGATAAAAAATTAGGCTTAAAGACAAAGCCTCAAGTCTAATACATTAATATTAAAAGCCAAGCATATAGATAAAATAAAAAAATAGTAAATACTAAATTGTTCAACATTTTGCCAATTCTGGAGTAGACAATTCACGGATAACCTTATAACATAAAAAACAACAAAAAAACTGTACTGCTACAACGCTTTAAGGATCCTGGGTTCAGTAAATGGTAGATACTGTACTGTTTCTAAGATAACGGTTGTGCAGGGAAGTCCTAGATCACTCTCAACCGCCACGTCCCCCCTCCCCAATTAAGGGTACCTTCTTTGATAAGCCCAAGAGGGTATGTAGTGTCTGTAGATTCCTCAGTGTCCATTAGTGTTAATAGATAAAATAAGTTTATCTGCCTCAGCTAAATTTCAACCCGGGACCTTTAGCATATCAATTCAGCACTCTACTCACAGACCTATCCCACTCCCTAACCAAATAAATAAAAGCAATAGTAAATAACAAATTGTTCAACATTTTCCCAACTGTGGAAGTGGCAGACAACTTATGGATAAACTTTTAGTGCTCTCGTTAACAAAAACTTTTTATTATTGAGATAACAATTAACTTGAAATTTGGAATACATCAAGATGTATTTACCATTTGAGTATATTGAATTATAAATTAATTTATCTGGTTCATTGATTTGTGACTAATCGTTGTATCTGCGGGTTTTATTATTTTTCAGTTTTACTGAAAATATAAATAATGTTATTTATTTTTTTCGTTCCATTTGTCGTGATCATCACAGAAACGCCCCTAATGCCTGGGAAGCAATTTTTTTTTTTACTTTTCTGAAAAAAGGGAAAAAGCGGTGATTTAGAGCTTTCCATGATCACGATTTATTGAGGGTCGTAATTTTTCCCCTCGCGAGGGATATTTCGGCTCGTTAAAAGTTGGGAATTCGTCGAGCTCATCCAAATATAGATTGGAACTGATATCCTCAAAACTTTCTGTTTAGAAAGGGAATTTTTTTATCTTGAGATAATTATTTATTTGCAGATTAATACTTTCAGATGGATCGTGGTTTCTGGTGATATTTGATGTAAAAGAACAAATATTTTGAAATATATATATCGAGTGTCTTGCATATATTGGTTAATTTGAACAAAAGTACCCAAGTTCAAAGAAGTTACGAAACGATCATAGTCTGATTAAAACAAAATCAATAGATGATTGAACACAAATTTACAAAATCATAACAAGATATTCTAAAATTGTTTTTTTTTTAATTATATCATTTAATATTAGCCTTTGGTTATATTTATGTATGTGATCGGAAACTATTTTAACACTCTCTTTTCAACTTTGCCTGTATTTATGAACCGTCTTTGAACTCGATTTTTGGCCACTTCAAAGCAGCGGATTAACCTGAATCATTGCACACTTCTAATGGGCCGATGTCAATATAATAATTTTGCAAGTTTGTCTCATTACCCTGACCAGGATCTTCAGGATTTAAAAGTTTTCAAATCTGAAGACAAGGTGTGTCCTGTGCCATGCACTATGGCGTGTAATAAGGCATACATGGCTTAATCGTAGAGACAAGCTTATGGCTATTGGCAGGATCAACTAGAGGGTTTCGTATATTTTAAAATAAAAAAATAATTGTTAAAGAAAATACTAAAAAACATGCTTTTGTAACTAACCGAAGTACTAAGCAAACAATTAAAAAAAACTAAAGAACACGCATTTATAGCGAGCCGTACAAAAAAACAGGCTTTAATTGAAATCTGATATTGTTAAAAGAAGATCCATTATGAAATTATCTTAAAAAGTTCCCCACCCTTTTTTATGACAAAATTATTTTTTTGTAGAGTATTCTTATTTGAAACTCATTGAAAATTATTATCTGCCTTTTATTTTGTTTCCTATTAAAGCATGTTTTTAAACTATTTTTTATTAATGATTTAAATATTACTCGGTTAGGCTTTTTAATTTTTTTAATAATTCCGGTTTAACAGTCTAGATTGATTCTTGTAACAACTTAAGTATGCTCTCGAGGCAAATCGGCTTTGAAAATGATCTGTAACGCTTCGTAGATTGAATTTGTCATTAGTCTCGTTTGCAACCATACCTGTCATGGATTTGTTAATGAACAATTATAACGGTATTTTAAACTATTTTAATTGATTTATAAATTATTTTAATTAGATTCCGAATTCTATAAGCTTTCCATTGACGGGATGAATTAATCAATGTCTGATGGATTCGAAGTTTGATTAATTGGATTAGTAATTCCTCGAAAATACAGATTGGATAACTTTCTAAATACAGTCTACTAACTTTAGTGAATAGTGATGATTTATATTTCAGTTTGAGCCAAACAATAAAGTTATGAATGATTTTGTTCTGCAATCGTATATTTGAATGGTAATTATACCGCAGGTTGTCGCTTCGAGTTGGGCCACAATTAATTTTAACTTTTCATTCGTTTCCTTTTTAAGATTTTCTGAAAAAACAAGTTATCGTGAGCTTTTGTATAAAAAAGAGAATATAATTATGGGTAATTAGTAGATATCGGCAATAATTTCATCAAGAAATAAACGTTTCAGCAAACTTAATATGTCTGTTGAAACGTTTATTATAGACGCTATATCATATCGTCTATATTTCAAAATGTTAGTTGAAACTTTTATTTCTTGATGAAATTAAAGCCGAAATCCACTTCGATATTACCAATAATTATATTCTCTTTTCTACACTAAAGTTCAAGAAGTTGGAAAAGATTATTTTTGGGATTTTTTTAAAATGTATTTATTGAAATTTACAACTGTATACTGAATACATGAAGGAAATATAATGAAAGATGAATCATGTCCCGAAATAAAGGTAAGTAGAAAACTACCCGTGGTAGTACTCAAATAAAAAGTTCAATGTAGAAGGTCACGAGGCCATCTTCTTTTCAGACGCCTCGAAGGATTATCAGAAATTGGAGAGGTAGCTAGGTTTGAAACTAGTGGGTTTGAGTGGAAATGAAGTCTGTCATGAAAAGATTGATATCGGATTCGGGCCAAATCAGCAACAAACGAGTCATTAAGGTCATTATGGATTACTTTGCTCGTAACAAAGTTAGGAGCATTGAGGATTTTACGAGATGAATTCGATGGCTTAGTGGAGCTCCAATGGTCTATTCCTTAAGTCCAGATGGGTCTAATGATTGTCATATATATGAGTCTTTGGTAATTAATTGGAAGCTTAGAGCGTTTGTCTAGTAAATGTTGAAGTAGTCTGAAACGGCGAGCTGTTTCTTGTCGTTGGTAAATTTAACAATGAAATGAATAAACAGTTAAAACTTGTAACTCAACTCGAAGCGACAACCTGCGGAAAAGATACCATTTGAATAAACAAAAATATCTTTATTCACAAGATAAGCTCACTTTAAAGACGATATTACACTGTATACGTCCTATCTGCTTTCAATATTTTATTTTAATACTAAAACATTAATTCTCTTCTTGAATAAACAATTTTAACCTATGTCCTATGTGTGTTTTCTCTTTATTTCAAATCATTAAAATTTCGTTAAAAGCGGGGTAGCTCAGAGCGTAGCTTCTGATGGATAGGTCCTCGGTTTGGAACAGACTGTAACACTAATTATTTATGCTACTATCAGTCCAAGTCAATCACAGCTTAGGTTATGATAAAACATTAGTTTTTATGAAGGAAATGTTTTCCTTATATATTTTTCTTTTTTGCATCATTTTTGCAGTTGCTAGAACAAACAATGCTACATTTTTATAAAAAAAATATGTTTTTTTAATGATTGTTGAGCTTTTTACAGGTATTCCTAATTTTTTTCATTATAATAATATTTTTATATGATATAAGTAATGTTATAAAATAAATATTTTTAAAGACTACATGTTAAAAGAAAAATAAATTAGTGCTTAATTACTGTCTAACTTTTTTGATATGCAGTTGTATTTTTTTTAATTACATCCTCAATTATCGTTAGATTTTTTGAAGAACAAACGATATTATTGTTATTACGTGTTGTTATTCTCTGTTTTGGATGTTTATTTTCGTTTATTGATTTCCATTTTAATGATATTCTTTTGTAGTCACGCGTTTATTTGTTTATGACACCTTCACGGCCGCCGTTGAAGGATGTTTCGTGGAAACATTCTCTGGAGGCGTTGATACACATTTAGCCCGTGTATGAATTTACTGGAAAATAAAGAATATTTTGCTATGTTGTATTTCTTGGATTTTATTTATTTATTTGATTGTGTCTGTATTGATTATGATGCTAAAAAATAATGTTATACAAATATTTATAAAAAGCTTCAGAATATATTATTGTCTGGACTTCGTTGAAAGCGAAATATGTGATAATCTCCGGATCGTAGTTCGGACACGACCGAGAGAAAAAACCCTCAACATGGATAGGGCAAAATGTGCAGAACTAAAGAGTATCCCAATAATTCAACCGAATCCCCAAACAAATAGGAACGGCTTCCATTAAATCTGAATCAGGGCAGCCTCGAGGGAATATTGAGGGGAATTATTTATCCCTTCCGGGACGGGGGTCAAGCCAGACCTGCTATATATCCCACCTTCCGACGCTATCTCAGGTAGTATATGGCCCCCGCAAGGCACTAAACTTTAAAGGATATCTTCTTCGGGAATATTGAATGTCCTTATCAATTCTTGGAGCCTCCAGCACCGCTTCTCTTTGAATAATCCAGGAAGAAAAGAATTTCAATAGTGCCTTTAACAATGGCGTGGTCCTATGACATGAATCACTTACAATTTGTTTGATAATTAATAAACTACAAAACTTATGATAATATAAATTTGAAAAGATGCTTCTTCTTTGAAATATGTTTAATAATAATGTTTATTATAGTTTCCCTTAATACTGATACAACTAATTGCATACTAATGAAACTCTACCTCACAATCCATGAGCAGTAGAGGGAATGGTGATGATGACAAATAAAATTTTACTTTCTCTATTGTATTGGCATGTCAGGATGCTTCAAAATAGCATACGAATTAGTTATCCAAATTTCAAAAAAAAGTTAAACTGACAACTTAATAATAAATTTATTTACTAATGGGACTTTAATTTATATTCTTAAACCTGGCAGTTGGCCATGTTTTTCGACCTTGGTACTACTACCACTGCATTAAAGGTGAATCAGCATTTAACTGTTCTAATGATTGCTTTATAAGGAAGTTAAATTTATTTGTTATATCATTCAGTTTATTTTTCTAAATTCTTTTTTTATTTTGAAATAATTAGCTAAAAATAATCAAGTATCCTTCAAAAGTAATTCAGGTATATCGTTTTTTTAAACACCTTAATCGTATTTAAATTACGACTTGTAAATATAACTATGTTACATGTTGAGTTACATATTAAGTTAACTATGTTACATATTTAGTTGAGTGGGATTAAAAGAGGTTGAAAATCCTTTGAGCTGGGTCATCTCCGAAATGTTGGAGAAAGTTTATCCATAGAAATGGTATTTCATGCTTTCTCGGGCTTTCAGGATTAACAATTTATACCTTACATTGGAGTGTGTCATATTCTCTCTCTCTCTCTCTCTCTCTCACACAAACACACATACACACACACCCTCTCAATCACTGTTAAAGAAAGTTTTAATTTCTTTTCTTATAACCGAATATCTTGTATTATCGGATCCATTTCTTTGTAGTCTTAAATGGTTAGAAGAGAAATCAACTCTTTGTAGATTATATTACTCTACATGAGATACAATCTTCAAAGACATTTTTTTTTAATGAATTCAATCCTGGACATGTTCGTACCTGCTATCACCTCGCATAAGAGATTGCCCTTACAGTGGCTAACGGAAAACCCTCTTAATTGAAGCTACAGGTCGTGGTAGATCCTAACAGCTACCCGATAATCACCGAGCACGAGAGGCTTGGTCACGGTCTCAATAATAAAATTAACATGATGGCTCACGAGCGTCTTAGCTGAAGAACCAATAAGGCATCATCAGGACAGACAATGAAGAATCAAGCTATTTTCATTAGCTTGTAATTAAGAATTAATATATCTTAGTAATTTCCTCTCTGGCAGAAGAGTGTATTCCTTTTTGGATTTGGAAGATCAATGGAGTACAAAGAGGGAGTATATAAGGGGGTCTGAGAATATCACTGAAATTCTTGAAAATAAGATTTTTATACCCGCCAAGATGAGGATTCTTTAGCACCTATAAGAACAAAAACTAATGTAGTATAGTTTTTCTATTAAAATGAGTAAAATATATATTGTTAAAACATAAAAATAAAATAAGTAGCTATATAGGTCTCGGTTTTTACGAAAAATATATACCTACCATTTTACAATTTTATGAAAAATAAATTATATCTACCATAAAATTGATTACAATCAGGATATTTTAGTTAATTTTAACTCTAATATTTTGACTTACTTTTAATTTCTTTCTGTAAACCTAATTGTTTCATAATCTTTCTTTCTTTTATGCCATAGCTAAGGATGTACGTAATATTTTAACCATAATCTCATGAAAATATTACAAGAAAAATTGAAAAACGGATATATGCGCTCCTAGTACCCACCGATTGCTTTTTCCCGGACACATAAATGCATCCATAGCACTTAAATGGTTAAGCATTGAATACAAACTGATGGTACGAAACTTCAAGGTAATTCATTGGATACTTAAGCAGAAAGAAAGTGGGACAGTAGAAAAATCATGCAACTATTTGAAAAGCTTAATTTGACTACTAAAAGGAAACTGCATAGGGAATATTACCTCGTGTGTATGCATTTATGGATTGGATTATGTATTTAATTGTGACTACTTGGTAAATAATATGTTCACTGATAAATTTATATTTTAGTAAATTATAAGAGTTTGTTCAGCGCCAGTTCTAATATAATTATATACCAGACAGATCGTTCTGTTGCGAAGGCACTCCGATGTTTGCACAACAGTTGGCGCTGAGCCTGGAATCGACTAGACTCGAAATCGCTGGGGACCTGGCTTTGTCCAGGGAAATCCAATTATCTGGAATAAACCTAGCCCTGCCCCGGCTTTCTGTAAAACGTCCCCTGATCCGTGTCTATGGCCGGCTTAGGGATCTTATCTGCCTGAGGGTAAGCTTGATCGATCGCTGTGGCGAGTATTTGGTCTTCGTGCCAACATGGATACCATATATTATAATAATAATATATATACATGATGGATTTTAGTCTCTTTATACATTATTGTAATATTTATAAACATAAGTGAGAAAATCTATTACCTGATGTTAAGTGCTCATGTGTGTAGTACAATATTAGTTGGTAATCTCTTTCCACCTTTATTTTGTATTTATTTTAAGTCTAATATTCTTATTTATTAATTTCGTCTTTTAATTACAACGTTTTTTGCTTTACTACAACTGTGGTGTAGTGGCTAGCATTATGTCCAAGATCGTGTGTTACCGGTCCAGCACTTGGCCCTAAGATTCGTTAAAGGAAGTAAATAATCCATGGTTATGGTTTTTTTGGATAGACATAAAATGCCTCTAGGGTGCCAGGTACTCGTTTCAGATCCCTATCCTAATTATCCCTGGATAGGATAGAAATCCCACTGTAGCATCATCTTAGGCAAAGCAGCATAAAATGATATTTAAGTCTGTGTATCGCCAAAGCCAGTTCATACAGGCCCTGGGTTCAGAACCGGTTGTGCCAGATTATTTATTCTATTAACAGCTGTATTACGACCCGCAGTTCCTCCAAAGGCTCTCCCAGCCTCTATAAAGCGGGTACTCTTAATTAGGGGAAGACCTAGCCTTTGAGCATGATATCAACTCGCTCTAATCATTTCTCCGAACAACTATTAGCATAGAAATAGTATGTAAGATATTGAACTCTTGATTCTTCGTAGGGTATGTTCCTTAATTCCAGCATTATTTACTGGATTTCATATTACTATTTTTTTTGTAGCACATTAACCTCGCGTTAATTCTAACATAGCTTACTAAAAATGATTATTATTACAAATTTTCCAATTTTTTATTCTTTATTATTTTATAAAAATCGGAATTACTATATATTTGTTTAAATACCTACTTCGTTATAGCTGAATAGTTTTGCTGCACAGATCTGTTTACATTTCGAGATTAGAAATGGAGGTTATCAAGATTAATTTCCGTAAAAGCTGCTATCTTTAGTGGATTGTTTACAACTTCCCCGAGCTATAAAATGAATAAAAAGACTGATGCTTGAGCAGCAGCGATCGTCGAACCCGGTTTACGATGGCAATTCTAAAAAGGTCGGTATAAATAAATAGGGTCCGGTTTAATAGCTTTCTTGTGTAAAGTTAACATCTGTATTCATCTGGTCACTCTAGGGCAAATAACAGCTTTAGGTAGTTTATCCGTTTATTCCATAGATTATCGTGAGGTCGTTTGGTCTGTGCTGGAGGTGTTATTTTTTTTAAACTACGAATTGGGCATTAAGTATTTAAAAATATTACTTATTTTTCAAATAATATTTATATACGGTAAGAGGAGGTTGCCGAAGCATACCAGAACTTAATGATTTAGAAAAAAACCCGAAGACGATGTTGTTTTTTTTCATTTGGATTTTTGTCCTTATTAATTCTAAGAATTGCAGGAATGACAAATAATCTCAAGACACAACATTTTTCTAGACAGAATGATAATTTATTCAACGAAATAAAATAAATCTTCAAACCCGGATTCGAATTGACGCCCCTAAATGGACAATAGTTTTAATGTTTAAAAGGAAGGCCCTTTCAAGATATATATTATTATTATGATATATACATATATATATATATATATATATATATATATATATATATATATATATATATATATATATTTTTTATGGTTCTTTTTAATTATTTAAATATTTGTTTTTTATTTAAATAACGCGGGGTTCGAATCCCGGCCAAGATATAATCTTTTCTCTTCAAAAATTTAAAAAAAATATATTATAGGTAATGTATATATATATATATATATATATATATATATATATATATATATTACCTATAATATATAAAAAAAAAATACAGCGCAGGAAGGAGTTTCATAAATGGTAGATGCTGTTATGTTTCAACGGAAACGGTTGTGTAAGGAGGTGATTTGAGATCACGGTAAACCGCCCAAGTATTTCAGGTTCAGTTAAGATTACCCACCTTATAAAGACTGGATGAGCCTTAGTAAGTTCCGCAGATCCTCCAGGGTCCATCAGTAGCTGTTGATAATCTATTAAAAGATAGTCTAATTTTATTGGATTATTGATTACTACTATTATTATTCTAGACTATAGATCATTTAGCTATACATAGTATGTATTTATGAATTTATTTTATCCGTTTTTTATTTATTTTTTTGGATGAAGCATTTAATCTTAAATAAAAAGTGAAGTGATAACTTATCATGGAACGGAGTAATTGACGTGAACTTGATTAGTTTTATCTTTAGATAAATAGTGTCTTCAAATAGTCTGAGCCTATCAATAATTCTTTCGTGGGAAATAAATAAGAGATAGTTGACGATTCACATCATTCCTTATTTTGCTCCGATAATTGAAACATTTTTAATGTTTATCAATGAAACTAGATTTGTAACCTTTAATAAACCGTTATCGAGAAATTACGGAGAACCTGAGGAAGAAAGTATAACAATAGAGACGTCAGAACATTATAAAAAATATATATAAAGCTTTAATATCTTTGAAATCTATAATATAATGTTAATTAATTAATATTAATTGAGATTTTATCTCGTATTAATACGTTTTGTTACATATGCCATCTCTGTTGTGACTGATTTACAGAGAGAGAAAATAACTTATTCATCATTATCATAAACCTTTTTTTTTCTCTTTTCTCAGGCGATTAATCTCTCCTAATTCATTTTCCATCCTTTTCCTCAGCCATTAATTCAGGTTTCTTTAAAGAAAAAAAAATGTACCGTTAGCTGGGAGAAGTGCTAACAACCCTTGTCCAAATCCGGTTAAGTAAGACTAATCCCGTTTAACCGCAGCGCCACATCTTGGGCAACCATTTCAGGACTTGGTTAATCATTAGTTTAGGAGCTTGGCGGTTTAATCTCCCCGTCTTGGAAATAATTAGTCGGGACTAATTTTTTTTAATTTAAGTGATTTTATCATTAAAAATGATCATAAACTCAAAAAGAGACCTAAATTATAAATAGGATTTAGTATAAAAAATCCCAATCGGTTCGTGCATTACCTTCCTCTGCCTTAGTTGTTTTTGGAGCATCTTGGAGCAAGGTTGCTGTCTCTATTTGTGATGAGTCTGCCTGGACTGTTGGTGTGAGGTGTTCCGCACTTTGTCTTCTTTGATGTGATTTCCTTCTGAAGTGTTGCCTTGATGATGACGACGGAATAGGCGAAATATCGACTGGTTGTTTTTGTTTCAGTATTTTGGAAACAAAATATTATTTGGTGAGGATTTTTTCATATTTCTTCCTATATAAGTCGTTTTATTTTCATGAAAACCTGAGATGAAAAAGTTCCCAGAATAATTTCTTTTTATATGAAGGTAGTTCTAAAAGGTTCTAATAGCTAAAATTCTTGCTTTTAGATTTTGGCTGAATACCCTTTTTGAATAATTTTGATGCGACATTCTTGTATGTTCAACCATAGCGCCATTTTGGCTTTAATATAGAATAATCTGGAAAAGTTACTTAGGGCTGAACAATATGTCATTACGTTCTCTGTTCCTTCAATACCTTCTTCTTTTTGTTGTCCTTTTAGAGAATAAAAAATTATTGTTATTCGTGAGCATCCATTTCATTCCTGATACGTTTAAGTATATACTAATTATATACAGTATACAGTATAATATTATGCCGTTGAATACAGCATAATATTTACAAAATTTAATAAATAGACCTCAAACCTAAAGATACTTTATCCCAAATATATGATCTTTATATTCGTTATAAGCATACATGAATTATTTTTTTGTTTTTTTAATTTTATTTTTTTAAGAATGTGATTAATTTTGTCTAAATTAATCACTTATTGATTGAACAGCGTAGAAGGAGTCATTTACCTCATGTTGCTGTGGACCATGGTTTCCAGGGAGCAGTAGCAGACTCTCTATAGTCTTTAAGCTGCCCGGTTATCTTCCCATCGATGAATAACTGTGTCGATGAATATTGACAGATAGGTTAAGATCCATGGATTATGCGTTGTCTCGGGCAGCAGACACACGAGGCCCTGTATTCCTTTTCCCGAAGCAGAAAATCCCTGGACCAAACCTCCGTAAGGCTATTGCCATTCTGGAAAACGACAATGCTATTCTAAATAGAAGAATGGTTATGATGGAGATAACCATTTGGAGGCTTCATTGTTTTCCCGGCTGGAGATCACAAATCAATCGCTTATACTGACAACGCCACCCCGCTTGCCTAAAATTGATCGTTTAAGAATTGTATTTTACATTATCATAGTATTGCCCATGAATTAAAGTTTAACTCGGAATTTACACTTAACTTGAAGGCGACTCTATGTCTTGACAGATGTCTCATGTAACCAATGTATTCTAAGATATTGGTTACGTTCGAAATGGTTATAAAATCTGTAAGCAAGCTGACTGAGAGGTGTTTCACTTGAAACGGCTTTGATTGTTTATGCATTCTGATGGAACACATTTGTTCGCTCTCCTTGGATCCTTAGATGATGAGATCTTTTTTTAGTTTCTAGTTATTTCATAATCCTTAATTGTACAAAATGCTGCATTTAAATTGTTCAAACTTTTTTTTTTAGAGATTTTATTATTGCTTGATACAAAAGAAGTCAATAATTTCATACTTGGGTTAGGGGATTATATTCCATCGAAGAAAATAATAAAACTAGACCATTTCCATAACATTAATTAAAGTAACGGTTAAATCCAAATTTCAACTACAATAGAACGATACGGCCCTTAGCAGTATAATAACTACCTATCTCCCTAAGGTATGTAGATATTAAGCGAGAGAACATGAAGAACTATTGTTGAGGCCACAAAGCCAGAATGTTTTAAAATTTTATAATTATGGTTTGAGATTTTTAAATTGTATAAGTTATTTTTGAATCATTCAAATCTAATGAGTAAAAACCCTTTTTTTTGTCAAAAATGTTTTTCGTTATTTAAAATACGTTTCGACTTACTTTGGTCATTTTTGATTTGATTTCCTTATAAGTCTATTTTTATTTAATTTAAATATGTTTACTGATAAATTTGTACATAGTGTATAAATTAATAGGTATAAAGTATATCAAGTTTGTTTATATACGAGCTGAGCAGCCGATGCGTAAACAGAATTGCTTATTTATTACGGCAACTCGCACCGCCAGACGGGATTAACACACGGTGCAGAGTTCCTTCAGTTCTGCCGTTACGTCCACAGTGTCCACAGTGGAATAATATTGGGACCGTGTCCGCATTTCAGCTCTGAAGCATCTTTCCGCGTAGGAACACTCGATGCGATACTGGTAGCGATGTGATTTTGTCTGGACTCATAAACTACTGTAAACGGTTTTATGATTATTATTACTTTTTTATAAATACATTTAATTTTTATTAACATTTTTTTGTATAGAATATTTTTATTTTGTTATGTCTTTTTTATTTTATTGCAATTATTATGTGTTTTTTTTTTTTTTTTTGTCATTAGTATGTGTGTGTGAGATATTATTATTTTCATTTTTGGTTTCTCACAAGACATCATTTATTTTGAATAAGCAATAAATATTTTGTTATTTTTTTATTTTATATAAATCTCATTATTTTATTTCCATGAAGAGCCCATTGCACTATCCAGCCACTTTAACAAAACATTTATTTGACGGTTCGTGCTCAACCTTTTAATTTGTGAAAGGCAGACGGCCGCCACATTTATTGGTCCTCCGGGGTCGGATCGTGCAATTTGGCTTTTTTAACGTCATAAAATTTTTATTTTACTTAGATTGTTGTTATATTATAATATTATCATATTATAATGGTATTATGATGGTATTATCATTATAAATTCTATTTTTAAAATTATTCTATATTATAATATTGTATCATATATTATTATTTAATATTTTTTCTTTGTAGAAAAATTTATAGGGGCCTTAAACTTGTTTTGTCAACATCTCGTTCCCCAAATTACTTTATTTTACAATTTAACGTCACCTTTTTGTCTTTTTTCATCGTAGAATTATTCCATTGTTTATAAGATACAACATGGAAAACTTAAGCGCTGATAAGCTGGCCAAAATTACGCCCCTACAAACGAAGTTACAAAGCGTAGGGCACAGGATTAAGTCCATTACCGAACAAGGACGCTTAGTTGCTACGGACAATTCACAGTTATTTTTATTTAAGGGTATGTACAAGGAGCTCAAACCCTACTTTGATTCATTTAATGCCGCCTGGGATAACATCATAGAGCTTATGGCTGCATGGGGAGTAACGGACGCCTTTCCAGCACAAACTGATAAATCGCTACGCCAAGCAATAGAGCGTTATTATTATGAATCCTGCGCTATTTATGAACATCATATGAACCCTACACCATCAGCGATCAATGCTACAACGGCACAGAATTCAAACATTAGCGCGCTAAATGACTCTCGAACAGTCCGAGCCAGGCTTCCTCAAATAAATTTACCTTCCTTCAATGGAAATCAAGGAGATTGGCCATTGTTTCGGGACACCTATCGGTCACTAATCCATGATGAGGATTCAATTTCGGATATTGAAAAATTTATCTTTTTAATCTCCTGCCTGAAAGGCCCTGCACTCACGCTAATTAAAGGAGTTGAGCTGCAAGAAGCCAACTATCCCCAAGCTTGGAAGCTGCTCAACGACCACTACAACGACAAGCGGAGACTAGCCAGCGGTTATCTTAAAACCTTGCTAGAATATAAACCGTTCCAGAGCAGACCCTCTGCAAGTGGTCTAAAGCACTTGCTCACTACTGTCGGTGAAAGTATAGATTCATTCAAGCAGTTAAATATCCCTAACGCCGATAATTTCATATTATTCTTTCTTCTCCTAAGATGCCTAGACTCAGAAACTAGGAGAGCTTTCGAAAAACAGCACAGTAAGATTGAATTTCCCACACATCAAGATTTAATTAATTTTCTCAAAGTCGAATGGAGATCCTTGGAATTAACATCT
The DNA here is from genome assembly GCA_037127475.1 of Arma custos. Classification (NCBI taxonomy): domain Eukaryota; kingdom Metazoa; phylum Arthropoda; class Insecta; order Hemiptera; family Pentatomidae; genus Arma; species Arma custos. Next base: position 86,142,132 of record CM073763.1, on the reverse strand, counting down.
GAAGAAACACACCATAACAATGACAACAGCTCAATAAATTACCTCAATAGTAGGCAAAGACCATCTAATAAGGGCATGAAGACTTCTTTACTTGCCGATAAACATGGAGCCTGCCATGCACTCTATACTGATACTCATGCTCCCGGAGAAAATTCAAATTTCCAAATCAACCGATGTCATGTGTGCGGATATCGTCATACCTTGTGGAAATGTGAACGATTTCGCAAAGCCTCCCCAGCAGAAAGACTTGTACTTGTGAAAGGATGGACGGGCTGCACTAATTGCTTGTCAGATAGTCACACGAAAAATAAATGCACCTCCCACAGAAGATGCAAATTCTGTGGCAAATTTCACCATAGTTGGCTACATGACGGGCAACGACAGGAAGAGACAAGCACATCTGCTTCCCCTGCACCCATCAGTACGAGTGGTGTAGTACTGGGCAGCCAATCTCACCATGGCGAGGTTTTGCTAGGGACAGCGGTGATTGAAATTCAGGACGCTAATGGTATTTTTCAAAAGGTCCGTGCCGTCACCGATAGTGGTAGCCAGCACTCCTTCATATTGGAAAGCTGCACGAGGAGATTAGGTCTAAGGTTAGAAGCATCTACGCAAGATATTTCCGGTATAGGCCATGCACCACTCACGGGTATGAAAGGAAAATTGAGTTGCAACCTCCGTTCAAGATTGGCACCTGAAGCTACATCCCACCTTTGCACTGAAGCAATAGTCGTCTCTCGTATTACTGGAAATCTTCCTCATAGCGTAATTCCTACCTCTACTCGAAGTCTGTACAAATCGTATGTTCTGGCCGACGAGGAATTTTGGAAACCTAATTCTGTAGAATTCCTGCTAGGGGCAGATCTTTATTATGAAATAATAACGGGTCGTCCGATCACCATATCCCAGGATGCTCCTAAACTGCTACCAACGATTTTCGGATTTATAGTTGGAGGCCCTTCTAAAAGCCATTCTGTACCAAAGGGCACATTCAGCCTCATAACGCAGTCAACGGAAGAGACACAAGAGGTTATGTCAAAATTCTGGGCGCTAGAAGAGGTTCCCAAGCGGCCCATTGAGTCAGAAGATGAAATGGCGTGTGAGAACCATTTTTTATCCACTCACTACAGGCTAACCTCAGGTCGTTATGTCGTATCTCTTCCTTTGAAAAAATCAGTCGATACTTTAACCAATCCTAAACGACAAGCTCTAAGTCGTCTCAGGAATCTGGAGTTCAAACTCGAAAAGGACCCGCTGTTAAAGGCCGAGTACCACGATTTCATGAAAGAATACTTAGCATTGGGACACATGAGACTTGCCCCCGCTGGCACCTCAGCATACACAATACCACACCATGCCGTGGTAAAAACGCAAAACGGCACAAGAAAATTGCGGGTCGTCTTTGATGCCTCCTGTGGTACAAATTCAGGGTCTCTGAATGACCACATGTATGCCGGACCCAAACTACAATTAGACATAGGGGACATCATTTCAAACTTTCGAATACACCAATTTGTATTTACAGCAGACATTGTAAAAATGTATCGGCAAATTCTACTGAACCCAGATGACAGAAAATTCCAGCATATATTTTGGAGGTTCAGTCCGAACGACAACACACAGGAGTATGAATTATGTACGGTCACCTATGGAGAAAAGGCATCAGCATTTCTGGCACAACGGGCAATCAAGCAGCTCGTTATCGATGAGGGTGCCTCATACCCTCTGGCTGCTGTTGCCCTATTGCAGGACATTTATGTCGATGACATTGCAACTGGTGCTCAGACAGTGCCCCAGCTCATACAACTAAAAGAAGAATTAGTAGCGTTGCTGAGCAAAGCCGGATTTCAGCTTAGCAAATGGTCAACCAACTGCCCAGAACTGATTAACACATTAAGCGAATGTGATGTAAACGACTCACGTATTAGCCTGTCTGATGAAGAAGACTCTCGTATCAAACTGTTAGGCATCCAATGGGATCCTAAGGAGGACATATTTTCTTATGAGATTCAGACGCCGCCAAGAAATCCCACGAAAAGAGCAATATTGTCGGCCATCTCGAGGGTTTATGACCCCCTAGGATATCTTGCACCCGTAATTTTCTACGCTAAGATGATACTGCAAGAGATGTGGAAATCCAAGGTAGATTGGGATGACATCGGCCCAACTACAATTTGTAACAAATGGAATATACTCCTTGATCAACTCCACCTGCTAAGTCAAGTCAAGATTTCTCGTCACTTCGCTACAGGAATACCGGTGTCATACACGATAGTTGGATATAGCGATGCGTCCGAACGAGGTTATTCAGCTGTTCTATACTTACGCGCGGTCACTTCCAATGGCTGCCAAATATCGTTACTTAAGGCTAAGACAAAACTAGCCCCAGTCAAGCCAATGACTATACCTCGTCTAGAACTCTCCGGGGCACTGTTACTGAGTCGCCTCTTTCAAACCTGCAAGCCTCTCATGAGCAAATTGGATATCAATACATCCAAATTCTTCACAGACTCTCAAGTCGTATTGGGTTGGCTTTCTCTTCCACCTGAAAAACTCAACACTTTCGTAGCCCACAGAGTTGTCGAGATATTGGAACTAACAGAAAGGAGTCAGTGGAATTATGTCCGCTCCGAAGAAAATCCGGCAGATTGCAGCTGCCGCGGAATTTTACCTTCAGAACTCATCCACCATCCATTATGGTGGGCGGGCCCCGTATGGCTCTCAACAAAAGAAGACAACTGGCCCTACTTCACCACAGCAGTCTCCGAGAACCTGCCTGAAATAAAGAAAAAATGTAGTACAACGTTGACTACCACAGATAGCTCAAACCTCATTGATTGGATGGAGCGCTTCAGTTCTCATCCTAAGCTTGTACGCGCCACAGCCTATACACTACGCTTTGTGGATAAACTTCGGCACCGAACTACTTCACATGGTACGATTTCGGTACCTGAATACAACAGAGCCGCTAAACTACTTCTGAAATTGACACAGGACCAGTTTTTGAAAGATCGTGGTAAAATATCCAATAATAACGCCATCCGCTCCCTGCTGCCGTTCATTAACGGAGAGGGCTTGGTTAGGGTGGGCGGTCGCCTTCTGAATTCACAACTACCTTATGATGCCAAGCATCCATACCTTCTACCAGCGAGTTGCCACCTCGCAAAATTACTTGTTGATCACTACCACATAATATACATGCATTTAGGACCAACCTCACTTCAAAACATATTGCAGCAAAAATACTGGATTATAGGAGCCAGAGGATTGATTAGTCGACGGGTTTTTAATTGCATTACATGCTATAAGGCCACTCATTCACCCCAAGTTCCCATTATGGGGAATCTGCCATCATGTCGGCTTGAAAAAGGTCAAGTGTTTGCTCATGTGGGAGTTGATTTTGGCGGACCATTCTTCATCAAGGAATCACAGCGAAGAAAAGCATCTCTAGGAAAGGCATATCTATGCCTCTTCGTATGTATGAGCACAAAGGCCGTGCATTTAGAAGTTGTCTCAAAATGCTCTACTGACGCCTTCTTAGCGGCATTTCAGCGCTTCGTAGCCAGAAGAGGAAAACCATCTCATATGCACTCTGACTGCGGCACTAATTTTGTCGGAACGGCCAATCGACTCAGAGACCTGATGCTCTTGTTACGATCCTCTGAGGCCCAAGAGAAAATCACCCGACACTTAGTCCCGCAGGGGATTCAATGGTCCTTCAATCCGCCCTCAGCACCTCATTTTGGCGGTCTATGGGAGGCCGGCATAAAATCTTGCAAGACGATATTACACAAAGTTATAGGGGAAACCCCCCTTACTTTCGAAGAGCTTGCAACGTTATTTTGTCGCATAGAGGGAGTCTTAAACTCTAGACCCTTAGCCCCTCAAGGATCTGATCCAACCAGTGTGGATTGCTTGACACCGGGTCATTTTTTGATTGGGAGGCCACTCATCGCTATCCCAGAGGAACAACTCCCGGACAATGAAAGCATCCTGCAACGTTGGAAGATTGTTCAGCAAAAGGCACAACACTTTTGGTCAAGATGGCGGATGGAGTACCTGAATCAATTGCAGCAAGAAAAAAATGGACGAAGGATCGTCCCAATCTCAATATCGGAGATCTGGTCATCGTCAAAGAGCCAGGCTCACCCCTGAACTCATGGCCATTAGCTCGAGTGGCCGAAACTCACCTTGGCAAGGATGGAATCGTGCGAGTAGCCACTATCCGCACCTCCACAGGTCTCTACAAAAGGCCAGTAGCCAAACTCGTCGCACTAACTCCCATCAACGACGCAGATTAAAATAAAATTTAACTAAATTTTGGTGGGCGGGATGTTGAGGCCACAAAGCCAGAATGTTTTAAAATTTTATAATTATGGTTTGAGATTTTTAAATTGTATAAGTTATTTTTGAATCATTCAAATCTAATGAGTAAAAACCCTTTTTTTTGTCAAAAATGTTTTTCGTTATTTAAAATACGTTTCGACTTACTTTGGTCATTTTTGATTTGATTTCCTTATAAGTCTATTTTTATTTAATTTAAATATGTTTACTGATAAATTTGTACATAGTGTATAAATTAATAGGTATAAAGTATATCAAGTTTGTTTATATACGAGCTGAGCAGCCGATGCGTAAACAGAATTGCTTATTTATTACGGCAACTCGCACCGCCAGACGGGATTAACACACGGTGCAGAGTTCCTTCAGTTCTGCCGTTACGTCCACAGTGGAATAATATTGGGACCGTGTCCGCATTTCAGCACTGAAGCATCTTTCCGCGTAGGAACACTCGATGCGATACTGGTAGCGATGTGATTTTGTCTGGACTCATAAACTACTGTAAACGGTTTTATGATTATTATTACTTTTTTATAAATACATTTAATTTTTATTAACATTTTTTTGTATAGAATATTTTTATTTTGTTATGTCTTTTTTATTTTATTGCAATTATTATGTGTTTTTTTTTTTTTTTTTGTCATTAGTATGTGTGTGTGAGATATTATTATTTTCATTTTTGGTTTCTCACAAGACATCATTTATTTTGAATAAGCAATAAATATTTTGTTATTTTTTTATTTTATATAAATCTCATTATTTTATTTCCATGAAGAGCCCATTGCACTATCCAGCCACTTTAACAAAACATTTATTTGACGGTTCGTGCTCAACCTTTTAATTTGTGAAAGGCAGACGGCCGCCACAACTATATTTGATAAAAATAATAATAGAAATATTTATTTCGTAAATTAAACAAATGCCATTTGGCACATATTGTTTGGAAATAATGCTAATAATTTAAACATTAATTATGATTTTTCACGCCTGTGCATATATTCATCATTTTGGTATCCTGTCTTTCTTTTTTAAATGTTATTTTAATGAAGAATGGATTTGTAAAATTATTTCTTTTTTTGGATTTAAAAAAATCGTTTATTCTTTTAAATGGTTTACTGATTATTATTTCATAAAAAAAAAAATTAAAAGGTGTAAAAGATCCTTGCTAAGTGCTTAGTGATAAACGTATTTGCCCATATTTTTAAAGTAATTCAAACCTTAAGATATCGGTAATATGAAAACCGGACTCATTTCACTTTCAAATATAACAACTCATATATTCATATATTTTTTAGTTTGATATTTTAATAGTTTATAGACTGTTCACGATTTATGAAATAAACGATTTTTGACTTATTTTTTATTAAATAGAGAGAAAATATGAAGGATAAGAGATCTTGTGCTGTTGAAGATAATTCCCTGTTCGACACGGACTCGTGAAACACCTTAACCTTTTGCCTTATCTCTGAGCAATGCAGGATATTTCGAAATTTATTGTTACCTAGAAACAAAGGATCGTTTCATTTCAGAAATGCCATCGATCGGTTTCGACGGTGCCGAAATTTCATAACGTTTATTCTCAAAGTTTCTCATGATTTTGTTAATATACTTTAAAAGTTTTATATCATATTTATGAATTAAAATAAAATAAAAAATAAATGAAGCAGCCTATACAGTATTTTACCACTTTATATAGTAATTTAGTTTGCTTGCGAGTATTAAATTGATTTAGGCTAAAATAGCTACTCCGGACCAATTAATCCACTTTTAGTCTTATTTTATATTTTTCATTTAATAAAATGCATTATGTTTAATGGTTTTAATGGGTTTTAGGTTAATTTTTTAAAATGTTTAAATGCCTTAAAATTGGTCTGTCGCAACTAACTATGTATATAAAATATGCAATTATAATTTTTTATATTTTATTAGATGTTAAATACTAATAACGCCGGTTTGGAAGTAAAGGTCCACTTTTTGCTATTCTGTTTATCAATCTATACTTTAGCCAAATTTTCACTTCATCATTAACAAAAGGTTAAATTTAGTCAATAATAATTCAATATATTTATTTTAAAAAGAAAAGATTTGCGCTGGCCGGGATTCGAACCCGGATCGTCCGACTCCGTCTCGTCCGTCCCGACTGAGAGGCGACTCCGGTAGCTCAATTGGTAGAGTGCTGTCGCGGAGAGAAGGACGACCCGGGTTCGAATCCCGGCCGCAGCAGATCTTTTCTCTTCAAAATAAAAATATTTAAAAATTAAAACAATTAACAAAATAATAATTCAATATGATGGTTATTCTTATATTGTCTATAATTAAATCCTATTCAGCAACAAACCTCATTACAAAAATGTTAGTTGATCACTACCCATAAAAGCTACTGATATTACACTTTTCTCTATAAAAAAGAAAAATAGATATAAATCTAACAATAAATATTAATCTATTTTTTTTGTTTATTTTAATTTGATAATCTTCTAGATTAAAAAAAAATCGTTTGATTATTAAAATGTATTATTTAAAAAAAATAATGGTTTCCAGATTAAAAAAAGATGTATGATTCTTACATGGCCTCAAAATTTAGTGTGTTACATCCTAGTATAGCAAATATTATTTAAAAAATATTTATTATTGTTATTAACTATTAAAAAATAATCAATACATTATTAAATTATTATTCTAATATTTTTTCACGCACCTCAAATTAACTTTTAATTTATTACTTGATTAGATTAGATTCTTAAAAATTATAATTGAATAAGTAAAAAAGAATCTTCAAACATTTTCCAGTTCATTAAGAAAGATAAATGGTGCCTAATGAAGAGGAAATATAAATGGATTTTAATTGATTAGAAGCCAGTAATAAAATGGTTGTCAATTTTCTGGCTGAGTGGACTGCCGAGTTGGAACGGGGAACGGACTGTTTACTGGCCGACACCCCAACCAAACTTTTTTGTCGGCTCTTACACCGCTTCAATTTTTTTTCTTTTCTCTTTTTCATTCCAGTTTTTTCCCATCCTTTTTCGTCATCCGATACTGAAGCTTATTTTTTAGGGTTTATTCTGTGTGGCCTGTGTGGAAGAGACGTGAATATTTTTAGGTTTGACAATTTTCTTCTAATCATCCGTTTGACCTTGCGTTCTGACACTACTGTCCTCAGGTCAATAGTCGCTAATGGAGGCAGAACTTTAATTTTTCACCATTTTTAGTTTCCTGAACAAAATTTTATATAAACTGCAAGATCCCTTTTTATTAATTATGAATTTAAATTAAATGCCATTCTGGGATATATAGTACAACTGCCGACTCTTAAGTATATTCATGTTTAACTTAGTTATGTAACAAGTTACAAACTGTTGAATATCCTTTGCGTATTAGCATACAATCTCGTTAATAACCACTCTCTGTAAACACTTTCTATCATTAAAGGGGCCTTAAGGGTCGGTGAAACTTTTCTTATTAATGTTCAAATGAATTGAATTGCTTGTACGGTCTTCTTGTAGAAAGATTGGTCATTATCCTGCTTTATTATTCATCATTAAATAATAATGTTCATATGAAGTATTTTATCAAGATGAAACTAAATCTGATCAAAACTTCATTCAAAAAAAGCTGAACCCCTAAAACCCATGAAGGGTCTTGCGTTCTAAGGTAATTTGGCCAAGATCTCACTCAACCGGCAGGCATTTTCCTCAATTAAGACTAGGTATATACTCTTTATAAAGGCTGGTTGAGCCCAAAGAGGGTTTTCAGATTCCCTCTGAAGTCCCTATAAAGAGTATACTTTTAATTAAAGAAAATACCTGTGGAATGAGGATGATCTTAGTCTAATCTGCTTCCTGCACAGTCCATGTCCAAGAAATAGTAGAGCCATGTACCATGTATTTAGCGTACGGCCCTTCATGGGTATAAGTGGTAGATACCTATTTTCAACATGGTTGTGGTACAACGTTTTCGCTATCTTTTTCAGCATATTCTGTCCCGTTTGGTGTTAAAAACACTAAAGCCACCCCCAAATTTCAGAAAAGAACCTTAAGTCTTACCTCGCTTTCGTGCATTAGAAATTCTATTTTTGTGTTATAAACCGGACAAAAAAATAATAGTTAATTCAAAGAAATATATCAACTTTAGAAACATAAAAATAAAAATACCTTAAATCAACATTACACCTACAACTGCTGTGTCGTAACCTAGTTGAAAGCTCAACTGAAGAACAACCTCAATGTCACAACCTACCCCCTTTCGATTTTGATTAGTATTTCATAGCAGCTTGAACCCGTTAGCATTTTATTTCAGCTCGTCCTTGTAATTTTTTCCCGATTAATTAATTTTATGGAAGTCACGGCAAAAAGTAAAGGCCCCTCGATTCTTTTCCTTTTGGTTTATTGTTTTCAATAATGATTATTTGAAATTGAATATGAAAAAAATATATTTTATTCTCAAGATGCCTAGAATTAAAAAAATCAGTAAAACAAAATAAATAAAATACGTTCTTCTTTCTTTTCTTTTTCTATTATATTAACAGGATTTTGCACGAAAGTTTCAGGCTATCTCTAAGTTGATTATGGGAACCCAACTAACATTCCTTCTTTTGAGGGTCTTAGGTTGTTCTTCTTAATTAACAAACATCCACGGACAGTTCTCAAAACCACGCGCACGTTTCAGTTGTCCACGCTCACATACACGAGCTTTAATTATGTACATGATAATCCTAAATAGGACCTATTTGAAATAAGCAATTCTGCAAGTTGCTTTCTCATTTATTTTTGATTCTGCAAAAGGCTATTACTTAGGTAAATGTTTTTCTCGGGATTTACTGCTGCATATTTCACCGGTTTCTAAAATTATCCGCCATTGTTCTCTCTACTTCTCCTTTCGGCCGACCTACTTCCTTCTAAGGGGACCTTTCTTCCTTTTGTATCTTGAAGGATATTAAAAAGAAATAAAATGTAGTACTTATATCCTATCATTAAATTAATTAAAGGTATTATTAGATTATAGTTGTTAGTTGGAGATCTGCTCTGGATTATGAATTGTATTATTGTATTATTAATTTTATTATAAAAAAAAGAAAAATATCTTTATCTATGATTTACTACTCCGTTTGTTTTTCATTGACTTGGATAAATATCTGATTGCTTTTCCAGACTTTACAACATATTTTTTAATTAATAGTTTATAGTACTATATCCTTTTTTTAATAAAAATTATTCTTTTTGTTTGTCATAATCGTTTATTTTTATGATTGCTCCCTAAGGATTAAAAATATATATTATTCGCGTATGGTCGATATAAAAACAGTAATTTAATTGAAAATCACAATAACTTTTGTGAGAAATCTTTTTCAAAATTTTTATATCCTATCCTTACTATATTTTATACAATCTTTTATTGAATTTAAATACAGTTTTAAAATCATACTAGTTCTTAAAAACTACTGCTTATGTTATAGTAATATTATTATACATATTAAAAATCTAATAAAAAAAATACTACTAAATTTCAAGTGAAAATGACATTGACTATTATTAACTAATGTTCTATTTTTAAATTATTTGGATGCTCCAATTCTTTACATTAACTTTTATAGAATTTCAATACATTTTTTTTCATTTTTCTTTTCGGATTTAAAAAAAAATATTATTTTATATAAACTTTTGTTTGTTCATTAGATTATTTTTTCATCAAAATCGTTCCTTAAAAGTTTAAAAATAATATACAATTTAATTTTGATTAACTAACAAATAATAACTTAAAAACTTGAAATTCATAACTTGAAAATCATAACAACTATAGTGAGAAAGCTTATTTTTTTAATATTATTATTAATAAGGTACGGCGATATTTGATATATCTAATGTTATATATACTTTTATTGTGTTTAATACTTTTTTTTATTTGTTTCTTAAGAACTAAAAAAAAATATTATTTAATTTCCATCGAAAAACAAACAGTAATTTAAATGAAAGTTATTTTAACTATTATGAGAAATTCTATAATATTACTTTATAGGAAATTCGTGTGTCATAACCTTCCCATATTTTATACAAACTATTATTGAAGTTTAGTTCATTTGTAAAATTATTTTTAGCTTTCTTTCCTTATCATTCTTGAACTATGTAATTGCAAAACATTCATTGTTTCTCAGAACGGCTATTGTTTTTCTGAATGCAACATTCTGTATTATAAAAATAAACAAAACAGTCCTTATTGTGTTTATTAATTGAATGTAGTTGCTCAAAACATTGTTTAATCGTTCATCATCTTGTTAAGTTAAGCAAAAAAAAATCTGATTTCTTTACTAAATTTCATTTTGGCTAACAAATAAATTTCATGTTTAGTAAATTTTACCATCACCTAATTATTTGATTAAATTTAGGATCTATTCCTATTTTTTCATGTTATATAAAAAACTATAGATTTATGCATTATTTTAAAACAGTTGAATTGTTATATTATAAAGCAGAATATTTTTTTTAAATTTAGACAGTTTCATTCGTATTTATTAGTTGATTATCACCTAATTGTTTATTTAATTTTATTTGTACATCTCTCTTATACTATTTAGGTCTAATTATATGTTTTCTAGTTATAAAATACTTTTCTTTATCTATTAATTATATTATTGTATGATTGTTAGATTGTTGTATTGTCAAGCAGAAGTTCCTTTTTTTCCATTGCTGCATTAGACTATTAATACAATTCGCGACGGCTACACTCTGGAGGAAATTGACCCCCATCTCCACCTCTTGAGATCATTCTATTTTGCAATAAAATATTGTCCCAGTGAGTCAACATTTTGATAATCATTGGGATTAATGGGATTGTTTTTTGTGAGGTATGTTCCGTCATCGCTCGATCAGTAATGTGAAGATTCGCCTCCTTTATCTTATCTAAATTGTTTCTTGATACCTTATCTAATTCGATTTGGAAGCACTTTGTTTTCTTAATGGAATTGGGTTAGTTTTATGGAGGAACTATGTCATCCCATTGTATTCGGTCGTTACATATTAAGTATCTGTTGTCTAAGAAAAGGCTGCTTAGTAAAGCAACATTTTTATTCAAAATATTTACCCCCATTTTCTATACATTTTCCCCAACGTTGTACCATATTTTCAATCCCAGATTTGAAAAATTCAGGGTTTTGTGATAATTTAAAGTTTGAAAATGCATTTTCGACTAGTGAATCATTTTTTAAAAAATTACCCTTTAGTAAGTTAACCAAATTTCTGAACAGATTGACATCTGTTGTGGGAGGACTTCGTAATCTAGTTCGTTTAGTTTCTTCACTGTCTTTCAATATCACGTTGTCGTGTAAGACAAAATTCTTTAAATTTCGTTGCATTATATTAATATCCCTGCAGTGTCCAGATGGTTTCCCTTCTGGACAGAAAGGAGAAATGAATTAACCTTTGTCACCAGCTGAAAATTTCTCAAACCAACGAGCACTATGTCCGTTTTACAACACCCTTCTCTGAACGCGGTAGTAATGTTTCTTGCAGCTTGAGTTTCCGAGTGTCCAAGTTTGAACTCATACAACAACAAATCTAGTGTGTTTCCATGGTCATTGTATATCAAACAATTTTCGTTCAATTCATAGTAAATATTATCAATATATAGAGGATTAAAAAGAGCCCATTGCAATCTGTAATGCTAAACATAGTGAACTACTACAGTATACTAGTTTACTAACATACTAAACTACTACAGTATACTAGTTTACTAACATAGCATTTTAACTTGCGGACTACTGATCCTTGAGTTAAAAGCTCAGTAATTCAGCCGTCTACACACTTCCTGCTTCCCTTTTAAATGAAAAACAGATGTAGTTACAGTATTGTTTATTTAATTAACAATTTTTTGGTTAGTGAGAGGAATAAAATTTACATTAATGCAGTTTGTAGGTCGTCGAGTGAAACAGTTACTATTTTTAACCCATCTTTTCTTATGTAACCGCAAAGGAAGTTGCCTTATAGGATTAATATATTCTTGTGCTGTTTTCCAAGTATATTATAAGTTTTTAGATATTTTTAGACATAGCCTTCGTTTTTGATCTTTCGTTACTTTCTTTACGATAGGTCATACTTCAAAGCTTTTATAAATTTTATATCTTGATGTATTTAAAAAATTAAAAATTATTGGCGTGTTTCATCTTTTATTTTTGTTCTAAAATTTAGTGGTATAAAAATATATTGGCATATCATAATTTAATTTTCTCGACATAACCTCAATAATTAATCTCTGACATAAGTTTCAAAAGCCCCTCCTAGTTGGACATGTCTTTTAAATATCCAGTTTTAATTACTTAAACTTCCCTGTTAGAGATAGATAACAGGTTGTGAAGTAAGTTGAAGTCAAGTCCCTTAGAACGACCCTATTAAGTACGAAATAAAAGAACTTTCTGAGGCCAAAGAATGAAAGGCCTAAGTCCTCTATCCTTTTAGGGCTTTCGTAAAAGCAGCTATAAATTAATTAATTATCTTGTAAAGCGGTTAATAATTACAGAAACTTATCCCTAATATTAGGCTTAGGGCTTTTTAAGTTCTTTTTCTGCGACATATATTACAAACCTTAGAAGTTTCCAACTTTTCTAATCGTTCTTAAATTATATACAATAAGTTATAATATAATACTATTTCTTTTCACTTGATTATTATACGTTAATTTACATATTTCTTCTAGTATTTTGTCTATTAATTTCATTATTTCATTAAAGGAATCAAAAGTTAAAAGAACTGAAAAAAGATTCTGATTAATTGATAAACATACAACCATTTTTTAAGCCACTCACATTTTTTTATGTTAGTTTTATTGGACTATAATAAAATTTTTATACAGGAAAATACAGGATTAAAAGCTATTACTTAAGGTTCTGTTCTGATATTTGGGACTCGCTTTAGTGATTTGACATCCGCATACCGAAAAGTCTGTTCTAAAATGTAGCTAAAATGTCACTGTATATTTAAACACTGACCATAATTTTATTTTATAATTCGATACTATGCAATACATTTATAGATATCTATTAATAAACGAAAGGATAGACAGTATTAAAGAACGACTAACGACACAGAGGAATATTTGACATGTAGCTAGTTGTATAGTTAAACAATGATGGAAAGTGATTGCATTTTTTTTTAATACAATACATTTATTATAAATATCTATTAACAAGCTGAAGAATAGATTACATAATAGCCCTACAAGGTACATAAACCTAGCGATTATGGATAGTCCTTGGATGTGAAGCATAGGCTATATTCAAGAGGCTTTTCAATTCAAGTCTCTAAAAAGTTAAAATATTTTAAAGTAAACTTGAATTCCTATCCAAACCTATTCCCCGCGCCTGCCTTTTATTTTATTTTTTTAAACAATACCGAGTTATATTAATGCCCATGGATTGACCCTCTGGGATATGGTGCTCTTCCTGCCTCTTTAAAGAGTAAAGTACTCTAAATTGAAAGGAACATCTAATGGTAATTCGCCAACAAAGATTCTTATAAAAACCTTTGAAGTTTTATGTTTTAAATTTTAGACTGAAAAAAGGTTCCTATGAACGCTTATCAATAAACTTTACGACACTAGATATCTACATCAGCCCCGGTCAATAAGTGGTTAAGTCGAACTATTTCCAAAATGAGTTTCTTGTTTTTAGGGAAGCGGATTCTTATTACTTTGTTGTGAATGAGGGGGGCTAAGCCAGGAATTGACTTGATATGGAGTTATTGCTTATATTGCAATTCAATTTCAAGCACAAAACTAAGAAAATGATGCATGATGTATATATTAGTTGTACTTAATTCATACGACCTAATTTCCTAACTAGCTTCTATATTTAGAAGTAAAGAACGGGATCTTATTCTATTGTTCGTTAGCTAGGTCGAAGTGTCCTACATGGAGCGACTAGAGCTGAGAGGAGAGGTTTACTTGGCTCCCGTGCTGTGCTGGCCTCGACACAGTCACGTAGAGGATATTGTGCCACCTTCTTCGCGCTATGTTCTTGTTTACAGTTTGGCCGTTATTATGCTACTGTATCTTCATCTTTGTTTATCCTGTGCATTTCGTAAATAAAAAATATTGATACGATTTCCTGCTGATTTGATGTTGAAATTAACACGTCCATCTAAAAAAACAACACAAAATACTACCTTAAAAAAATAGAATATTAAATCAATAAAACAATCAGTTCTATTAATGGAAGGGATTAGAGATGATACAGCCGATTTTACTCTCCAAAGCAGCATTTTCCCTCTAATTAAGGTTTGGTACTTTATTAAGGCTGGGTAAGCCGTCGGGTGTTCTCTAGGTCTCTCAGGGACAATTCACGGCTGTTGATAGAATAAATAATTAATCAAGCACAGACGGTCTTTAATTCTGAATCCAGAAAGTGATGTATCTCAGCTTTATTTTCTAATCCTTTAGAATTTTGTTATGTTAAATCGTATCATACCAGTTTTAGCCTACATACCTAAAAATATTGTGCAACAATAATATAATAAGCATAATATTTGGATTGATAATAAATACCTTAAACTTGACTCATACATACAAAAAACAATTTGTCAGTAAAGGAGAAACGTTTCTGTTGATTTTTTAAAATTATTGCAGACTCATATACATATTTTTTACGAGTTTATAAGGATGGTTTATATTTTATCATATAAGCATAATTCACAAATCCCATTTCTTTAGTAGTGAATAGATACTCCTGGTGGTCGTAATACTTATTTGGCGAGTCAAAATCGGTGGCTGATTCACTGCGGCTAAATTAAAATGTGCAGACCTTTAATATTTCCCTAATTTTCTTTATTCATCATAGTCCATCCTCTCTATCGTTCATCCGGTTGAGGCATTTTCTTTATTTCTTTGCCACATTTATTTTATGTTAATTCCAGGCTTTGAAATGTTGCACCTATCTTAGTAGGTGAACATTAGAGTTAAAAAAATACTGTCGTGTATCTTAATCGAGGAATTTATTTTCAGCTAGAACATAATTTCCCTGCGTTGAAATGTCTATTTATTTATATAATTCACTTGAAGGAATCAATTTAGACTACTTTTTCCGTTTCCTCACCCCTTGCTAACACCGACCCTCGTTGGCTTAGCAATCTAAATACAGGGACAAAGATAGCTGATGAGTCCACAAAGCCTCAGGGCCGTACGTGATGATGATGATGCCTTTGGCCAGTCGCTCTAACTTTGTTTGTTCTCTGTTAGTAAGGTAATTGGTTAACCTTGTGTTGTTTCCTTAGTGGCCCACTCCAGGCAATTCCACTGTTAGTCTTATTCGTTTATTTTATTTAACGGTTTTTATAATTATGAGTTGTACTGTACTCACTATCAATCTTAAAGGAGAAATAATGACATAATTTGATGAATATTATTTTTTTTTATTTACTTAAGAAATGTTTAGTACAATCCTCAAGAATTATTATTGAAATTTCTCAGGAAGAATCACGCTGATGGAAGCTCTACAGAAAATTCTGTATTGAGAAAATCGACGCAAGACAAATCCCAGCAAACAGATCTGATCGGAATTTGGCTAGTTTTCAATTTCCGGTAAAGTTTAACGACCTGTCAGAAATAGCGCATGGAAGTCTGGGGAAATTGTGACCTGATTCTAAGGCTGCTCTTATCTGAGTTGTCTAAGTTTTTGTAATGTTTGTATTCTCCTAAATCCTACATTATTTTTTATTTATTTATCCATTTCCACTCTGTTAAACAAGTTTAATTTTCTTTATGTTTCGTAATTTAATACGAGAACATTTACTACTTCCTAAAAAGATGGAATGGAATTGAAGACGAAAATACTCGATTTTTGGTTCCACCCCGCATCATTATAGTATTTTCTTTTTAAGTTTTACTTCCAAAGTGTCTGTATACGAGTGTATCTTTCAGTTGGATTAAGAATTGTTATGTGTTTATTTTTCCTTTCACAAGATAGTCTCTACTCTCTTGGGTCTGGGTCTTTATTAGTTAGTTATACAGAGCAGCTGCATTTTGATGACAATGAACTCTCTTCTGATTTGAGTTTACTGTCCCTTACTAGTGCTTAATATTAATATCCTTTCTAGAAATTATAGAGAATACGGGTTGATCATCCTTCATTGTATTCTTTAAGTTTGTTTTTACTATTAGGGAGCAGGGTAACTCAGTGAGTAGAGTTGCTATGCCGAATATTCCGGATTCAAACCGGGGTGTGGCAGTTGTGGTTGATCCTTGTGAGGTATGACATCCGTTCTGGGCTCACCCAGCCTCTGTCTAATGTAGCTGTAAAGGCCTCAATTGATCTCTGACAAATTACCCCCCTGCACACCATTATCCTAGAAACAGTATAGTCCTAGAACCAGTTCCTAGCATGTACTTACTAGTCTTTTATCAGGCCCCTTCATAAATAGTAGTAGTAAAAAGTTTTACTATTGCTAGTTTTACTACAGCTTAATTATTAGCACCTGTTACCTCATGTTGTACATGCTCATTTGATTAGTCGGACTTGCCTCTTTTATCCTCTGACAAGAATACAGGATCCTATTTCCAATAAAAGGCTCGCCCGAAGCGGATGTTGGAGGAAGCAGATAAAGCATTTAGTTATTTACAATGGAGGTGCTTACAAAGGAAGCTATCGGGGCTCAATCAGGGTGGGCTTGAAATGGAGCCGCGGCCATTGTCGGATCCGATTGGACAATTACTTGGCGAGATAAACACTTCCGATTGGCTAAAAAATCCCTTTCAAAAGGGCGGCATTCACCTGTCTGTCGGCTTGTGTAACCCTTTCTTGTTACGGCCTTACCTTTGTAAGTCCTCCACAATCCGGGGATTGTAGCGACTGACAATCTCGTTCCATATAATTGCTTCAGGTATCATGAACTGATACATCCTCGTGTTTGTGTCTTCTTTTCCTCTCAGTAGTTTCAAAAATAAACATTAAGGTTATTGTTTGTTCATTAATTTAACGTACATGTATTGGAACTCTTGAAAATACTTTATCAATAATTCGGATGGTGAATATTCCTGCGTTACAGTCCTAAATCCCGAGAAAGCGACTGATTAGAAGAAAATCGGTTTGGAGTCTGTCAAGATTACTGTTGCAAAATGTGTTATCGATCAAATTATCCATCATTATGATATATTAACCAGGAAAGACAAAGTATATTACCAAATAGTGTTATTTTAAATAGTATATAAGTATATGTTTGTTTGTTTATTCATTCATTTTACGTCATTTTATACTGCTATGGCCAATCAGACGATGCTATAGTGGGAGCCTAAATTTTGCCTATCCAGGTTTAATTAGGATCTTTAAGGAGTACCTTACTCCGTACAGGCTTGGGACCCCATTTAATAATCTTCCGAAGGACAGGGTCTTTTACTCTTTTAAAGAGCCATAGGGCCACCTGCCGGGGCTGCGAAAGCGCCACCTTGGGCATGGAAGGTTGTTATGCTGACCACTAAGGCACAGGTGATTATGGTTATTTATAATAATTGTTTCATCTACTTTGTATGTTGTTCACTGACAGAGATCTACAATATGTATAGAAACATTCAAAATTTTGAATAATTTTAGCTAACCGTATACATACAATGGAGGAGAAAATAAGGTGATGGTCAAAACTAATATTCCAAAGAATTAAGAAACTATGTATTAGACAATTATTCGACACACCTTTTAGATCTTTATTAATAATTTATAGGCTCAAGTATGGGAGTAAAGGAGATTACGATAAATATTGACTCCCATAATGAACTTCCATGATTGTGATCATTAAGTCTGACAAAGACACGCAATGTACGTCGAAAAGTTGGCTTCTAATACCGTTTCTTTATTTACCAAACATAGTTTCATTATTTATTTGGGATTTTATTATGACCTTCATTAACTCATCCATTTTATTTTAATAAGTAGTTTTACTATTTTACAAGCCATTTCTTCACTGTCTAGGGACTGAGGTAGCTCAGCACCTATAGTAATTATTAGCGTATATTATAAGCTGTTTTATAAACAATTATACTATTAGGGAACAAATTAAAAGCTATGTATAAGAACCTGCATCAGCTATTTTTTTTTTTATTATACTGATATTTTATTAATCATTAAATAAGGCGAACGGATTTCGGAAATAATTTAGCTTTTAACAAAATTCATATCACTTATTTCTTTTAGATGCATCGCATAAAATTTACCGTAGACCTTGTTACAAGTTTAAAAAATATCAGTTTAACATACTATTTTTAATATCATTAATAATATTAAAAGATTTACATACAAATAAAAAGCATATACAAGTTTATTGCTATGCATTATTATTGATATTATAAATTACTAGCGTCCTTGCCCGAAGACTGAAGGATCAAACGAAAGTTCTAAGTCACAACTTTCAGCTATATTTAGCTTTACGATTCTGTTCGCTGCACCTTATCTAAAGAGTTTTCGTACATATTTCTTCCTCTTGGCGCGCTTGGTATAAATATTCTATAAGACTTTTTTTAGATCGTCGATTTGGGCCAAGTAAACACACATGGCAGGGAAATTCTTAGTTGCACTATGTAAACGAAATAAACTTTCATATTCAAAATAATAAAAATTGGATTCAATGTTCATTATTAAAAATCAGCCCGCGAAACGTAATTTATATCATTATTTGAAATGATTATAATTATTTTAAGCCATTTTTTTGTTGTAAATAATCGCTTATGTATTTCAGAGATCTGGCTTCCGTTTTACTTTCATTTGGATGTTGTTTGGTCCAAATGGCAAAATTGCAAATGGAAAAATATCTTCTTAGCAGGCATTAAAGGCCTTGGGGGCAATGAAGAATATATTAGCAATATCATAAAATATTAATTTAATGACATTAATAATGTCAGGATGTTAAACCCAACAACCAAAAGAATATTTCAACCTTCTTTGTATTTTTCACTATAAGCCTTTAAACTTGTTTTTTTACTGTATTTTTAAATTTAATTCAATTTTAAAATTAGGTAAAATGATTAGTATTATGCAGGAATTAGGGACATTTATGTTTTCAAATGATGTATATTTACCGTTGTTTGTCGTATATTTTCTATCGTATATGAGGTACTTTCTGTATAGTTAAACTTCGTTATTTCTTCTTCAAATATGTCCCCACTATATAAATTTAAGTAGAAATTATGTATATGTCTGATTCCGAATGATATATTTTCGATTATCAATCATTATTTTCTATTTTAAATGTGGTACTTATCGTAAATATAAAAGCTAATTACTGAGACTTATTAAGGAGCCCTTTGCGTGCCTCAGGTTCTTTCACGGGCGCTTGCTTGTGATGCTTTCTAAGCATGGTTCACGCCTTAAGGAGAAGCGCTTTCACTTCTGTGCTTAATTACTAGTCGTGAGTAGTAAATAACTTAGAGACTGTGGATTAGTTTTCTTACACTCACTATTTAGTGATTTGTAGCTTACGAAGCGTGACCATTGATGATTCAATGCATATGCTTGATGATCCTAGAACTTTTCCATATAAAAAACTTCCACACATCATATACTCTGCTACGGAACATTGACAAAGAATGCCAACAAGAGGTATTCCCAGACATTATGAGGCTTTTTTATTTTTGACTCAATTTCTATTCGTATCTTTTATATTATTATTTAAAACGATTCCATTATCCTTAACTTCTATGCGTATCGTTAGTAACGTTCTATGCATTCTAGTTTATGATTGGACATATCAAAGCGTAAATGTTAAATTAATGGTTAAATACTTTGAGAATTGAGAAAATATAAACTTTCTCAGATATCATTTACAGTCAGTAATTTTGAAGTAAAAAAACAAAACAAAAAAAAAAACGATTTCAGTATCTCGGGTTTCCGAGCTTGACTTTTTTCTTACTTTGAAAAGAGTAAGTTTTATTCAGAAACCCCTTTCAAGAAGTTTTATTCCTTAGAGCTGTAGCTCCTGTTTTGTCAAGAAGTATATCCCTTCTTATATTTCATCGTTTTATTTATGATTTGTGGTTGAAACTTTGTCGTCTCATCGTAATATTTCCAACAATAGTAATATTGATTGTAATACTTCCACATATTTAGGACGTTCATCCTCCTTTTGTCATTTAAAACCATAAAGTAACTTTCACTTATCTATAATATTCATAACATTCCTGCTCACTGGTCATTATTTAGTCTAATTGCAAGACTAAAATATTGACATTTACCTACCTTTGGGCATTGTAAATAAAATGACTATTGTAAAATAGTAAAATAAAGTGACTATTGTAAATAAAATTAAAGATATTTTAAAAGCTAAAAGATATTAAATACAAGAGGAGGAGGATTAAATTATAGAATGGACATTTAGATGATGAAGGTTTATTTCGGATTATTTTAGATTGGAAAATCATGACACTCGGCTAAGAAATTAAATCAAAGAAAATATTAAATAATTATAAATTTACTAGCCGGTCTAAATCATTTCATAATAGGTTTTTCTGGGATGCTTACACGAACAAAGAAGTTACAAATTATTTGGTCGTTGTTAGATGAACCTTTTATGTCTTATGTCTATGTCTTAATTTAAAAATATTATTTAATGCCTTCTTAATGATTTACTATTGTATTTTGAAAAGTAGTATTTGATTGATTAAGCTATTACTACTTTACTACTGTAACTAGACTAAGACTAAGAGTCTTGAATTCAGTACGTGGTGAAGAATGTACTGTTTCTTGGAGAACGGTTGCGCTGGGAGGTGATTTGTCCAAGATTATCCTTAACCGCCAGGATTTCTTTCCTATTTTGTGTACCCCCTTGATGGAGGCTAGGAGGGTCTAGGCTCTGGTTATTAAAAGATAAAATAAAATAAAATCTACCACAGCAGGATTTGAACCGAGGACTTTAGGCAAGGTGATCCAGAATTCTACCACTGGGCCAATCCGCTCGTGATAAAGTTATTACATTAGTTACATAAAGTTATTATATTAGTATTGAAAAAAACCTATCCTCCAATTTTCCATCTTTTGCTATTTAATTAGCTGTTAGCTGTTGAATATGTTCATTCTCCTTTCCATGGTTTTGATGTTGTTGAATAAATACCTGACCATTGGTGTGCCTAAACGAGGTATTATGTTACACCTGTATGTAACAATAACCTGTGCGTATGAGGAATGTGCGTAGATCGCTCGAATTCCCAAGTTACACATGAAACATGGAAGACTACGGGTCATGCGGACACACCTAGCATTCTCTCCTCCCTTGGCTACTGTTGTTACCCCGAGCACAATGCTATTGTTCTCTCTTTGTTGCCTACACAGCTCTGTTCCCGGCCCCGCCACGATAGAGCATGTACATTCAGTTCTGTGACCATCAAGAGCTGCTAAATTTAAATGTATCCTTTAAAAAATAAAAACAAATTTTGAAACGTTCGGTTTTTCAATTACTATATCTCTAGTGTTACAAAACAATATTTTTAATTGAAAACTTCCTTTCCCGCTTTTGGCGAATTTTGGTAGAGGATAACTATTGGGTTCGCGTCAGCAACATGAGCGACATGCTCGTGATGTATGGTGCGAGATTATTTTTAACAAACTTTAGTTTAAAGTTTAGAATTCGATTGCTTAAAATATAATAATATTTAACTAAAAGGTCTTTTAATAGTTGTGCGATTCATACTAATAATACCATCAATAAACCTGAACCACTACAATCCGTGAAGGGTCTGGGGTTCAATACTTGGTAGAGACTATACTGTTTCATGGACAACAGTTCTACAAGGAGCTGACTTCCCATAGGTCACGCTCAACCGCCAGATTTTCCCCCTTATTTTGGGTACCCAATTTTTATAATATTTTATAGAGGCTGGGTGGGCCCTGGAGGGTCCTAGATCCTAAATGATCCACCTCCCGCTGCAAACAGACTAAATAAAAGTCATGGCCTGCAGCTGGATTCGAACCAGTATCGATAACCAGTTGAAATTTTAATTTTCCTTAAAAATTTGATTTGCTCTAGTTAAATTGTTTGTTTTATTAAATTATCGAAATCACGTATGATTTAATTTTAACCTTTCTCTCATTAACAAAATCGCTATTTCAGTATATCTCGTTTAGAATAAATCACATCTTCATTTACAGATATCAGTACGCCGCCTTTATACCTCTGATATATAAACCATTGACTTGATTTAAAAAAACGGTTCAACAAGCGGTTTCAGTTCCGCAGGTTGTCGCTTTCAGTTAAATGGCACCAATTTTTAACTTTTCATTGTTAACAAATATTAGTATCTTGAATTTAGGAGTATTTGAATTCATTTTTGCACCCAGTAGCCCGTAACAATACAAACAAAAAACACAACAGAACGAAATTTCCAACTGTGTTCACAAATCTTGCAATTACGAAAAATACAAATCATCCAACACTACAACTGGATTATAATCTTGTTCTTCGCTTTTCTCATTTCTATTTTTGTCACTCCTAACCATAAAAATATCGAGAAGACGATGGCCTGAAGACTTGCTGATTAACCATTATTTTATTACCAAATTTTCATATTTTATTATCATCAAATTGATCGTGCAAACCGAGGACAGAAATCATTTAAATTGCTTGGATACGGTGCTACGAAGTTGCAAATATAATTTATAAAAAAAATCTAAGAGAAGTGTTTTATCATTTACTTCTTATATCTTATTTTTTGCTTTGTTTGAAGTAATCACACATAGAACTCTTAAATAACTCAAGAAGATATAGCCAAGACCCGGACAAGCACTACTAGGAAAGTAGATAAGAATCCTATAAAAAGTAATGGGCTGTCGGCTCTTATTCTCCCCGCGAATTCTCCAGCACGTCCATATCTTCATCTCTGGAGAGTGTGGCTTATAGTTTCTCCGGAAATAAATATTGTTTTTATCCAACAGAAAATACCGAGGCTTCATTTCAACCCCTCATTTATA
Source organism: Arma custos (assembly GCA_037127475.1). Lineage (NCBI taxonomy): Eukaryota > Metazoa > Arthropoda > Insecta > Hemiptera > Pentatomidae > Arma > Arma custos. The sequence goes on along the minus strand of CM073763.1, from coordinate 86,118,869 downwards.
TTGTTAATTTAAGTTTTCAACCTTAATATAATTTTAAATGTCCTCTAATTCAAAATAATCAAGGTTAGCAAAATGATGTGTGTGTCTAGTAAGTCTAGACCAAAGTTGTGCAAAGATAAAATTTTACTATAGGCAATTTTTCCCCATACTTGGTTTCATACTATTTTTTACCTTTCTTACGGAAATAATCTTATTATTTTTAAGAGAAAAGATTTGGCCTGGACGGGATTCAAACCCGGGTTTTCCGCCGAACTCTCCCAACTAAGCTACCAGAGCTCGTAACCAGGTGAGACGAATCCATTCTCTTCACCGATCCCGGATCCCCAGTTCTCGCAATTTTTGCGATTTATACATGGGGAAGAATGTTCATTGAACATTACTTTAAGTAGGATCTGATTGACGGATGTCAATTTTCTTTTCAGAGAAAAGATTTGTCCTAGCCGGGATCGGTGAAGAGAATGGATTTGTCTGACCTCGTTACGAGCCCTGGTAGCTCAGTTGGGAGAGTGGCGCTCTAGAGCGGAAGACCCGAGTTCGAATCCCGGCCAGGACAAATCTTTTCTCTTCAAATTAATAATAATATTTAAAATAATAACCATCAAAATAAAATATAAATGAAAATGATCTCCTATATGAATTTGTTATATGAATGTGCTATTAAATGCTTTCTAATATCAGCTAGTTCGATTAGTTATTGAATGTATCTGACAGGTACTATATTTAAATGGAAAATTTTTAATTCAAAATATGTTTAATTTAGTTCTTTTGAAAACAGTAAAGTAACAGTAATTTCACAGTATTATATGAGACCTAATATAAATAAATGTAAATTATAAATAATTAAAGGAGGTAAAAGGATAAATATTTTGCATAAATATTAAATCGAAGAAATACAGTATATACAATTGTCTACTAAACTGTTATTTTTGTATTATAATTAATTGACTTTTTAAATAATTAACAAGAAGGTTTTAAATTTTAATTTATAATCGGGAATATTTATAACAATTTTATTTAGAATCTTCTTTCAATATACTATATTTTAATGCAGATCCTATATAAGTACACTTTATACTTTATGCAAAGTATAAAGTGTACTTATCTATCTAATCATAGATATTAGTGATATTAAAAATAAACTTGCATTGAATTCCGCAAACATTTAAAATGTTTCAATGATTACAAAAAACTTTTTTATAATTTGAAAAAAATTCATCTGATAAAAAATATACCAGTCATTAAAAATAATCTCCGAATTATTGGCATAGAGAAAGGAAATATGCTTAATCCATTGATTTAAAAAAAAAAAGGATAAAATAACAGCATTCTTCAACGTCACTGCTGTTTCTTTGTTGTCTTTTATCGTTTTCCAGTTTTTATGTCCCTCGATATTTCAAAAGAGTCAAGGTTAGAGATCGTCGAGATCTTATCAAAATGATCAACGAGTTCGATAACTGTATTAATATCCGGAATCGCCAAAGTGTGGGCCGTTCCAAATCGTCTAAAAAAAAAACTGTTATATTTCACGAAGAGAAACTTCCTTTCCACAATATCCGCTCCTAGCTCCCATGTATCGCTATATCTTGGAACGTTATGTAACTGGGAACATTTAATTACAACTCCCATGAGATCCTGAGACCAACAGTAACGGTTAAAGGTAATAGGTTATCTCAGGTCGCTGTTACTGTCACTGGTTCGCTGATTCCGGTCGAGGGGGAAAGTTGCATGCCATTCGGCGGGCAACATCCTCTGACCCAATGGCGGAGATAATTTATGTAAGTCGTGAAAGCGTGTATCGTGTTCTTCGACTCGCCATTGTTTTGAGTGACGTTCCGGTAGTGGACTCGTCGCTGCAGTCGGCTACCTCTTCCGCCTCGGGGTGGCACTGGACAATGGCGTTTTGGCTCTTCCGCTTCCTGGGTCGATTGTCGTTGAAGATTTCTTCTGTATATGAAAATTTGTTTCGGTTATGCAAATATTCCTGGGAAGTATCCACCATGTGCTGAACACGAGACCCTTCAAAGGTTGTAGTGGCAGGGTTTTTAATAACGTTTATTACACACATTATAATATATTTCCATGTTTGATCAGATAATATGTTGGGAAAATTCATTGTATATTGATGTTAAAATCAGGGAATCTAAACATCTGGAAAATCTACTTTTAGGACTGTATCATTCAACCTACCAAAGCCATGGTAATATAAAACTAACAGTGAAGCATCTATTTGAATGTATCAAATAGAAAGAATTAATTTGGATGTTGAAACGTGTCTACCGTTTAAATAAAATATTAAAATATAAAAGACGCTTATGTATTTAAAAGACATGAAATTGATTCAAGAAATTAAGAAGAGCTGTCGCCGCTAGTGGTGCCAGTAGTCGAAGCGATTTTTAACAATATCAAAGCAAAGAAACAATTCTAGGGTAACTTTAAATCAGTCCGAGTTAATTTAAGATAATTTTTTTTAATATGAAATGTAAAGGCTGTAAAATCTTACCATCATTGTTACCTTGAGTTAGGAAATATTAACAAAAATATGAAAATAAACGAAAGCTTTAATATTTAAATTAAGGATTGCCTTATTTTAACGTTTTGAATTAAAGAGCTGGGTAGCTTAGTGTGCAGAGTGCTGAGGTGCAATGCCGAGGGTCCTGAGTTCAAATACGTCTGCGGCAAATAAATTACTTAATCTGTTAACAGCCACAGGAATGACCCTTTTACTGACCCCAATTAAGTATTATATTCGAATTTTAAAACATCTCGGTACCTACCATTATTTCTGCCTTCCACTAGAAAAAAAAGCCCTATGGTTATCACCCCGTATAGATTATAGTGCTTGGATTATTATAGTCTCTTGTTACCTGTCCTTTGTTCGGGTTGGAAGCTCGCGTGCTGCCTGAAAGCAGATGTTCCAACAGGACTTGGAGTGGTGTAGCCTTGACACTGGGCGCGCTATCATCATTATCGGAGGTGGCTCTGTCAGATCGCGGTCGTGGGAGTGCCAAAAAACCGCTCCCTTATCTCTCTATTATTAGCTCTGATAGCGAGCCTCAATGGGACCTGCTCGTCCCATCGCCAGGATGTTGAGTCACCGCTGTTTTGTCGTCGGAGGAAACTTGCGCGTCCACTTGTGATTCCTACGGCGCAGCTTAGGTCTCCAACTTCAACTTAGCTCAAAATATAACGTCAAAATAACTTTTAATTTTTATATAATTAACATTACTCGAATGGTTTAAAAAGATATAAAAACATTTAAATTTCAGGTTATATAATATGAACTCATATTCATAATCTTAAGGAGTTAAAGACGAATTTTCTCCTCGTGTTACTTTTGTTACTCTAGTGGGCTAAGTTAGACATTGGTTAGAACAGGAGTTTTTGCTTATATTACAATACCAATTCAAGCCAAAATCTACTATAATGACACAATACTGCTTCCCGCAATGTAACTCTCTCTGGATAAAATTCTACTTCACCACTTATTCACCGGGGCTGTAAATATATAAATTCGCATAAGTGTTATAAGTCGCTAATCGGACGATACTTCAGTGGGAATCCCGAATTTTAACATTCCAGATATGATTTCGATAGGTCTTCTTACTGAGTTCCTGTCTCTAAAGGCTGGAACCTCCATTTTACGCACCTTAGGAAGAATGGTATAGCCAAGGATTTTTACTCCCTTTTTAAAAATCCTATGGCAGTTTAAAAAATTGTTAATTACTTACTACTGTAAATATATCATTCCAATAAATTACTTTCGGTCCTTTGGTATTCTCGCTTACTTTATTATAATTCTTTCTATGTTGACTACTTATTTATTGTATACCATTTATTAAATATAAATGGATTTTACGTTTTGATAATGGTTGCTTGCAATAAAAAAATAAATAAATAAAAAATCGGAGAAAACGTGTGTTGCCTCAAACTATTAAAGTAGAAGTTTCACCAATTTTCGAATGAAAAATGGGCTCAAGTGGGAGTCAGGGGCCATAATTATGTAAATCGAGAACTAAAAGCGGAGTATTCGACCAATGTTTAGTCTGTCGGTTCTTTTATACGGACCGGCCTATCCTTATATAAATTATTTAATTATTTGTATTGTTAAACAATAATTTCCCTATTATCACCTCTGTCCACTTCTATTATCCACACAACCTATTTAGCCTATGGAGATTTATTTAAAACTCTACCCTGCCACTGAGGGAATTCTCTCCCAAGGTTCCCTTCTTGTTTTACGCCCCACGCTATTACTATGACAGGCTTGGCATGAAAATCGATTCTCTACAGCGCCCCGTCCTTTGTGTGTCCAAACATCTCATTCCTTCGTATGTAGCTCGTGTCGAATCTTTATCCCTTTTTTAGTTATTTTATTATGTTAGCCCCTTTAATTAAAAAAAAATACTTGTACCATATATCTAATAGTCTAGACCGCTTTGTGATATAAATACATGAGCAATATTGATACAAACATTGCCTTAAGTGTTATGTAAGATATTCTTTAAAGTACACTATTTAACTCTTTTTCATGTGTATTGTACAGGAACTCATTGCTAGCTTTTTATTATTATTATGGCTCAGAATCAAAAGGCTCAATTCCGATACCACCAATCTATCTCTGTTTATTATTCAAATCCAAATCTGCAAGATCTTATTTTGTATGATCTATCTATCTATTGTACCTCGGACATTAGCCTGTCGACTCCTCATGATTTTTTTAAGAATTCTTTCTTTACTAAGCCATACGACCCACCTCAGCAATTATTCGACCAGACACTAGAAACTTAATTTTCTGTAATATTATTTTAAAGACATGCCCTAAGAAAAAAAAATTATCATTAAATTCTCCACTAGAAGCTTCTTTTTCGAACCATATATTCATCGCGCGTAGACGTTGTTCATCCTTTAACGTCAACGTTAAATGGGATAGGCCATTAAAAATCTATTTTCTCACATTATAAGATTTTTTTTCAATAAATTAAACTTATTTTTCGAGAGATGTAGTTCGTCTACACATGTCTGTTTGTATACATATAATTTCCAATTAATATTTTTTTATATCAATAGTTCTAGTCATTAACAAAATAACTTTTGTATGTTTGTAAAAGTGTATATGTATGTAAAAGTAGGTAAATGCTTATGAATTTTATTTTAATAATTGGTATTTTCGAGAAAAACTAAACGTTTATTTAATATCCAGATTATATCAGTGGATTTAAAGTGAGGATAATAATAATAGTTATAAACTATTATATTTTTATTGGATATTGGAAAAAGTACTTTGTTCTCTCTAGATATCTAATATTCCACCCAAGATTGTGGTTTCCTAGCCTGGCAGATGGCCCTAAAATTTTTTAAAGGAGGTAAAAAATCCTTGGCTACGCCGTCCTTCGGTAGGGACGTTAACGAGTTCAAAAACAGTTCCTGTCTCTTATGAAGGTACTTGTTAGTACGAAATACCGTTAAGATATTCAAGTATTAGAATAGAATATTAGAATATCGCGATAGTATTAGAATACATTATTTTTTTTCTCTCTTCTTTTTCCTTCTTTGAGAGGCAACTGGATCCATTGGTAGAAAAGAGTGCTGCAAAAAGCCACCCAGTTACTGAAGGATGCATTTAACATAAACGTTACAGTTGTTACTGCTTACGTAACCCGGTCACACGAAGCAGCTTAACATGCACTGCAACGGTCGCGTTCTTGCTGGCCTGGGATCTCGTGTGAATTCCCGGCTTTGAATTCTTCAACGAGTATTTCTTGAGGTTCGATCTGTGCTTTGCGTTAGGCTTCTACGAGTTTCTTTATTGAATACAAGGAATATAATTTAATTTACATAGATTTTTCATATAATCTTTATATCTAATTTTATGTTAAATTACTGGAAAGCATTTATATTGACAATTCCTTAGTTACTTACGATCAGGACTCGACTGTGTACTGAAAAAACAATGATCTACTTGATAAAAATGCATCCATGCTATCAGTAAAGCGTAAATTTTTAATAGTGATATTTTCAATTAATATATCAATAACTATGACCTCAACCTATAGTATGGATTAAAATCAAAATGATTTATTTTCTATTGAATATTCTTGAATATTTTTCAATATTATATCATGTGTAAGCTCTATATTTAGCAAGATATCACCAGCCATTAACGATAGAGAAGCATATATCTGGTCAAACTGGAAACTGGAATTTTTTATTCATGTTGATCGATTTTTGACCTCTTATAACGCGTTATTTTTTTATTACTCAATCACTATTAAAAAAAAAAAAAGAATTTTGAAAATAAAAATTGAAACTTTGATTAATTCAGATATATGTAGTGTTTTGAAATTGTTCTTCCTAGTAATAAGGGAAATGATGCCCGGAAAACTTGTTACTGTAGCTTAACTTCACCATTATACTTAAATGCATTTAGATTTCATTTACTTATTTCATGATTATTATATCAAGAAATGTTCATTCTTATTTAAAAATTGTATTGCGTAGAAGACCCTTCTGGAGCTTTCATCCAGAAAAAAACTTTAGAAAAACCACCTGAACTTGGAAAATCACCTTCTTGCACAACTTTTGTCCTAGAAATAGTAGTCTCTATGACGTACTGAACCCATGGCTCTTCTTGGGTCGTGATGGTATTTTTTTATTTTGTAGTTCAAAAGTTGCATTATTAACTGTGTGCTGTCCGTATAAAGTATCAAGGGCCTTGAGCACTTAAGAATTCTTCAGAACGCGAGAGAGGGTTATAAACAGAATTAAGCTCCATGTTTATTTACTTCCTCACCAGATGGAGCAATGATTAATGTGGTTTTCTTTCCTGGCTCGCAAAATGTTTAAAACTTTATGATGGGTCGGCGTTGTTGGTTCTAGATCTCTCTCTCTCTCTCTCTCTCTCTCTCTCTCTCTCTCTCTCTCAGCATTTTTTTCCATCTTATAGATATTGCTAACAGAATATTACCCTCTATAATATAGACTGGAGTTGTTTTTTTGTTTATTATTTATTTAACAGTATTAATTATTCTGTAACCGTTTCATTATGTTACCGTTATTCCGTTCCATACAGTTCCACACGGGCCATAAGTCACTGAACCGAGGAAGGCGAGGCTTTTCGAGAAGAGAAAGCCCAGAATGAGTACTCCCACGCCCAATGACCACTCCTCCACTATCGAGGAGCCTCGTAGTCTAGTCCGTGTTTTGCTTCTATTTTCGATCCTATTTGAGTGCCTTTTTTTCCAAAAATAATTTTAAGAGTCTACTTTTTCAAATATGTACATCCATATAAACTTCATTGAAATATTCTTGTCTGTTCTTCAATTTTATCCGCATATATAATGATGCATCTCATTACCTCTTTAGTCATACATGGCAGTAAAAAAACAAACTTGAACCTCTGCAATCAAGAGCTATGGTTTCAGTATTTCAGATAGGTCTGTACTGTTTCTAAGTCTACAGTCGTTTGGCAGACTGAAGTTTTTTTACTACATTTTTTAGATATTACCTAACAAGAAGCATTAAATCTCGATTATTTTATTTTTAATTCTAATGATGTAATATTAAAAGAAAATTAAACGAAAAGGTAGAGAATTTGCTTATATAAGACGAAGCGATATGAAACCTGATCCAATAAGATTCACAGAGATTCTCTGCTGAATTTTTTTAGATTCCAGAATGAGTGATTTTTTATATTAAATGTAAATAAAAATTAAATTTTTGAATTAGAATCAGACAATTTTGGAATATAACAGAGTTTAAAATATAAACAAAATAATGTATAATGGGTAATGATTTAGTGAGGTGTATTTATATTTTTAATGAAGCAAATTTAATAGGTTACATCTTTACTTTTATTAAAATATTTCAAATTATGAAAATGAGTTTTTTACTGTATGAATTATCGGTTAGTTTTAAGAATATCTTTATTGCGGAGGGAATAATTTAACTGTCAAATTCAGCTATGGGAGTTAAATTATTTGATCTGTTATAGATCGTGGAATCTGCAGAACCTTATGGGGCTCATCCAGCCTCTATAAAGTGGGTATTCATAGACATTGGTAGGCTTAGATACGCTATAGTCAGTGTAGTGTGTACTGAATCCTTTCGTGGATTACAGTTTTTTCCTGAATAATTATAAAAATTAAAAATATTCGTGTACTCCATATTTTCAGTGAAATACTAGTGAGATTTTGAATTTTCTGTTTCGTACACCTGTGACTAAATTTTCTCAAAATAAATTAATGTATTTTCACGCCTACGTTTTGTCGTGCAGAATTTCCCTTCCAGCTAACAGCGGAGGTAGAGATAAGAAGCCATATAAGACTATCAGCGGAAGAGCGGAAGGTACCTACCAACCCGTGTCATCCAGCGGAGCAGAAATATAGCAGAGGCGGTACAGTAATCAAGTTGGTCGTATCTGTGTAGGGCGCCGTGTTCGCAATGTATGAAATTGCGTGTGTGTTACCTCAAATAGATGGTGATTTTGCGAGCGTGTGCAGCATATGAGGGCACGTCAACGTGTCACCTCACAAAAAAATAAAATATATAAGCGCTATTTAGCAAACTTTACAGGAAAAATGATATATCTATATCTATAGCCCCGGTGAAAAGTGGTTAGGCGAATTTTCTCCTAAATTACTTTCTTGTAGTTAAGGAAGCGGAGGTCGAACATAAGCTTGAAAAAGTTGTATTAATTACAACTCTATTTCAAGCCAAATACTACAAGAATGAAATGATTCTGCTTCCTTAAATAAAAAAAAACTAATTTTGGAGAAAATTCGACTTAAATACTTATTGTAAGTAATACCACTTTTTCAAGCTTATGTTCGAATTCCGCCTCCCCAACTACGTGTATAAGAAATTAATTTAGGAGAAAATTCAACCTAACTACTTATTCGCTGGGGCTGCAGGCCTTATACTTCTTTTCACTTGGCTGTTTATTATATTCAGGACGGTTTGTTAAGGTTGTAGAACATTTATAATTATAATGTATTTTCTGCTATTTTTTAGTGTTATGTTAAAAAAATTGAAAAATGATCTGAAAATTTACAATTGATTTATCGTGAAAAGGAATCAGTGGAGACGGTGTTTTTAAGTTCCATAATAAATTCATATTTAAATCTCTAATTTTAGGGGTGGAAGGAACAATATTAAACAAATTAATAAAAACTAAGAAACAAAAGTCAGCATCCACTATGAATAAAATGAAAAACTATTCATTTACTTGTGGCGATTCGTTTCCTAACTGTTAATTGATTATAATTTATTAAGCTTTAAACGAATTATCTTCGTAGCAGTGGTTTGTGTAATTTTTTAAATTGTTTCATTATGATTCTTCAAACTACAATTATTTCTGTGTTATGTAATTTCAACATAATGAGAAAACGTTATTGCTATACAATTATTAAATATACAAAGAATAAAGATATACTCAGAGACAGTTATTTACGAAGCAGAAGCATCTTTGATTAGTAATCTCATAAGCTAGCATTGTCGCCAGTGCCTTTGACGCTTGCTGACGCTAGCTTCCTCTGCTCATCTGTCTAATGCGAGATCCCATTGCTGGAAAAAACTTCGCGTTTTTTATTTCAAGTTTTTTTTACTCTTCATAATGCAAAAGTTATGTTGTTTAAGTTTATCCTGCAGGTTAAAGCGAAACTTAGATGGGCGGGTTGCATTAATAATGTTCTTGTGAATTTAGGTTTGGGTAGTGGTCCGTGGGCGGAAGTTTTTTTAGCAGAAAATTATTGTATCGGCATCGAGCTTCGGGCTCGCTGGTTATTATTGATATTACTTACTTATTGTTTGTAACGGCTCCACCGTGTTCAGGGAAATGCCGCTTGGATTCCTTTATGTGAGGAATGCTTTCACGTCGTAAAATAAATTTACCCTTCCTGTTTGCCGAATTTGAGCCATATTCGACGTCATCTGTACACCATGTCGGTCACCGGGCACGGATGAGCGGTTGCCTTGGCACAGGCGGATGTTGTTCCGGCACATGGCCTCGCAGTCTCTATATGGTTCATGATTCTCATTCATCGGTATAAGGAAAAATAACGTTGTAGTAGCCATATAACACTTAGCCATCGTACATAATACGCAAAAAAGAGACACCCAAAAATCCATTTTCCATGATTTGATATTATTCAAAAGAAGAGATGTTTACTAAGCGCCTTAGTAACGTTGCAGCGTTTGCAGTAGCGCCTTGGACGTTGCACTCACGAATACGTCATGACAAGTAGAGATCCACGGATGTGTACGCATCTTGAGTAGTGACACTTGCACTGTTTCGCATCTTCAATACAAATACAAAGTATCGATAGTGAAAAATACAACTTTTCAAGAGAGTGAAAAACCGGTTTCAAGGCTAATTCAGAATCAGTCTTCTTCATCAAACGTTTTTACCTATGTCTTTATACGTGGTTTCTGCGCTATAGATGACTATATAAATTTGATATCAATTATCAGTCCTAAAACAGTAGCCTTAGATCGATAACGAAACATGTGTTTTTTCACTTTTGATGCTTTTACAATTTTATTTACGTTCTCATTGAGGGGTGTCATAAGCAAAATAGTGAAATGGAAAAGATGTGGTATGTCTCAGATCTTTCAACCCATAATTGGAAAAAGAAAACATACTACTGTGATCAAAAAGTAAGGTGAATTTTGTTTATAAGATGTTAGTTATTTATTTATTCTTCTAAATCCATTTCATCCCCTTCAAAGTAATCCCCGTCCGATAAAGCGCACTTTTTCCAACGCTTATCCAGTCCGCATTGGCCTTTTGAGTTTGCTGAATAGCCAGAAGTCGCATGTAGCCAAATCAGGCGAATACGGTTGTTGCAGAACGATATGAATCGAGTTTTTGGCAAAAAAGTCGCGAAGAACCAAAGCAGTGTGAACCGGTTCATTATCGTGATGAAGGAACCAAGAGTTGTTCGCCCATAATTCCGGACGTTTCAGACGAACAGCTTCACGCAAACGACGCATAACGCTCAAATAATATTCTTTGTTGACAGTTTGGTTGTAAGAAACATTTACCTGCCTTCCTAATGCCCGGGAGTTTTAAATGACAATTTCACCTTACTTTTTGGTCACATACCAATAAATTTATTAAAAATGCTAGTGGTCTACTTCAGGTAGTTTAAATCCAGTAATATTTTAATTTAATTTCTCCTTCGGAATAATTTAATAATCGGATATAATTTAATTTCGGAATATCTTTTAATTTCTATCTGCTTCCAGAAAATTCCTACCCAATTTTCACTTAGTTCCTATGTAGTTTTTCGTGATTTTATTTTTAATTATTGAACAGTTCGTGTTTTGTCTATTTATGAGGGATAATTTGGATATCCATAAATTGTTTTTTGGTCAGAAACCAAATGCCATGCAAAAATCAGCCACGACTTCATATACATCGAAGATATTAAAATATCTAAGATGTAAATTTTAGATCTTTTTATGAAAATACCTGAATTTCATTGTGAAGTTCTCTGCTGAAAAGCTAAAGTACGTTTAGGGAAATAAGATTCCCTAATCGATTCCGACCAGGGTCTGGAAATATTCCCCGCTGGAATCCGTAAGAAAGACCCTTCGTATAATTTCTCACTTCTTTAGTCATATTTTGCAAGTAGCTTCGGAATATATTTGAAACGGTAGCAGCCTAAGCGCCTCTGCAATTGAATCAGAATGAGGAATTTCAATAATTGTCCAATTTGTAGTCGGTGTTCCTCGTTGCAGGACTGCTTGGCGGCTTGTTAATTGCACTTTTATTTGGGGTAACTATCGTAATTTGGTTATCTATAGTTCCATGTAAGTAACTGTAGTTCTATATAAGTAATTTGAAAAGAAAAGAATATGTATTGGAAATATTTAATTTTCTAAAATTTAGTTTAAAAAAAAATAACCTATTATTATTTTATATTATTATATTTGTATATGTTTTTCGTTCTTCTAACACTACATTGCTTGTGGGGGCAACGAAAGCTTGACCTCATGTTATTGTGAACCATGTTGCAGTGTCCGGCTACCCATAGTACGTTTAATGCAGTTCTACAGTAATGATAAATCGGCCTATGTCCATGGACCTATATGTCGTACCCCAATATAGACCGTCCTTAGACCGAAACTCCGGGAGGCTATTGACATCCAGGAAAACCACAATACGATTCCCGATTGGATTACCCGAGGTAGGATCATCACTCCCATAGGATTCTTGCAACCCGAATAAATATTGTCCCTGCGTGTGCCGACTTGAGTTATTATTCAACAAACACTTTTTATCTCTATTATCTTAAATATTTACCTAAAAAAGAGAAATAATAAAAATTCAACAGAATGGGTCTTTTAATTTGGTGGATAATGGTCTATTTATATAAAACGATTATACCTTTTAAACTCTCAATACTTTTTAAATGTCCAATAAAAATATAAAATGCCTACTTCGTGGGATTTCTTTTTGTTGATAGTTGGTATGTTTATCTATAATAGATCTAAATTAAAAATAAGGAAAAAATCAATAGAACACAAAAATGTTTATCATGTACAAATATCTATCTATTAAAATACCTTTTTTCGTTTTTTAATGTTTTGTCTATATAAAGGTTTTTAATAAAAAATATATACAATCTCTCATGTCAATTTATATCTCATATTAATATATATTACATTTACACATTTGCAGACATATAGCCATGGAGAGTTTAAACGAGACCAAACATGTTTGTATGCAGTATTTCTAAATCCACCCTAACCGTTACTCCAGCACGTATTACTAGAAGTGCTATGTTAAAAAAAGTCCTTCCCGTTAGCCACGTGGTGCCTGATGAAGCCACAGCAACTGGATCCGAAACGATCAATATTCTCCTTTCTACTTTCCTAGTTCGCCGCCGACTGCGCTTATATTGAGTGCATAATAATTCAAGAGTCCTTAATAGGTAACCTGTAAGCAATAAAAATACGTAAAAAAATATGGAATGGAAAATATTTAAGGAGCAGGACTTGATATTAAAAAAATAACAGAACTTGATATAGATTTCGTTAAGTCAGAATCATAAAAATAATAATACAATTTATTAAGGAAAATACGTAATTAATTATGTTTGATATTTTTATATTACCATATTAGGTTTAGAAACATTACGGTTTTATAAATATTTATGTCGGACCAATAATTTATTATTAGCAATTTTTATTAAAATTATCTATTTATTCGGGTTTTTTTTTTTTTAGAAGAGGTGAAATAAATGTCCGAGTTTCGGATGAAAATCCTTTAGTTATTTTGTTACTCCAATGCTAAATAAAAACATTCTTCAGTATACTCAGACAACACTAGTACGAAAATAAAAAACATGTTTTTCTGACCTTGATTCCGGTTGAACAAAACAGGGGAAAATAGGACAATACAAGAATAAATTGAAGGGGCATTCTGTCTGGTTCGTTCTTCTTGGACACGTTGTTCGAAATCGTTACTTAGGTTGATTCGGTTTTTGTTCTTGTCATGGTTCGTAATCCCAGTTACACGAGTATATAATGTCCGTTTTTAAAATTAAGTATCTTGTAACTGATCTTCGTTGTTTTCGCTAACCAAGGCTTACTTGAAAATATTAGAAGTAATAAATGGAAAGGTCCAACACCAAATAATATCTCTGTGGGTACGAACCTTATATTTTTTTCCTAAATGTCTATGGTAACAGAGAAGATTTTAAAACCCTGATCCTTCTCTTAAAAATCCTTACGAAAATAACCATTTTGTTGGATTTAATAATAATTATTGTGATTTTGAGCAACTCAAAATATTAGAACATTTCTATTGGATCAAAGAAAATATATTTTATACTAGCGAAACACCATTTTAGACGAGTCATTAGTTATTTTTTAAATAAATGGAGTTTTGAAAAAAAAAAACTCGACAGTAAAGAATTCTTGATAAAAATCTATTTTTGTAACCTAATTATTAATAAGTTATAGTTTTCAGTTCAAGTTTTCCGGTGACCAAAAAGAGAGATGTACAACTAGATGTAATATTTACCCCAAATATGATATTTCTACTTTTTTTAGTATTTTTTTAAGGTGCTTTAAATCTGGAGACCCTCTTTGGGCGCACCCAGCCTCAATAAATTGGTTAAGGTTTATCACGGTAAAACCTGGCTTTCAAGCGTGATCGTGGCCCAATTACCTTTCTGTACAATCATTGCCTTAAAATTGTACTGCTGCAGTAAAGTGCTGCAGAGCCCGAAAACCATCATGGGTGATACAGTTTTTAAAAAATATATCTACCGAAAGATATAACTGATATCATTTAACGCATTCTTAAATCTTATTTATTGTCACGAATTTCACTTCTTATTTTTTCCAACCAGTTCGATTACGATAAAATGCCACTTTTTGCCTTAAATCTTGTCCCTTGTCTGATATCCTGTAATTTCGTTCTGTAAGTTATGACCTCAACGCTCTGAGATCTCTTTTAGCCGACAGGCCCAAATTAGAAAAATTTATCGCTTTGATGTTTTAAATTTCTCGCCACAGTTGTCTGGTCGATTGGAGATTAAGAAGCCCTAACTAAGCCTTTGATGGTGTCATAAATTAATATCCACCAAACCACTATTAACTGTAAGCTACCTTGAAATTAGCTCTGTCAACCAAACCTATTGGTTAAACAGTTTAATAGATTTAAGAAATTGTATTAATATAATTTATTTTGATGAAGGATAGTTTTGCATGTAATTAGTTTCTGTTTTTTTTTCTGTTTGAAGGAATTGTAGTCTGTCTTTTCAGTAATAAAAAAAATATTAGAATAAAACTATGGTATTGGTTTTGGCTTTATCTTCGTGATCTGTAAGTAAGTTAATTAACCGTTTGTTCGATAATTAGTTATACTAAGCTAGATATTATTATTAAACTGATTATTAAACGGCGATTCTTAAGCAGTAATTGCATACTCGTTAAGTTATTGGTCCGGTTAAAACATGAGCGGGAATCGGTTACGAAGCATCTATTGCTAATGAGCGGCGGATAGCCCTTCGTGATCCTACTTCGTGCCGTCCAACCCGCTCATGAATTATCAATCAGTTTAAGTCCGAGTAGGTTAAGCTCGACTTAGCAAGCTCCTTGACTTGTTGTTGTTGTTTGGTCAACACGAAGCAACAGGTTCCCTGTCTCAGTTTTTTGTCTCAATTATTAATAGATCTCTGTTTTGGCCGCTGAATCAATCATACACCTTTCTAGTAGCGTATTCTATTTTTATGCCACAACCTTGGGCTATTTCTGGCTACTTGTTTACTTTCGATCTTTTAGAGGCGATTACGTTCATGTTAGACAGGAAACGTTACGTTTTTCGTTTGTTTTATTTAATTTTTTTTAGGACTGAAACTATTTATGTATTTTAAATTGTAAGCTTAACCAAGATATTAGTTTATAGCGTATAATTTACAAGAAACAGATAATTACATAATAGTTATTAAATAAAAACTAAATAAGAGAACAAAGATGATATAATTAGGTGGAGGAAAAAAGAACAAATGAATATCAGCTAGAAGAAGAATATTAAACAAAACTTTTGAATTTATAATTCTTATTTTTTTTTTGGGAGCGGGGTAGAACGCTGTGTGGAAGGCTTTGAGTTCAATTCTGCCTCTGACAGATAGTTTATTTAATTGAATCTTTTAGCCACGGATGGACTCTGTGGGATCTGGAGACCCTCCTTGGCCTCTCCCATCTTCCATGCAGTGAGTACCCTTAATTAAAGGGGAAACCTGGTGGTTGAGCGTGATCTCGAACAAATCACTTTCCTGCACAACCGTTGTCCTAGAAAAAGTACAGTATCTACTTCTTACTGTACCCAAGACCCCTCATAAGTTATAATGTTGAGTTATTTTGAGATATAATTTAGCAGGAATCATGCTCAATGAAAGGGATATTTTGCACGATTAAAGGTAGTCACCTGCTACATGATGGACGAACCTCAGAAGGATCTCCAGATTTCAAAGTCAATTATCGATTGTTAACCGTATAAATAATTTCTCCCAGTGCCCCCAAATTAGTACCCGGAGATATAAGTTAACATTTAAGTCTCTATAATTTAATTTTTTTTTGCTATAAGTGCTATTAATCAAGCATATCGTTGTTAATAGATTTCAATATTAATGTTACAGCGAACCCAAAAATTCTATCTCGATGTCTTGTCAACTTATCTGTTACCAACCTGTCTTGGATCTAAAACTTAAATTCTCCACCAACTCAGTGTACTATCCAGCGATTAGCTAGTTGAAAGTTTTGTTAATATTTTATATACAAATACTTGGTCTTGACAGCGGAATGTTGGTGACGATATGGTGTGTTATTGATATGAAATTATCCCTGGTACGTAACCTAATTACTAGTCATTGTATAGTGTCCTCCATTTCATAATTAATAATATTTACTTTTAGGGAAAAAGTATTGACAATGTAAACCAAACCTGGGAACAAGCCATTGGAGACTTGGGTGGGTGACCCCGTTGTGGCTGGGTTGTGTAACCTCCGAGAGAAAGGAGTATCAAACTGCGGGCTTCCATCTTATGCAACTGCTCCTGCTGGATTGGATAATGTTAGTTTACAAACTAGGTTTGCAATGCTTCTTCATTGGTTATGGGTTAGTAACCTTAGTTCCAGTTCAACTATTGGTACTGTATGGAAAATAAACGTGATCGCATATAAATATAATACATAAACATATAAATACAAATATACATGAAAAACTTATGCACATAAATATAATCAAAATCCTACAAATCTGTTTTCTTTCTGTGTTAGCATTTTTATAAAAAATATGTTCGCTCTGGGGGGGGGGGGGGGGGGAGGATTTCTTGGAGTCGAACCCCAAACATTTTTTAAACCAAAATCAGATGGCAGTAAGATGAAATGTTTTAATGTAATTAATTATAATATTAGAATCTATATTGTTTATTAAAATTTAGGATATAAAAAAAATGTGAATTCTCCTCTTTTCATGTTTTGAACGGTTATTGACTTAGAGTGCCATGATTAAAAAGAAAATGTATAATTACTTGAATTGGATGATTAGATTGGGGAAAAATGGTCATATTCTTATGTAACAGTAGACAAATATCCTTTTTACAAAAACGAAAAAAAAAGTTCGATGTGCATATTAAATATTAATTTTAGCGATTTAAATTTTCCTTAAAAATATTTTAAATATTAAATGAAGAACATTTTAAATATTCATCATATATTTATTTTTAAAATATATGATTTATTAATCTTTAATGTATGTCAGCACCCCATTTGAATAAGTGGCTCAAGTTCGAATATTGTCCAGAGAGAGTTAATTGTATTGAGGGAAGAGGAATCGCGCGTTTCTCGTAGTTTTTGGCTTGAAATGGAGTTTGATAGTTATTGGTAACATAAGCAATAACTCTTTTTCCTTATGGAATATGAAAATAACTCGACCCCCCTTCTCTAAGAACATAAAACTCATTTTTGAGAAAATTCGTCTTAACCATTTATTCACCGAGACAGTAGATATATGCTTGTAATGATATGTCGTTTTATAAATATAATAATCTATAAGTTATAGATAATGGAAGTATCAATATTAATTCCCAGACTGCTGTATTAGTTGATGGATCGTGTCAGTTAGCCGAATATAAATCGTCAGTGTGTGCGGGCATTTGCACTGATTGCCCACATCGCTGTGTTTACTTGCCACATTCACAATAAATTCTCCCCAACGCATTGCCTAATCAATTTTACAACTGGTGGTGTATTTATTTAGTGTAGCTTGTTTTCTCGTTAATTATTACCGATATAAATAATATTACCGACTTAGCTCCAATATCATGAGAAAAGTCTTATACGATGCTTTTATAAACTATAACATATATATATATACATATATATATATATATATATATATATATATATATATATATATATATATATATCACGATTCTGGGTTATTTACATTATATCAGTGTTCAAAGCATTATTTATTTTCCTTTCTTATTTTCCTAACTTAGGAGAAAGTAGACGTACAAGATAGTCAATAAATATCTTTTTTGACAAATCCTAGGTCGCCTTCATGGTACAATGTTTTTATTCCTGACGTTTCGTTCTGAAGGATTTCATTACAGAGCTCAGCAACGCTACTAGGCCAAAATGTTATCTTTAGAATATTCGATATTAGATAATTTTAAATAAATCGGATGTAGGAATTAATATAACAATGTAGGATCTATTATAATGATTCAAAATATATACTTATTTATCAATTGGCAGTTTAATTAAGAATTTTTTTTAATTTGAAAAAAAATGTCCATTCCCAAAATGTCCACGATCACTCATTTTTTAACACTTTCGAAAGGTAGTAATAATGTCATTTTGTGAATAAATAAATTATAAATAAACGATCATATTTACAATTTATAATTATAGATTTGTTTTATTTTATTGCCCAAAGAACGAGCTTATTGTTTTCTTTTTTGCCGTAAGCATAAAAATTAGTATGCTTTAACATGTCAAAGAGGTTGTAAAAATACGATTGGCTAGGCAAACATTTTAAAATGATTGAATTTTTATACGATTATTATATGAAACGTTTAAGTTTTAGGATATATCAAAATACTCACTGAATTTCGCTACTCTTGAAATAGTCAAAACATGTATTCATAAGTGAGTGACAGTCTTGCCTAATTGGAAAATGTCCAATTAGATTTGGCAAGTTAGTGGATATGAGCCATTGAGATATTGAAGGTTGGCAAAGGTTATAGTTTACAAGAACTTCTTTTTCTAGTCGTTACAAACACGTTATTTAAATAACCCCTGAAAATATCATGTTATGGACTGATGCACTTCTTACCGTATACGATAATGTTTATATTGCCCAAGAGTGTCAGATTTTTCTTACCATAAGAATAATTCTGTAACTAACTCCGTTCCTGAAGCTTCTGATATATATTGAAGATATACGTATCACTTCTAGTCCCTATAGGAGAGCATAGGTTCCACCACCGAACAAAGACACTTGTTGCTTCAAGCTCTCTCAGTGGACATGTGACTGCCTGCACAAGTGGATCTCTAAACCAGGTTCATTTAATGTCGACTATTGGGCAATTTATATTCCTTTATGTTGTTTCATGCAATGTTTGCATTTGTGAATAATGGTTCGGTTTTTTTTTATATTTCAATTCTTATCACTCCATATATAATATATTCTATAATTTTTCTCTATTCAAATTTATTGCATTACTAATTTATGTATTGCGAACTCTGCTGAATAATCATGTCTGGTCCTGAGATTTTCTAATTGTTCAGGCTTATATATCTATACTTTGTTTTTGTTTTTTTTTAGCTGGATGTACGGAGATTTATCGTATTACCCTTTTTAACAATTTCTATCCTTCACAGATTTTTTTCATTTTTTTTCTTTTCTAACATGAGTTTTTTTTTTTTTAAAATATTTTGTTTTATTTTATTTTAAAATATGTACAAATTTTAAAACATTGGTGGCATAATCCCTTACAATGAAAATGAGTTCACATTACAACGGTTACTGATTAATATGTTTTTGTTGTTGGTAAAATTTAAAAAACCCAACAGATAAGAGAGTACATAGGATTTACTTAAGACAAAATTTATGTATAATATAATACAAAATGCATATTATTTATAATAGTATGTGTTTTGTTCGTTTGTGTCAGTATTTAACATGAGTTTTTCATCTGCTAAACTCAATTTTTTACGACCCATTTTTATAATTTTACCTATTCTGTTTAATTGCTAAATATCTTGTCAAGATTCGTACTGTTTATTTATTTATTATTATTTTTTGATCAATTATTTCTTTTTAAACTGTTTTCTGTCACTTTTTACACGCTTTTTGATTTGTATCATTTATCTTTCTGGCCAGATATATATTATGTTTATTTTTCTGTTCATACGAGTATTTGTTATTCTAAAGGAACTCAGTCCCAGAATAAAGCTATTTTTCTATTTTATTCTATGTAAATATTCTCAGTGAACACTGAAAATATTTTTTATAGTAGAGACAACCGTTATCTATTTATCTATGGTTTTGAAGTGTTTTATAGTGTATATTTTATATCTTTCATTGATTAACACTTGGAATTGCAGGAATTTATTTTCAGTTTAATTATTCTATTTTTATATTCTTTTAAATTTATTAAAATTTCTGAATTTAAGTTGATTTAGTTTTGATAGAAATGCACTTTCGATGACCAGATGAACAGGAGGCATCAAATAGTTTGGCACGATGCCCCGCCCTGCTGCACTCTGGGGTCATCGCTTGTGGGGCTTCGATTCATTCCGCATCTGCACATGGTTTTATTTTTTGTTCATTTATAAGGTTTCTCTGGGATAATAATGTTTAGCTTTTTTTATTCAGGAGGAAAAACAAATTATGGTTTTTATTCAGTAGTGAAAACGGAAATAATTATTTTTTCTCTTTATATATTTATCCACACCTGTCAAATGAAAACAATGACACTCAGCAGATTGGCTAATAATATTAATAAAATAATATACAATGACATGAAGAAGAACAATACCCAGCGGTACCTCTCCCTTGGCTTGATTCAATTTTCTATAGTAATAGATCCCTCATCAACGAATTATTTTGATATTATGAAAATTTTCCTGCCAGAATATAATATATTTTAAAAATTTGTTATTTTAAATTTACAACTGTGTTATATTATAACAAATAAATACAATGAATTATACACATAATGGCATGGGATAAAGACAAATAGAGAAACTACCTACTGGTAGTATTCAAATAGCAAATTCAACTTCAAAGATCCCGAGACCAAGGTCTTTTCAGACGTATCGGAAAATTATCAGGAATTAAAGAGGTTGGAAGCTATGGAAGCTATATTTATCTAATAGTTAGGTTTGAAACTAGAAACGGGACATTAAGGTCATTTTGGATGGCTTAATTCTTAACATACTAAGAAGCATGGTGGATTTTACGAAGGATTTTGAATTGTAAAGATTGGATACGAAAGGACTTCGATGGCTTAGGGGAGGCACGGAGCTCTACTTAGTTCAGATAGATCTTATGGTTGTCGTGGATATGAATCTCTTGAAATTAATAGGGAGCATAGAGCGTTTGTCTAGTAAGTGTTGAAGTAACCTGAAACGATGAGCAGTTTCAGTCATGTAAGAATTAAATGAAACGGAAACAAAGAACAACGCTTTCAAGAAAATAATTAACATATATTTATGTTAATTTAGATTCTAAAAAGTGTTGGTCTTAATCACAGTGCCAGAAATTTAAGTTTTTTTCTGGGTTTTTTCTGTTAATCGTTGATAGAAAAAATGTAGTAAGTAATTAGTGAAAGCTCAGAAATGTAATTATAACATCGAGTTCTCAGATATTTTAAGAAGCGACATGAATATTCGGTGAAAGCTTGATAATAGTTACGCTTTAATTTGTGACGGTATCTGACTAGGGATTGAACTGGGACATTTGGAAAGCTTCCAAATTTCTTGCATTACTCAAGTGAAAAAGCGTCTAAAATAGTCGTAATGCGCTCAGATGCTGCATCTTGTATTAAATTATTTAATTCGTGCCTAGAACTAATTTAATTTATAATTCAAGTAATATTTTTATATAAAGTTTATGGTTTGTTAAAGAAATAGTGTAATTTCTGTAGACAAATTAAGGAGAATTCGTAAATTTTTTGGCGATTGGATTTTTCATATAAATTATTGTTGACGTGCTCGAATACTTTACTCGATTTATATGCTATATAAGCTTTGATATTTCTTTGAGACCTACATTGCTAATGTACATTGTAAATTGCTAAATTGTCAGGAGAAACTTCAATTCGAAATAGCGAACATAGGTTTGAGGTAGTATAGCTGCGATAACACAGGCCAACAAAAAAAACCTTTTTGAAAACTTTTTTAATTTTAATAGCTGATCTTGATAGATTTTTATGTGCTGAATCCAAATCTGCTCGTAGTTTTTATGTATCACCCTTAGTTTCCAAGCAAAATGTATTTTATTATATAGTCTAATACCCATTTACAGTATATAGGGAAATCAATGAAACACTGTAGAATCGTAAAAATGGTTTGTATTTACAGTAAAATACTTGGAATAGTAATTTTATGTGATGATACAAGGTTCACTTGTCAACTGGAATTGGTTTATATTTTCTTTCCCTTTTTTCCTTGAAGCTTCTTGTGTAGCTTTTCCTGCGATGAATAGCTTGCTGAACTTCCCGGTGAAGTGACCAACAGTAATCCCCCATCATGTTGGTATTCCAGCGGCCCTGGTAACGTTTTTCCATCACTTTAACGTCCTGGTGAAAACGCTCACCTTGCTCCTCACTAACATCTCCTAAATTTTCCGGGAAGTAATCGAGGTGGCTGCTCAAAAAGTGAACTTTCAGGCTCATCAAACATCCTAACTGTTCAAATTTGTTTAACATGTTAGCAACAATAGCCTTATATCTTCCTATACACATGAATGCTGGTTCCAGCCGCCAGCAAGTTCTTTTCTTTTAGCCTAGAGCCAAGCAGTTCAGCTTTTTCTTTTGTTAAGCCCAGATCCCTAACTAAGTCATTAAGCTCGACCTGAGTGAACAATTTAGGCTCTACATTTTCTGTAACACATTGGAATTCTTCATCGTGTTCATCTAACTCCGACTGTACATCAGAAAATACTTCTGTTTCAATAGAATTTAAGTCCTCTGGTGGTTCCGGGATTGGCAAATCTACACCGTGCCCTACTGGTCGGATGGCGGACGGAAGGTTAGGGTAGCTTATTACCTTCTTGTTCTTAGAGTTATGACCAGTAATATCTACACTGCAAAAGTAACAGTCATCGGAATGATTTTTTGGTTCCCTCCATATCATGGGAACAGCAAATTTAAAGTGTTTTTTCTCTTTTTTTGACCATTTCCTGAGGTCTTCAACACATACATAACATACCTTATGCGGTGCCCAAGGTTTATCCTGGTCTCCAAGTTTGGTTCCAAAGTATGCTAGATAAACCTTTTTCACAAAGTCTGTAATGTTTCTTTGGTGCTTTTTAATAACAAACTCACCACAAATATAACAAAAACTGTCAGCAGAGTTTTTACAGCCGCGATGAGACATTGCACTGAGCACATATACAGGAAACGTAAAAGTGAGGTTATGTTGAAAATAAACAAAACATCAGCTGTTTAGCATGTGTTTCAGCAGTGCTGCCAACATCATCTTTGTTCATTAGACCTATTTTTTCATGTTATCTTAACTATGAAAAAGCTGTTAAATTCTAAAAATATTTCTTTATTTCATGAATTTAACTATAAAATGTGAATAAATGGTGGGTGATACAACTTTTTAAGCATCATATTTGGATTCAGCAACCTAAACAACATAAGAATAAGGTATTTTCATTAAAAAAGTTTTTTCATCGTTGGCCTGTGTAATCTTATTAAAATATTATATACAACAACATAAAATGTTTCTAAGAACATTATAAAGAAACAACAAGAAGAGTTCAAAAATTAAACAAATATATATATTTTTATACGCCTTAGGAAGACCATTTCAAAATATTTCGTTTTGTTCTTTACGATAATGTCACTATAATTTAAATTAATATTGTGAATCTTATAATATTTTTTTATGAGATATGTTTTGATTTAAGTCAAATTTAGTGAAATTCTGAATAAACGGCTATTTAGCCATGGCGTAATAGTAAACTTTAGGGTTCGTATAATTAATAATAATAATAATTAATTGATATTAATAAACCAAATTTATATGACAATGATATAAATGGATATTTACAATATAATTGAATAACCCTGAAGTTTCTTTTGTCTTTCATTTTTATTACTATGATAATACCATTAATACTGGCTTCATGAATCTCATCTTTGATGGACAATGAATATATCTCATATAAAAAAATATATTTAAAATTGAAATCACCTAAGTTTCCCATTAATGATGACTGTAGGACGATAAAAAAGTTTGTGGGTGTCATTGAGAACCTTAGACGAGCTACAATTAAAATAATTCGGAGTTTCACTTTTGCTTAAACAGTCGCTTTCGAATGACACACTTTCTTATCTGCTGGTCATTTGTTTCCCTTGGCTGACTTTTCAGTTACTCGATTATATCTACTTTCTCTTATTAACCACAATGAAAACATAAAAATATCACTAGGATAATACTTGTGGTTTCATCATTAATGCAGATAAAGGTGTTTAATATTTGCAAAATAATGATGCCTCAATTCTGCGTACAGAATTTCTAATTTTATTTATGAGATTCCAATAAACTGAGATCTCAATAGTTGTGTTCTCACGGAATTGGACACGCGCGGTAATTCGTTGACGGTGATTAGTGGTAGCAGTATTAAGAATTCGGGTCGCTAAGCCTTTTTTTGTTATTTATGCGATTTTAGTAATACTCTGTTCTTTATACATACTTCCAATTTCGAAACTAGATTTAGGAAATCGAAATACACATGCCTGTCATAAGTAAGTCCTGTCTATTTATTTTTACTGGTAATTTTATGTCTCCTTTACTTGGACTTGGTAACGAACGAATTCCTAAAAAGTTAATAAGTGCTGAGCCTATTGATGAACCTCGGAGGGGTGGGCCGAGGCGTATATGGGAGGATTTCATTTAGTTCTGATATTACGGATGTAGGATTGTAAGCAGCAATAGTGGTAACCACTACTTTAAATGGACTCCTACCGTATTATTAACGAACGAATTCCCGAAAAGTTAGTGAGCGCTGAGCCGACTGTCAAACGACAGGTGTAGCAGCGCAGATTATGTAAAAGGTGGATCCGTAAGATGATTTCGGTTAGGGGTAGCGCGGGTTGTGGGTCGGAGAATTTCGTTAAACATTGTTCTTAAGGACTAGGGCTTGCAAGCGGTGATCGGCATCGAGACTTTGTGTTCTCTGTCTTTTGTTGTTATCATTATTTATGAGATCTTAAAAAAAATCTGATAGCCTCTACTCGACTTTGAGACCTTGGTAATCGAAAGTACTCGTGCTCCGCAGAAGTGAGCCGGTAGACGGAAAGCAGACTCTCTTGAGGACCTATTGTGCGGACGGAGCCCTTAACCCTTACGGTTCATAAATAAACAATAATCGCCCTTCAACCTCCTTCCCTCCCTAAACCCACTTCATAAAACATTAGGGCTGAAGAAGTTGTGAAAAAAACTGACGTGAAATATATCTTGGGAAACATTACCGCTCTGGCGGATGAATACGACCCGCTGCGACCAAACCACTCGTAGCCATTAACGTCGGTTCTTAAGTGTCCCCTATTCACGTTTTTTTGTTTTGTTATTCTGTACTGCTTATATTTTATACAAAATAACGGTATTTTTTGCTTAGCATTTACCACATACATGTTCCTAGACTGTTCTGTGAAGGGTATGCTTAAACAAATCTTAAGAGTATCATGCAGATAGCAATGCAGTCCAGCGGTGTTGTAATATACTTTATGATCATTTAAATATTATAAAAGGAAAAAAAATACAATTTTGTTATGTTGTTCTCGCTTGACCGAACAATTGTCTCAGGGAAAGCTAAGATTCATTAATCTGTTACTTTTTAAATATTAATAGTGTTTATACTTATTGATTAAAGTAAATATTCCTCTCTTTTCTAAACGTTTAAGTGATTTATTGACTGGGATTTATTGAAGTAAATAAAGATCCGTAGACACCAAATACAATAACATTATTTTTATTAGATGGTGATAATGGCTACAAAAATTGTATGTCTACTTACAAAATACCCCTTTTCGTTATATCTGAGAGCTGACATCGTGACTCCGTGCGGTCGTATCTACAACACTATAGTTTTCATCTCCCTTTTCAGGCACAGGCCCTGGGAGACTCCTACTTTACCTGCTCAGTAACGCTCCACAGGTTTATTAAAGTATTGAGAGCTTTGCAAAATGTCACCGATAACAGTAGCGTTAAATTAGTATGGCCAGAGTTGGTCAGTGTGTAGAACTCTAAGTTACTGACCTCTGGGTTAAATTATGTATTCTATTTATAGTCGTGGATCAACCCTGAGATCCTTCTGTGGCACACCCAGTTTCGATGTAGTAGATGCGCTTAGTTGACGGTAAAACAACTAAGCTCTGTCGTTTTTTTTTTACGACGAACGTTAGTTCGGTAAAATTACCTTCATCCACTACCATTGGCTTAAAAAAGTCTCTATCTTTTACCCCACATCCTTCGTGGGTTTTAGTGGTACTGGTTCTTTTTTTTTCTATACTTCTAAGATCATGATGTATAATCGGGCACCTTTTCAAATACTCTGATTTATTATGTTCACATAAAATAATACTTCTGTTAGTAATGAACTTAATATGTCTTAATGTAGTGTTATTATCCTCACCTTTCTTCTCGGCTTATTTATAGATAGTAGATAATAAATTCATGGTTATTCGAATTTCTGTCTTTATATTTCCAATAATAAGAAAATACATCCATTTGTAATTGGAAAAACAGAGCAGTATGGAAACGATCAGCGAAAACACATCTACTTGCACGATGTTAACGCTGACGATCCTTGCAGATGGACGATACAGAGATCCAGGCGACCGTCGAGTCCATCCTGGGGAAGGGGGCGAAGGTCCTCGACTGCGAGAAGAAGTCGACGATCCGCGAGGAGGAGGTGCTCCTGGTCAACGGATGCCCGATCCGATTGGAGGGTGCCGAAGGAGCAGTCATCCGGGAGGCGCTAGTTCACGGAACTGCGCCGCACTCGGATGTCCTCAATCAGATCCTGATCCGGGCTGGTATTCTCTCTGCCCCGGTGCGACTGGAGACTAGCCTCAGCGTCAAGTCTTCCGTGGTGACCAGGGAACAGGTGACGGTGGCCAGGGGCGGACGGGTGGTCGATGGCCGGTCGAGAGAGACCAAGGAGGACAACTACTACTCCAGTACCGTCGCCGAGGTCTGGGAACCTGTGTCTCCTTCTTCCACTCTCACCTCCGTCACCAAACCATTCTCCTCGAGGTCATCCACGTCTGAAGAGTCTGCTGGCTCAGATCTCGGAATATCGGATCTCTCCCTCACGAGTTCTTCAGTAAGTACCATTTATTAATATCTAATTTTAAAACTTATGCCATTATCGTGTCAATTACATTCTTGATTTTTTCTTTAAGATTATTTTTATTAAGAATGTTATTTCAAATTAAAGTATTTTTGTCTCATCTTCTGCGATGTTTTACGGTAGTATTCAGATACATTTAAATAATTTTAATATTCCAAAAAAAATTATCAATAAAAGTGAGAAAAACTCAGAAAGAGTCATAAATTATAAATAGGGTTCAATAGAAAAAATCACTAAGTGATAAGCCTGTTTGGACTATTGGAGTGAGATGTGTAGCAATTTTTTTCTTTGATGTGATTTTATTGTGAGGAAGGTCCTGATGATGCAGGGATAGGCGAAACGTCGACTGGTTATCGACATTATAATGATAATGATAACAGTGAGTATCATCTTAAATTACTATAATAATTAAATTGTTCAAATTATTTAAATATATCATTTTTTCGGTAAGTAGTACAATTTATACCGAATTTGTAAAAGAAAATATTGTTCTTTAAGTAGATCTTTAAATTATTCTTTGTTTTGTTATGATGCGTAAATATTTGTTTTCGTTTTATTTACGTTGCTAGAATATTCTTTTTTTCCTATCTTTTGTTTCTTATACTTTGTTTAATAACGAGAGTATTTTTTTTCATCTTTAAGCTGATTTAGTTCTTCAGTAGTTATTCGACCATCTTCTCTCAAAGTTTTCTTTAAGTCGATTGATTAATAAGGAAACAAATTTCTCTAAAAAGTTTTCATTATTTACCTTCAACTCTCTTATTTTAGAGTAATGTTTTTATCTATTTGTATTGTTACTTATATATTCATCACTTCCTCCTTGTACGCGAAGGTTTATTGTCCTATAAAAAGAATTAATTAAACTATTCCTCTGGTAATAAAGACGGCCATCGTATCTTGTAAGACCACACACGTCACGAAGAGTGATATTTGTAATGGCATTGAAAAGAATACTGACGTGTTTCTGTACAGATAACAAATGAATTGACGTTTGAATTGAATAGGTTCCAATGTATTGATATTGCATCCATTGTTTAAGTTAATTTCTTTAGTTGAATTTGAAAGCTATTTGTATTGTGCATGTATGCATAAATACATATACATATTTATATATGTAATTATTCTGAATATATATCAATAATAAAAATATATGTAAATAAAGTTTCTCATCACATATAAGGAAGGGTTTTTTTTTTTTTGGTTTTTTTTATTCAAAGGTTAAATAATTAATTTTATCTTTATATATATTAAATTATTTTACTATATTGTATTTATTCGGTATAGTAACTTATTTTATTATGTCATTTCTGTAATTAAATTATTCCATTACATTTAATCATTGTTAAACACTACAAACATATCAAATGGTGTAATAAATACTGACGATAAATACTAAAGTTAAATTTGGACCATTCCGTTTTAATGAATCATTTATACCAATTAATTGATTTGGGCATGCTCTAATGAATTTGTGGAAATATCCAATTTAATAGACGGCACGTGTATGACGAATTGTTTTTTTCAATCATAAAATTCCACAGAATTTAAATTTTTAAATTGAATAGGATCCTAATTGAAATTTTATGAGCACGGAAAAAAGAAATAATTCCAATATAAGGTAATTTATTAGTGGATAATTTCATTGAAATGACAAAGAGAATACTAATTTTATTTAAAATTTCTTATTTAATCAACAAATAAATTTTTGACTGTATTTTCGATTTTCATGGAAGATTTCCTGATTAAAAAAGCAATATATGTGTATATATTTAAATTACGTCCAAGCTGCTTTTATTAAAAATTCTTCTCGTTCCATATTTGGAAAAATATTGTTATTATTCCAAACAAAAAAAGTAAACAATTATTAAAGCATGAATAAAAGTTTTATCTCTCTTTATTAATTACACGAAAATATGTATTAGAAGTTTATCCTAGAATAAATGTTTATATCATTGCTCAGAGATTTTCTACTCTCCCACTTTCATACTATATTAAAATTACACATTCATTTTTTAAAATATCTTTTCAGAACTATGACACACAAAATCGCAAAGTAATGCAATATATCTATAGCCCTGGTGAATAACTGGTTAAGTCGGATTTTGTCCAGAGAGAGTTAATTGCTTTCAGATAACCGGAATCGTATCATTCTCGTAGTTTATGGCGGCTTCAAATGGAGTTGTAATATAAGTAATAACTCCTTTTCAAGTCAATGCCTTACTTAGCCCTTTATTCACGACGAAAATAACTCGATTCTGCTTCTCTAAATACAAGAAACTCATTTTGAAGAAGATTAGACTTTACCACTTATTCACCGGGGCTGTAGAAATAATGCACCATTATTACACAATTACTTGTATATTTCGACCTATAGTACTATTACTGTTAATAGTAGTTATAGTTGGTTAATTAAATCAATAGGAAAATGCAGTTGGAAAAAATTAATTAATTATATTAATTACAAGTTGTCTCAGGTTGAAATAAGGTGGTGACAGATAAATAATTTAATCTATTTACAGCCATAGTATCTACAGATCCTATATGAGCTCACTCAGTCTCATAAAGAAAATTCTCTTAATTGGGGGAAAACCCTTGTTATCCATATCACCTTCCTGCACAAACATTACAGTCGCTTTCATAAAATGAACCCAAGTTGTAGTTTAGTGCTTCAGTATCTTTTTTCTTTTTTTAATACGACTTTATTACAACAATTGTCATATGTCGTAAGCTGACAATGATTTTTGCCGCTTTTCCCGGTCCTGGCAGTCCTCCTCTGTAAGCCCTCTGGCTGCCATTCCTTCCTGCAATCCATCGTACCATTTCTTTGCCGGACGTCCTCTTCTCCTCCTCTCCTTAGGAACATAACTTATTATTCTCTTGGGCCATCGATTTTCTGACATTCTCATTACATAGCCGTACCAGCTCAGCTTTTTGGTTACGATAGTGCTCCGTAACATAGAAGTTTTTAGTGTCTTTCTCCCTTATGTCAAGATCGCAGCCAGTTCTAGTGGAGAGCAACCTACCAAGATATTTAAGATTTTCACTTTTGGTAAGACTCCAATTCTCTCGTGTGAGGGAAGCATAATCGATATTCAAAGCCAAATATTCTGTTTTTTGTTCGCTGATTTCTAGGCCTCCCAATTTGTATGCTCCTTACAGTTTTCTTATTATATAGGAAGCATCCTCCTCATTATTGGCTATTACCACTTGGTCATCAGCAAACTGAAGATTATAAAGGCATTCATTTCCTACCATGATTCCCATCTTCTGGCATTTCCTTAGAATCTTTTTTTATTAATTATTTAATGCTATTGAATTGTCACGTTTCTACCTTACGCAATACTACTTATAATTGTGATTCTAATTAGTTATCAATGCACTGGGCATATGGCTTGGGAGCACAACTGTAATTGTTTTTACGCCTAAATTCGCTTTTGCTGCCATGACTGTTCACATGGGAAAAAGTATGTCTTTAAGTCTTCGCTTATAGACATACTTATAGAAACCAATTTGGCATGCCACTTACCTTAGTATTTCCTTCCTTTAACAAGGATATACCTTAACGCTATAAATATTCCGTGACGCCGTAAAAACAAACACCATTATTCCCGCGCCACTATCCTATACAGAAAGCAGCTGTGCTCTCAGCGACCCGAGAGGTGACTATCGCAGTCATTAGCGCCCTACTCTCTCCCCCCGACGGTGTCGCATAGCTTCAATAAGAGCGTATTCTTATCGAGCCGGGTTGTGGCAGCTGCTCCCACGGCAGTCACACCTAGTGATCGAGTACCTGCAGAATGTGATTGTCTCATCGACCAGTCAAGGGCGAGTATTCATAGGCCGTTCTTGATATACCTTAAGTTCTTAAAACCATTACTATTGTGGAGATCAACTCTTGAGGCAATAATTTTAAAAAGTTGATCTATGGAGGACTACTGAGGGAGTACTTGCTCCTTGCTGGACTACTTAAAATTAAAATTAATAAAAATTAAAGACGAAAATCTTTTTACAGTTTTATTATAAAAGAACTGCGAAAATCACATAATCCTGCTTTCCTAAATACATGAAACTAATTTAGGAGAAAATGCCAATTAACCGCTCATTTACAAGGGCTGTAGATATATTACTTTAGATGTCATATACTCAGCATAAAATAATTTAACAATAGGTTTTGTAACCTAATAGTTTAATGCTGTTGTATTATATAATATTTTTCCATTAGAATTAACTGATAAATGCAATTCTAATTCTAAAATATGGCAAAAAACAAGATTTATTTTTACAAAGGGCTTCAGCGGTATCTTATGATGCCATTCTCTTTTCTTCCCTGAAGAAGTCAGCAGCATGTCTGGCGAAACGTTGGCGAAACATTTAGCGACACGGTCTAAACCAGAAGATACCCCTGAAGCCCTTTCTATAAATAGTGGTCGTGAAAGCCTAAAAGAGTTTTTAAGATTTATTTTGTATTTTAAAACATATGGTTTTACCCCATCTCACCTAGAAGCTCAGTTGTCACTTTTTTTTCAATTTATATAGTTAAGCGTTTATTTTATTTGTCTTTATTTTTATTTTAATGATTAATAATTTGTTTTTGTTTTTTTATAGGTGAGTACCAGTCTTTTACTAAAACATATTAAGCAGTAAGTGTAAGTACTGTTCTTCTTTTTATATTCTTATGTTTTAGGAATTCGAAAACATCCTGTTTAAAGTTTCCTTCCTTAACAAATCTTAAGGCTATTGCCTGTTTTCAGGTTTTTATTGAATCACAATAATTATCACAACTTTTTTTTCGCAGCATTAGAAATTATATATTTTAGCATTCATGAAACAGATTACAGTAGCTTTATTTGAAAGTGTAATTCCATAATAAATTATCTAACTTATGCAAAATTATATTATTATTATTTACCGACAGATTTGATTTATTCGTTATATAAACGTGGGAGTTGTGTAGCTGTATTATTTGATCTACTTACAGCTGGGAATAAATCCTGTAAGATCTGTAGACCCTCCTGGGGCTCAGCTAGCGTCATCTCGGACAAATGACCTCCCTGCACAACCTTTGTACTAGAAACAGTTCGTTGTTTTGTACTCTTTACCACATAGTGAATCCAAGACCCTTCAAAGGTTGTGTATATATTTATATATACGATTATAGAGCTTTGAACTTTCTTGTTACATTGTTACAACCTAAGGCGATGGGAACATAATATAGTAACATAATAGAATCACGTCTTCCTAAGGCTGCTTGCACGTCTGGCTGCTCGCCTGCTGCTTTTGACGGCTTCTTTCAAGGCACCTTCTAAGGGATAATAACACTTCCATCCCCCAGCAAGTATCACATCTTGACGTTCGTTTGGATATTACGTGTTGGACGTGACGAGTCATTAAAATTAAACGTTACCGTTGTCATGTCCTAATACCGTTGTCACCTAAAAAAATTAGTGATTTCTGATAATTATGATGGAATCGCGTTGTTTTTCGTTTTAATTTTTTTTATCCAATAACATTGGAATGTATGATCAAATTTTAAACACTAGATCATCTTAATGTTATTACGCTTGCCTCATTATGGATAACAAAAAAATATTGCATAACGTTGCATTGACATACATTAGTAACGCCACCTGCCTCGCCTGACGGATACCATGCTAGTAAGCCTTGTACTCATTGCGGGCTCCATGCATAAGTACGTTGTATAGCAGACGAA
Organism: Arma custos; assembly: GCA_037127475.1. Taxonomy (NCBI): domain Eukaryota; kingdom Metazoa; phylum Arthropoda; class Insecta; order Hemiptera; family Pentatomidae; genus Arma; species Arma custos. The sequence goes on along the minus strand of CM073763.1, from coordinate 86,086,045 downwards.
ACTTTATTCTGGGACTAAATAACTTTAGAATAACAAACATGAACATAAAATAAATTTCTAAAATATGAATAATGAATTCATAATGATGTGGATTTTTTATTAAATACTGTATTTAGCATTACCTTTAATTTTTTTAACTATGATAATATTTTTCTCGTTCCAGATTTCCAACATTTAAACATAGGAATATAACCTATTAAATATAAAACACCTAAAATATTTAAATAATTAATTATGGTGTTATTTTGAATTTATGAGGCAACTAAATAAACCCTAACTAAATTTATTGCTTACATAATTTGGGAGTAAATTAATAAATAAAAAAAATATATCTTTACATTTGAAGTAATATCTATTCAACAAATACATTATCTTTTGTAATGTTTTGTGTAATGTATTTTACCTTCTGTAAATATTATAGTAAACAGCCCATGAACTACAAATTATAAAGAAGATACGTTAATAATAATTGCATAGATATAATAAATAAATTTGAATTTTTTAGGAATATGTAATAGGATGGTTTTCGATGTGAAATTATATAACAGTTGAAAAATAAAATATTTCAAAGCAAAATCTATAAGACCATTTTATACTTTAATGACCTTGGCCAAATAAAATTTCATATCTCATAATTTATTAAATTAAATTAAATTAAATTAAATCTGATTTTAAATTTGATCTACCTTTTTGAAGACCTTACCTTTTTGCTAAATTTTATACTTATTTAGCGTATGACTGGTAGGCCACCTTTGAGATTCAACGTCGTCATCCCGTGTCTACCAGTGATGTTTGCCATGTCTGCAAGTAAATAGAACGCGTTACGCAGTAAACGTGTCACAAAGCCCCCAGAATAAATAAGACTTATTTATCTTGAGATCAAACAGGAGTTGAATATATTTAACTTACAAATTAATTCTAAAAAGATAGGGACAGCATGTACGTGGTAAATAACGACGCTGATATTTCAGCCGATAGCCTGAATATGTTAATGGCGCGAGGCACCATTGATACCGACCTGGAGGACTTCCGGTCGCTAATTTACGCATTCATTGAGAACGGTAGAGATTTATCTTGCGCATATCGGGCGTGGAGGTGGGATGTTGTGGGCGTGCGCAGGCGTGCCACCTGTTCTCTGAAAATTCAGCTGTGAACTATCTACGCTTTCCTTCAGGGCATTATAAGGAATTTAGGAATGCCACTACTGTTGCTATTATATCGTAACCTGTACCACTACAACCCATTTGAGGCCGTGGTCTTGGTACATGGTAGAGTCTGTACTGTTTCTAGGACAACGTTTGTACAGGCAGAATATGATCCAATTCCATTTAACGGTACCCACTTCATAGATGCTAGATGAAGTCCAGTTAAGTCTGTAGGCCCCTCAGGGTCCATCTGTGGCTGTTAACATATTAAATAATGTATTTTTATTTTGAAGAGAAAAGATTTGCCCCGCCCGGGATTCGAACCCGGGTCGTCCATCTTTCCGTGACAGCACTCTACCAATTGAGACCCATGTTCCTATGTTGTCGCAATTTTTGCGATGTAGTTCGAATCCCGGCCGGGACAAATCTTTTCTCTTCACAATAAAAATATTTAAAAATTAAAATAATTAAAAAAAAATTATAGTAAATTAAATAACGTAATTGTCACAGCCGGATTTAGACCGGAACCTTGACTGAGATACGCCGCTCCTTTGTTATTATAAAATGAAAATAAGTATGTGCCTAAACTCAATAGAGTGGTTGTACATCTTGAAGTGAGGTTTCCGTCAGTGATGTTTTGGTATATGTCCTGATGATGCCGAGAATGGTGAAATCTTCTTAGGTTCGTTAATTCCAGTATTTTTAAGGCTTAAAGTTTTGTTCTTCTTTTGTTTCCTTCGCGTTCTAATAATTATATTATAACAATAACTTTATTTGACTCCTCTCATTGCCATTGTAGTCCCTTAGCTAATTAATTAAAAATGACGTTATTTCGTCTAGAAAATCGAAATTAAAGTTGGAACTTCATAACATATAGGCTCCCTTACATACAAATTTTATTCACAAAAACCGTTCATACCTATAAAAATGATTGAGTATATGAATGAATACTATTAAATAATGTCTTATGTTTTTCATTTTCTTATCATTTTATTATGATTTTTACATTCCTGAGGCATGTAAAAAACATATTGTTTTAAAATGTATTTATTGAAATTTACAACTGTATACAGAATACGTCAATTGAATATAATGAAAGATAAATCATGCCCACAGACAAAGGCAAGTAGAGAAATTACCCAGTGGTTGCACTCAAATAAAAAGTTCAGCTTAGAAGGCCACGAGGCCATCTTCTTTTCAGACGCCTCGTGGAGGCGGATGTAAAATATAATATAATCTATGGACCCAACTCCAGGTAGCTTTGAACGATGATTTTCATGGTGCATCTGTATACTGCGCATTGGCAGTTTCTTCCTATTTACTAGTGTCCTTCCTACCAGTAGATCATTGGGTTCAAAGATAGAGACAAGTCGGTTTTGATCCAACGGTTATAGGAGTTTATTTATATTAGAAACCAAAAAGAAAATGATTTTTATTACTTCTTTTTTTTTAATCTTTGATCTTTAATAACTTGTGCCTTTGTGAGACTGCTTAAGAAAGTTTTAAAAAGTGGTAATAAAAAGTTCTTTTTTTAGCAGTAGTTTTAATATTCCGAGGCTGAATCCTTCCAAACTGAGCAATAGGATTGCTTCCGATTCTCCTTGACTCATTCAAGAAGTGTTATGTCACTTTTTTTTTATTTGTGTATTAATACCCTGACAATAGTCTTGTTGGGAAAACGTTTCTTTGTTATCGTTATATTATGATTCAACAATTACTTTTTATCACAAAGCTAAATGACTATGTGGAATAAAGTTGAATAGAGAGTTTGTTTTCGAAGTAAACGCCATCGTTCATGCTCATTGTGCTACTTCATATTTTACACCTAAGCTGTTATGAATCCCTTTCAAAACGTTTAAGAGTTATTTTATCTCCTTCAATTGAACATCCATTGTCCTGCCTTGTGATATTGAAGGACTGACATCTGCGGTCGTACTGAATAAATCAAAGGCTTGTCGAGGCTGTATACTTTTCATTTCATATCCGCTCGCTCGAACAAAAGAACCTCTAAAGCAAATGGTGATAAATGAGGCATGAATGGGAATGTGAGGAAGAGGAAGCTGTTACGAAATGCTACACAACTGAGCAAACACATCCATGACACCACCGACCTGACCTCCCTGTCCAAACAGAAATCTCTCTCAGGACGTCAGCGACGTTGAATAAGAAAACTATCGTTTTACTTTGTTATGAAACAATTTTTTAATTTGATTTTGAGGATGGGCATTGTGAACTTTCTGATTTCTCAACAGCATTTAGTCCTGAAGCCAACTCGGGAAAACTTATTTTACAAGAACTGTCTACTATAACTAAAACTAATGTATGTCCTTGGTGAAGAACTAAAGAAATAGAAATCTGTCAGGATACAAAAAGATGTAATGAGCTTATAATGATATAGTTTAATCTTACGCAAGATCAAAGTTTTACCATCATTAAGTGATGAAAATATCCAGCAAAAGGCAGTCGGCGGTTCAACGCAGTCTGAACTATTCTAAAACCAAAAGTTGATGTACCTTTGGAACTACTAAATCTATACACCAATGGTTGTGCTATAATGATGAATAAAATATGTTACTAGAAAAATATGACCTATTTTTTCTCTAACTTATATACTTTTTAACTTTTAAGAGAAAGTGCTTTTTATTGCATAATGCCTCTTTTCATGCTTTCTTTTTTCACATTAGTGAAAATACCAATTCCACACTCCCCCTAAAAATAGAGAACTATAATAAAACCGATTACTGAGCTTTTCTCAACAATAATTTTTGTCCAAGTTATAACTGTAAATATTTTTGTGTCTAGCAGCTACTTAAACATATTTCTCGTTATTTCTTTTTATGCTGTTTTAAGCTCCTAGTTTATTATGATAAAACTATAGATAAACGTCCATATTTTATCTATTTTTAAACATATAATTGCTATAGCAGATAATAACTATAATTTATGTTAAATAATTCACGTTTTTTTGTAATAATTTCCTCAATGATTCCTGTGAATGAATCTTGGGTTTCCGTAGTCTATATGGAAGATGAGCTCAAATTTATTAAAAAAATTAGTTAAATGGCTTTTACTATTTAATTGTACAAGCTACATTGTACTTTATACAAGTTTATTCATATTATTATTATTTAATGGTTACTTAGGTACGGTTCTATTTCAATAGTATCTAGTTTTTTTAATGGATGAAATTGGAAAATAAATTACTATTTATAAACTGAAATATTTATTCACATGTTTTAATATAAATTTTGAATTTTAGTAGGGAGCTGATTCAAATATAATAAAAACTAATGGATATAAGATAGATAATAGGATTGTTTGGCGATTGAAGAGAAGAGATTTCTATTACACATTGTAAATCCTGATTGATCGTTCGCTAAACCCTGAATGACATTATCTCTTTCAAATCAGGGCCTTGATTGTTATTTAAATTTTCTCTGGCGTTGGGTCTTGGACTCTTGTCAATCCCGCCATTCTATGGGTTCTTTAATGTACTTAAATATTTAAGCGAGTTACTAGTATTTTGGGCTGAATTTCAGCTATAGTCTACCAACCAGCTATATGGTTTTCCTACAAATAAGTTACCCATAGATCGTTGACCTGTTCTAATATTAATGTGAAAAATAAATTGTAAATACTTAATCCCAACCAATAATAAGGGGAATAAAGTCTAACTTAAACTTAAATATATCCATCGAATCCTACTGTCTTAAAGTACGAAGACAGTAAACACTTTTACTAATTTTAGGTTCTGTCGAGATCTGTTTAACTTTGTATAATAAATAATCAACTATTTACCTTTTACCTGATTTTTTACGTCGATGATATTTCACAATTATTTATATGATATAAGGATAATCGTTTTCATTTCAATTGTAATTTTCTGGCCATAGCAGATGAAATTGTAGATGTTTTGACGTTCAACTTTAGGTAGATTTTTTTTCGTTTAATTTTAGCGCTTTATTAGTTTTTTTACCTTAATATCTTGATTATCCTGTTTTTTCTCTCCTAGCCTAGCAATTAATTTCTTCTAACAAACGAAAGATTCGTCGTATATCCTACACTTCGATGGTAGACCTTAAAGACGTGCCATCATCGTTTAGTACTAATGCATAAACAAAGAGCTATGTTGTGGGTGGTTTGTTCAGTGCGTTGTCGTGTACAATATGCCCATTTAGACTTGCTTACGCCACACTTTCTCTTCTGAATAATGTTTATGTTCATCGTATATATTGCATAGCGCCATTCCAAATATGTTTCTCCAGTAACCTTCCCAATGCACATCTCTCCAAGTTTCGTGTTTCAATCAAATCACACTTACCCTTCAGTTCCTTACCGCTTATTTGTTATTCAATAAAGATTTGAACTCATCAAATATTTGATCTTTTTATACATTATTAACAAAAAGGCCATGAATAGAGCCTCATATGTATCTATTATTATACATAGTTGTATTTACATATATGAAATATATGTTTTAATCATTATTCCAATACCTATTCGTATTCTCTTACATAAATAAGTAAAATTAATATGTAAAACCGGTTCCAATAGTATTCTTGAATGACATATTGCTCAGTACATTGTAGGTATCGTAATGCTTCTAAGGCAACGGTTGTTCAGGTCGTCTTTTTTAGAAGCTGGGTGAGCCGACCTTATGAAAAGAATAAATAAGACACGATGCAGCCTTAACCGATATTGGATCGCGAACTAGTACATTTTTAACACCTGGAGTAATTAAGAATACATGATAAATTAATTCATTAGTTCATTTATATATCTACTGTTCCAAAACTATGCCTTGTGATTAATACCTGGGAAGAAAACCAAATTAGTTTTATCGGTGTTAATTTATTTGAAAGATAAAAAAACATGGAGTAAGTTATAGCTATAAGTGTGGGGGTTTAAATTTTGGGTTGGTTGATATGATCGTGGGTTTTGAAATGTCCTACGCTATAGCCTTTTCATAAATATTGCAATAAAAATTTCATAATGGGGACGATAATAAATAAAAATTGGATTAAACATAAGATATTGAGAATGTTGTTGAAGCGTTTTATATTTTTTAGGAAAGAAGCAATTAAATCTGAAACATAATAAGTACTGAGTTTATCTCCATTTTAATATACTAATTATTATTAAAATTTTAATATTTGGTAATGCTTTTATCTAGCTTTTTTTCATCATATTTTTATCTTCGGTCGTGTTGTCATCTGATCAAAAAATGGATAACTACAAGTTTCAAAAATTGATTTTTACAATTTTCGCTATTTTAGTCAAGAAATGCTTTATGCTCCCGAAATTTCAGGTTCAGAGAATTGGACTAAACCACGAGAAATAAGACGGCAAAGTGATAAAAAAAATTGCTTGACTAAACTCCCGAAATATGCGAAAAAGTCAGTGTTTGAAATTTAGGAGTAATCTGCTTTTTACCCTTAACGACTCATATGTGGGCAGATTTGGTTACGATTGTAGTAGCATAATGCTGAAATACAGGTTCACATTTCTATGATTTAGGGTTGTAAGATCCCTGTTAGTTCTGAGTTATGATGAATAAATTTTCATACAAATGAATTCCAAATACTTGATGTCCAGCCTTGATTTAATTGTCTTAAATTATCATTCGTTTTGGAATGATGATATCATTATTACTATCGGAAGGTGATACGATTCTTCTTTCAAAGGAAACCATTTCGTACCATCACGTACACTCACCGCAAACATGCCATCGAAGAACGTTGACCCTTTACATTGGATACCTCCTATTCAGGGATCTTCAGTGCCACCCCTCAAACCTATGCTAATGGCAAGTCGCAAGGTGCCATGCCATCTGGCAGCCCGGCAGCTGCTCTGAGGACTCCTGCTAATCCTCAATGAGCACGTGCCTCCGACCACCTTTCCCGAGGCCTTTCAGTCCCGAGTTATCTTGGACCATTGTCAAGCAGACCTACCATTATCCAGGAGTACATCTGTATGGGCCATGCGTGCGATACCGGCTCTTTTTGTAAGTCCTTCTTTTTTTATATTTTAGTTAGAGAGTTGATTATACTCACATTTGACGACCATGCACTTTCATGAAACCGCATGTCTATACAGTGCTACAACAGAGTAAAATCTCTGACTCCAAATTATGATAACTGATTAGCTCTTAAAAAAACAAATGACTGTTTGGCTAAAAAAGTGAGATTATATTTGTTTTATAAATATTTGGTTTATACTATATTACAATCCATAAAAAGTCTTGGGTTCAGTACGTGCTAGAGACTGTACTGTATCTAAAACAACGGTTTTGCAGGGTGGTAATTTGTCCGAGATCACGCTCAAACGCCAGGCTTTTCTCACAATTCTGTTAATGTGTTATTTGGGATCGTACAGTGCAGTGGTAAAATAGTAATATTTTAGAGAAGAGTTAAAACCACTGAGTTGCGGTGAACATCTAACTCCCTTCTGTACTTTACTGAGCTCTGACAGGGATAAAGTCAGAAAAGTTGGCAACTTGAACAGATTATAGCTTATCAGAGGAAGCCTGTATCTGCTGGTAACTTGGACGAGCTCGTTCCCGCCTGATGTAATAGCTTTTACAAAAGATAAACATTTCTATAATACTGAAATTATAATTCGGAATTTCTCAGTGGAAAGATAAAAACTGCCAACATGGCTCCATTGTTTGCTGGGATTAATTTAACCGTGACCGAAATGAAGCCAGAGGAAGAAACTTTGTTGTGTATTTTCTGAGGCTTATTGTTCTCTGCTTTGTGTTCAGTTTAACAAGTTGTTATCTCTTTATTTAGCATTCGCTATTAATTTTTTAAATTGATAAAAATAAAAATTATTTATTTACAACTTTCAAGTTTACGTTATTCCTAGAAAATAAAATTATAATTATTTTTTCATGTTCTCTCTGGTGTCAAACAGATAATAGTTTTAGATTTCAATAGGGATTTTATGATAACTACTTAGGCTTTTGTCAAACCCCTATACATATATATATATATATATATATATATATATATATATATATATATATATATATATATATATATTAAATATATATATTATAAATATATATATATATATATATATATAAATATATATATATATATATAAATTATTATAAATATATATATATATATATATATATATATATATATATATATATATGTATATATATATAAAATATTAATATATATTCCCAATCCAACTAATTTTATTTTAGAATCTTTCACATATTAAATTATATTAACATTAGTAATTAATCCAGGTAGGTAGTTCATTCTGTAAAGCGCTTAGTTGAACCCACCGGGGTTATCTCGGCTTCTGTAAAGCGAGTTCCCGCAATTAGGGGACAAATCTGGTAGCTGATAGCGAAGAATTCACTTCCATGCACTAGCCTAAAATAGTACAGTCTTAATGTACCAATATAAATAGTAATAATGTACAGGTGTTATCTGTTATTGTTTCTTTTGATAAACTAAATATGTTGAAACCCAAAATCAATACAAAACGTACATTACAAATTTCAATGTTAGAACAACTTACGAGTATTTTATAATGTAAAATGTTCCGGAAATCTTAAAAATATAATTGAATAGTTATGATGATTAAATGTACATTGATAATATTTTTTTTTTTATTCTTTTATATTATATTTATGTTATGGCTTCATTATATATTTGCTTGCGTATGGCGCTTACTTAGCATCACATCCAGCAAATTTGGTAATATTGCTTTTGTTTTCTCCTCTATTTGCAGGAATATAAATTTTTTGATTTGATTAATGGCTTGTGAGGAGGTCTCTAGACCACTTTCTTTTTAGCCATATCACAGGATGTGCAGGTAACAGAGAGTAGGAAAGAGAAAGAACATGATGAATTTGGTGATATTGTGGAATGTTGTGTGTTTGCTGGGAATATAACATGTCTTTTTGTATAGTGTGATTCAAAGTACACCTAGGAGGATTAACAATTTTTCTTTGGATGTGTTGTTTGTATCGTGATTTGCTAAACCCCAAAGTTATAGTGCTGTAGATTAATCGTTTGTTTTTTAAGCCATGTGAAGTACTCTAGAAGATGTGAATGTGTTTTTAGTGTACTGCCTGTTCTTGATTTTTTTTTATTTTGTATGTTGATAATAATTAATCAGATAATACCGACCCTACTTGGATTATTTTGGTAAAGTTATTTTTTGAATATTAGCAATTTAATTACTAATTAATCCACTCAGATCTTGTTGAAAAATAATTTGTTACATGAACCTATGTATAAGATAAAAATGGTGGCAAGTCAAACTGCCCAATTAAACAGACGTATTCATTTACTATTTTTCATCTCCTGATGCTGGGATATATATACATATCTAAAGTCCTTATTTACTAAAATGGACACTATTACCTATAATAAGACAACAGATATCTCAGTTGATGTTTCCCGAAGGACTTCAAGAAGACGGATCATGACAGTTAAGAGTTTAATGGACGAAGCGACCCCGGTGGAGTGGTCTCAGATGCGGAGGATTGGACTCCAGTTAGGTTGGAGATCTTCTCCCAGGGCGGTGCTTCGCTCTATAGTGACAGGTATTAATTATACGAGTAAATAAAAACTGGGAGGGTGGTTTTTGCTGGAGGGCCGTCTCAGCCCTAGTTCTGGGTTATGACTAATATAATATATTTATATATAAAGAAGTCTTTTGGTAAATATTAGCTCTGATTTTTATTTTCTAATTCTTATCAAATATTTACATCATTTAAAAAAAAGGACTTTCCCATTGTTTACAGATTTATTGAACTCCTGGGGAAGGAGTGTATTAATTTAATACGCCGGTTTCTTAATTTTATGTTTTCTGTTTATATCTTTAAAAAAAAATTAAAAGATACCCAATAAGCGCTAGTTAAAATATTAGCTGCTCAATTGCTTGTTGAAAATTGATTCTTAAATCTGATAATATTTTTAAAAGGAACTTGAAAGTCGTTAAAAAAAGTTCTGAAGTTGTATTAATAAATAAATAGTGTGTAAAACAAATGTAGATAACCTCTGTCATTTGAACAAATCGGAATTTAATTAGTATAAATAAGATGAATATGCTTAACATAAATTTAAACAATCCATATAATAAAATAATTTAAAATCAGTAATATATCCAATGTTCGCATCTAATCTAATTATTTATATTAGATATTTCATTGATATAAATTGATCTTTTGGTGTGGTTCTAGTTCTCTCTCATGCCCTTATATTGCCTCAATGAAGTCAATTAAATATTTAAAAATCGTTGAACTCAAACAAATAAACATGTATCACGCATTAGCTGGATTGCTATACTTTTCTTTTTTTGAGAGAGCTTCCAAAGCCTATATCCTCTATTACGTCAAGTATAACAAGAACTTAAAAACCTAATTATGTAAATCATTATCTGACGTCTTAAATGTTACTTGCGATTTTTTTTTTTATTTAAAAGTTAATTAATATATATCTCAGAGGCTATAGGCTTTTTTGTGTTTTTGTTGTTTTTTAAAAACTAGCTTAACGGACAGTTTAATTAGGAATTAATGCTCTAGGTTTATGCAAATCATTTCAAAAATAACCAAAGAAGATTATTTCTTCGAAATATTCCCTGACGATCAAATAAATTAATTACAAAAAAAAAAATGTTAGGACTTATTATTTTGAATCGTCCATTGTATCTGCCTATTTTAGCAGTGATGAATCATGTCTCAGAATAGACTGCGAATACATTATGGAATAGGACGGCTGATCGCAGATTTAATTTGGTGATACGTCAAGATAAACTGACTGATATAGTCGGAGGTCTAATCACATACTGTATCTAATCACTTCTGTTGCTGTATCTCGTTTATAATTTGTCAATTTATATTGTTTTAAAGATATTGAACAAATATGTATTAGTAAATAAACAGTGTAATGTAAATTTTGTTTCTAAACTCCATTTATTTAAAGGTAGACAACATTTGAATAAATCGAAAATTAATTAATATAAATATTAAGGCGAGTATGTATAAAATAAATTTTAATAATCAGTATATTTTTATTGAGAATAAAATGGTTTAAAATTATTTTTATGTTCGATGTTCACATTCAACTTTTTTTCTAATTTTAGTTGAAACAAAATTTATTTTCGAGAGAAGCAGCATCAAGACTATATTTTCCTTTTTACTATGGTATGTGGTTTGTATTATAAATTATTTATTATAATAAACTTACTTAAAATTCATAGTTAGTTTTTTTGTGAGAAAGTATTCATTTTCTAGTGACATTTGTATTCATCGATCAGTTTAATTTCAGCCTAAAGGAAAAATGCGATTTATTATGTCTTTTTGGGAATATACACTGTATATTTACAAAAAAAAAGAATTCATTTAATTTAATCAGCGCCAGTAATTTTGATTTCTTTATACCTATAAGCCACAGACCGACTTTCTCTTCTAATTTAAAGATATCCCCAACGTTAGATGAACTTATTTTTTGATTAAATTACAGCTTAATTAATAAATAAACCTTCTTTAAAAACAAGTTTCATCAAAAAAGAAAAGCTATAATTGTATACTTAATAGATTTGAGTTTCCGATTTTAATTAATTATTTTGTGGTGTGGGAGTTAGTAGTGTTTGTATGATAAATTATTAAATATTAATATGCACTAGTAAATAATAATATTAGTTGGTATTGATATTTTATTTATTTTTAAATATATTTTCGGTGAAAAAAATTAATGTAATAACGCACATTTAGTGAATATAGCATAATTATTTTTTTATTAGGACCTAGTGAAATATTTTTTAATCCACTTAGTATTTTTTATGTCATTTTGTACAACAACGTCACCGAAATGTTTTTGTATTTGATCCGCAGATTATTCACAGCCTGGAAACACAAAGACAAGAAAAGCTTGAACTAATATTTGAGTTCTGTCGACTCAACGTTTCCAGGAATGCCTACGAGACAAGGGCTTAAGATTAATTATTATTAGTCATAGATAGGAATATCACTGTTATAATATATTAGTAATTGTTAAACATAAATTTTTATAACAGTATCTATTATGTTAACAGTAGTGAATAGCCTTTGTCTGGGGCTCACCCAATTCTTTACAAAGTGGGTAACATTTATTGGGGTAAAAACCTGGTAGTTGAGCGTGGTGGTGACCAAATCTACTTCTTTCACAACTGTTGCTTTGGTAACTGTTAAAAACTTACAGAAAAAGTGTGGTCTAGAGGTTAGCATAACAGCCTACTTACTACGAATATACCCAAGATTGCGGGTACGCAGTCCGGCAGGTGGCCTTAAGATTAATTAGGGACACTTAAATTTCCTAATTATGCCATCATTCTAAAGGGATGTGAAATGAGGCTCCTGAGCCTGTACGGGGTCTTAAACTCCTCATTAAAGATCCCTATCCTAATTATGCCTAGATAAGCATAATCTTTTTTTAGAGAGAGAGAAGAAAACACTTTATTGAAGCATTACAATTTGCCTCTTGAGGGCAATAAGGAATGGTGATATGTAGCTTACAATCATTCCATAAAAAAATCAATGATATAAACAAAATAAATGTATAAATAAATATATACAAGCGAAAAAATATATACAAAAATAAAGTAAAATATATATAATAAAAAAATATAACAATAAAGCATAATCTAGGAATCCCAATGTAGCATCGTACGATTAGCCATAGCAGAATAGAGGGACCATAGGGAATAGAGTTAATTGAATAAATAGTACCACTTGCCAAACCATTTTCATAGATTTTTTTTCTGTAAAATTATTTGCAGTATTTTTACAACATATGGTTTGCATAAATGTACGTATTAACACACAGTTTGCACTTTATAAAAAGTGTTTATATAAATACATGTAAAGTTTAATGCTGTTCATGGGTGGAAGTGGAACAGGTTTTTTAATGTTGCTTACTTCCACGACCCAAATTTTAGATTTTTTCATTCATAACAAACAATCAGAAGTATATGCTGTATCTATTTCTTGCTAAATCTAAAGGTATATGATTTAATAAAATTTCGATTAGATATACGACAAATAACAATACAAAAAACTATTTGTTTTTGCTTTTCCGGAAGGGTCTTTAGGTTTCAACCCATTCTGTAGGACTTCTTCATGATCACCACTAAATCAAAAAATGAAAATAGAAACTTGTATCTGGGATGATCTTAAATAATGATAACATAAGAAGAAAAATACCACTTTACCAATATAGAAGAATGCTATTTTCAAAGAACGAACAAGCTATAACAATTAATGGCGATAGATCTCAACAAAAATTAACTACCCACAGATAACACAGGGAACAGACCCTTCATTGTTTGGCCTTCTATTGTACTCGAAGCCGCAGAGCTATTAGGGCATTGGATACGGGCGAGCAGCCAATACATGTCCCTCTTCTAGCCTTCGGGATGAGATGAATTATTGTCGAATTAGTAGGCTACTGAACCCTGGATTATCGTCGGGGGAGCGATACAGCTGCTCTGGTTTGTATTGGAGAGTGGTGTGGAAATTACTACTATCAACGGAGATCGTTTGTTGTTTGCCATTACCCAAGAAGTACGCCAGTATTACCTTCAATGTCACATTTATATTTGAATACGTAATCAAAAAATGTACCACTACAGGCCATGAAGGATCTCGGATTCAGTACATGGATGTGATAGAGACTGCACTGTTTCCAAGACAAAGATTGTGCAGGTCAGTGAGATGGTCGAGTTATTATTCAACCGCCAAATAGTAGACGTTAAATAAATATACGATTTACAGATATAATAATAACAAGCGTTAATAAATACTCTATTATTTACAACCGTAAGAAAATATCGTAATAATAAAAAAAAACTGAACAACTGCAATTCTTGAGGGGTCTTAAGGTTTATGACTCAATAAATGTACGTATTACTTTAATGGCAATCGTAGTTCAGATATACCTTTATGCTATAGTAAAGATTACACTCTACTGTTTTTCCTCTAATAAGGGTACCCACTTTATAGAGACTGTTCTATGTTTTTTTAACAGATTAATAATTAATACTGCAGCTGGATTTGAACTCCAGGACCTACACCTTAGCAACTCGACGCTGTACTGAGATGGTATTTTAGAAGACTAATTACATATTTTGAACAGTAATGGTTTATTTTTTAAAGTATGAAGTGTAGAGTAAAAATGGATCTCATTCCTAGACCATCGGAAATTAACTTAAAAAAATAAGTTCATTGTTGACGAGTTCAGCAATACCTTGACCTCAAGCTGAGTGCCATAACCTAAAAATAAATTGGAGTCCTCTTTGGTCCAGGTAACGGTCAATTAATTAACGGGTAGAGGTATCTGTCCCAGCCCGCAGCAGATGTTTCCCCTTCTTATCTTTTTTTTGTTTGTTTTTTGTACCTGGTGTCCTTTACAGATGGTTTTTGGTTCTTAACAGTTTTAGTTACAGTTAGGCTTAGTTATGAAAACTGTTTTAGATTTATTATATACCAAGGTTATAGAGTATTTGTTGAATATATATACATTTTTTCGTTAATCCATACTCCCCTTAATACTTGATAACAACCAACTATTGATCTCTCATTTTAAGGATGAATTTTACCCCTAATATAGAAAAATAAATAGATAAACGAATGAGCAAAAATAATAAGGTAAATAATATTTTAAAAAATATTAATCTAAACGTACTACTTGGTTTTTAAAGATACTTTCTACTAACAAATTTATAACGCTTATTAAATATAGAATCTGAAAGGAAATAATCTGAAACGCAGTAACCAGATTAATTATCCATTTCACATTAAAGCATTTTATTATTGTATTCCAGCAATATAAAAAAAATGTAATTATTAATATAAACTTTCACAATCCGGAAAAAATTAATTAAACAATGGTTTCTTGAATATAAGAATTGTATGAACTATAATCATATCTAGTTTTATTTTAATTTTATTTTCATAGTTTTATTTTTACAGTTTATTTCTAATTTGTTTGATTAGTATACAAAGTAATACTTTTTAGTATTTAATATTTCTGTTGTTTTATATTTCCCTCATAATGTAATAGTATTCTATTCTTTCCTCTTATCCTGTCATATTTCTATAATCCTCGAAAATGACCTACAGCTCATTTAATAAGTTATTACACTAAGATATACCTGTAAAGATCTTTGTGTCTTGGTTTTAGTACATGGTAGAGACAGTTCTGTTTCTGCAGCAACGGTTGTGAAGAGAGCTGATTTGTCCGAGATCACAAATAAAACGTCAGGTTTCTTTTCCTCGGTTAAAGATACCCAGATTATAGATATTAGGTTAGCCACACGATTTACCCGTAGTTGGTAACAAAGTAAATAATTTGTCAGCCACTGCCGAATTTGAATCCAAAACCTTCATCATGGTAACTCAGCACTCCACTCACTGAGATACCCCGCTCTCGTTATTAATTTTTTTTCTGATGCATTCCTGTTATCTTTTTGATCAATTTATTATATAAGAATATCACAAATCCATCTAAAGGCTGTTATATCAGTATCTTCGTTCCTATCTGTGAATTATTTCTTTCTCTGAATTCTGGATTAAACATCCTAATATAATACTGTTTTAAATTAATTTAGGAGTTGAAGATATTTAAATAACAATTTAAAAGTGCCTAAATAAATAAACGGGAGATCAGGACACTACAAGCTCGTTACGCCATCCCGCCGAGGAAAAAGCTGTAAATTCGGTCCAGTTTGGCAACGGGCCGGGCGCTGTGGACTGCAACTCCACCCATGAATTATTCAACTAATTATACGTCCCAGGATAATGGATCGGCCTCGTCACCTTATCCGATTACTGTCTTTCCGATGGCGGGCGTTGGATGAATTGTTCCTACGTGCTTCGGGAAAATGTATTAAACGATCCGTCTTGTGAGCATTAAAGATGTGGGGGAACAGAAGAAAGCTTTAGTTCGCTTACGATAGGCGTGGAATTATTAAATCGGAATGTTATTAAAATGAAACTGTAAGCTATCTGTTTTATAATGATAGCACAACAGTAAGGCTCGCGTTCACTTAGTGTATAGTGCGCAGAGTAGCTGAGCTGATGGTTCCGGCTTTGAATCCGATGGAGTGTTGTGGACGTGGATTATAAGCTATAATGGTGGATTATATGTTGTATTATTTACAATTATTAATCATTTTACGATGATATTAAAACAAAATAATATAATTTAATTATTATTTATTATCCTTATGATGGCGATAAGTTTTAAATATTTTTATTTTGAAGAGAAAAGATTTGTCCAGGCCGGGATTCGAATCCGGGTTGTTGCGTATATAGCGCAGTGCTCTAACCAACTGAGCTAACCTGGCTCAGCCATAGTTTGGCTTTAAAATATTTTAAAAAAATAGTACGTTCTTCTTTTGCGGAAGATAAATGATTTAACATATTAACAGTCATTGTGACAGGGGGTTTTACAATGACTGTTAATGTGTTAAATCATTTATATAGGATTCGCAAATCCTACTGGGACTCACCCAACCTCCATCCTTGGGGAAATCTTGGCGCTCGTTTGTGATCTGGGCCAAATCATTTAAAACATTTAGTTTCACAAAAAGTCAATATATATAGTTAAAAACTAATAAACAATCATTTTGTGTTATATCTATGCAATTAAGAATTTTTTGAAAGCTTATAATTTCGATTTAGCCGAAAAAAATGGAGTTCTCTCAAATTTTTGAGCCCTGAAATTGCCGCCCTCATAAATTGTCTTGACTACCTTTGCGCATAACAGCCTCTTCCATAAATGGTTTCAGCTCCGTTTGTCCTATATGTTTGTGATCTAATAATAATTCTGTTCTCGTAACAATGAAACGATGTCGGTTCTAGGAAGCTTATGACAGTGTGCCGTTACTCTAACGTCCAATTTTCAAGGAATCATCGCCTCTATGATAGTGCATTATTTATGATTGCTATTTATCTGTCTGATGATTATTTTGATGTGCTAAGGCCTAGCTGTATGGTGCCTATCAGTTTTATATAGAGCGCTTCTCTATGCGATTATTCTTATCAGAAGGGAAGTGGTCAAAATGACTATGTACTATTTAGAAATATTGACGTGATCTACATGTCATTTATTATAAAACTTTATAAAATGCTATGTCATTCAATGGATCTAAAAATAAGTTAGGGAGCAAATAGTTAACTGGAAGGACTAATGGAGGTTGGAAATAGTTTGGGGGGTGCAGTCATAAATTAACACCAAATAAGTGAAAACTTATTTTTCATTAGTGCCGACGTTTTCACCTACTCTGTAGGTCATCTTCAAGGCTGTGAGAGAAAAATAACTATCAAAAACGTTACAGTACCAAGAATATAATAACATATAGAGTTCTAGAAAAGTAAAAAAATAGCGATGGATATATTATTAAGGATATTATTAAATAAATATTAAATAAGGATATTAAATAAATAACAGAATAAATGTACAGAAGGGTGATAATGGTAACAAAATACAAAAAGAAAGAAAAATGAGAAGGTCAACAGCAAGATACAAAATGATAAAGTATACATCAATAAAATAGAGCCAAACACTCAAAAAGAAACACTATTATTTATTATAATGCAATTGGGAAATCCACAATGCAGAGCTTTATGTTTCAAATCCAGTAATACACCCACTTACCAGATATAAATATAAAAAGATGAGATATAAAAGTATGGAAAACCTAGTCTAATTAATTAAAAATAAATTAGTATGCTTAGGGTGTGACATATTTGTTGTTAGAATATGAAAAGTGATATCTTTTGTCTATTATACTGTATAACTTTCTATGCTCCCCAAAGATAGCATAGATTAATGATCTTTGTTGTACTGATTATTTTAGTTAGATTTTTAGTTAAACTCAGATAACTTATTCCTCTTAAGTTAATTTCTTCATACATTGATTTTTTCCTTAATATTTCCGTAGTATCTGATATTAGCCAAAATATAAAAATAACAGCCTTTAATATTCATTGTTAAAAAAAAATTAAACAAAAAACTAGCATAACGAAAAAAACACTAAATATGTATACGTACGAATTAAATCAAGGAATAACAATATATTGAATGTATTACAAATAAAATATAAAACTTTTGTTACTTTCTAATATTGTAAAATAATTAAAAAATTTATTATTAATTAAATTTCTAGTCTTGATGGTAAAGAAATGCATATAATATTATAAATATATAATATAATTATAATATAAATATAATACAATCGTACGTCCAAAAAAAACTGTGATGTAACAAGCAGTAAAGTCTAATTGATAAAACAGTCAGATGTTTTTCACTGTATAATTCCTATTGCATAATTTCCAACATATAAAAAAATTAAAAAATCCATAATTAGTTATTAAGTAATATGATAGATATTTTGTAATTAAAATTATTTTCTATATTATGTAATATTGATTCACGTATGTTTATTAATTACACTTTTACCCAACAGGCTTAGAAATGAAAAGTGTGGCAATAGGTCGAAACATACTATTACACGTTTCCATTAATGGACTTGAATGGCTTCAGCGATTTTAATCAAACTTTTTAGTTATAAGTTCAAAATTATTAGAAACGTGCTCAAGGTTTCTTATCAATCATTATGAAGTAGAAACCTCTTCGGCAATGAATCTCGTAGGTCGTCTCAAGAAATGTTTATTAATAACAAAATGAAAACAAAAGTCTATAAAATCGATACCCTTGTTTGAAGACGATTCCTAGTAGGCCGTATGTCAATGGAGCACGCGGACTATTTTAGGTTATGCATTACATCTTTGCATGACATTGTCGTGCCAGCTTACCGGACATCACACAATCCATGACCCAGAATCTACTTCCTGGGTAGACGTTATTCGCCGAAGATGAGGAAAGTCGCCTTACCGTAAGTGAAATAGTCTGTCTAGAATGGTACATTGTACAACTGGTTTAGAATACAATTAAATATACTTAATATATATGAGGAAGAAAATGGTCCGGGTGGAGGTCAAGAAAATTCTCTTAACTTTTTATTTGTAAACCGAAGTTTCGATCCACATTGCAGGTCTTCTTCAGGGCTAAGATAAGATGGTTGGTACTACACTAGTGTCTAGATGTCTAGACCATTCAGTATCAGTCTTACTTGGTCAACAGTGCTTATAGCTTTGTTTCCGGGGCTCTCCTTCCTATCTTTTCTTGGAGATACCTAGCCCTAATGGACTTCTCCAGTCTCCTCAGACCATCTCTTTTTTTCCCGTAGGCTACTAAGCATATGGTCAGGAACCAATAAGGCGTCGATAGCTACGAGCCTAAGGAGAAGGGAGATAAGACCAAGAAGTAGCCGGGTAACGGAGCTCCATGCGGCCGCCATGTACGGACTCAGATATGGCTGCGATTAGCCCATTTCTATTCCCTTACTTTCTTAAGAAAATCTTCAAGCGGAAGCGGTTGGTCTGCTAATGTAGGTAGTGATTGGTTTGTGATTAGAAGGGAAACTCTAATGGGTCATTGAAGAGGCGGGCCTATCATCTTCTTCAGTAGTAGACTAAACAATACCAATATTCTTCCATAAAACATCAATAAGAAACTGAATAGATCCTTAATGAATGAATGTTAATCAATGATGCATGATGAAGGTTAAACTCTTCTTGCAAATAAAAGTGCCAATCAGGTTCATTTAATATTTAATTATTATTTCTAATTCCAAACTAATATCAGACGAGGTGGAAAAAAAAATAATAACTAGTCTTTTTTGGAGACTTAGAATAGGATTATATTATAAAAAAATTAGATTTATATTTTTAAAAGGGGCGAGCACTCTGTGAAAATATATAATTATTAAAATTAATAAAAAGAGAGACGAAAATTAAAATTAAGCACTAACATCAAATAAAAGGTTAAGATTCTATTTAAACTATTTGACTTCCTTTAAAATGAAAATTATTTAAATTATTGAACTGAGCCTTAGGTTCAGTACTTCATAGAGACTGTTTCTCATCTATAACATAAGAACAATATTAAAATTTTCTACTATATTTGTTTTATTTATCTTTTTCAAAATTGTTAAAGAATTTAAGTTGGCAGAAACTTAAGCCAATTTAGAATTACTTATTTGGAACCAATATTGTACATATAGTTAAAGAAAACCATCTATTTGTAAAGAAAAAGAGAATAAAAAATCCTTTCTGGTGGAGTCTTACCTACAAACATATACACAACCGTACTCTGACTTATTTGACAATTAAAACAACCACTACATTGTTTGTAGTTGAAGTGGTTTAGTGCGCATTCTTTCTTCCTAACGTGTTACTAATTTATTTTATGGTCATCTTACTTAACGGCTCTTGTACTGCGTTGGACAATAGTTAGCGCAAGAGATAGAACCTTAAGGCCCATTGAGATTGCGGCTCCCCTACATAGCTCAGTAATTACAAGCCAGTATCTGCTTTGGTGTTTATCCTCCACTTCTTGGAGGTGCGCGCATGTCTTATCTGACCCAGTCCTTAGCCGGAGGTCGTTAGGTATAAGCCACACCTTTGTCATTCTTGGCGTCGAGGAAGCGTTATAAGGCGTCTCTTAGGAACAGTAAGGAGGTTCAGGAAACTAGCTGAACCTATCATTAATGTTAATTATCCTTATTTTATTACCTACAGTATGTGTAAACAATTCTTATTGTGGCGAACACTCATTATTAAATTATGGCCGAAATACTGCTATATTGGCTTTACTGCCCAAACCATTATCTCAGGGAAAAGTCAGATCCTTTGATCTGAATATAATTAAATACTAAAATGGGATGCCACCCTGAGATCGTTATACTTAATATGTAATAATTTTATGTTATTAATAATTAAGAGCCTTATATAGTCTTCTCCAAAGGTTAACGTGGTTGACTGACCAGGAGTTGTTTATTAAATAAGAATAATTATAGAAGAACATTATATTTTATTTGTGCTGATCATGGTTACAGACTTCATAAATCTTAAAAACAACTTACAATGAAAACGGGAAGCTATACGTGACTTATGATACATGGGGCTTCATTCTGCATCCTCCTCTTTACGTCTTGACTCGACTGCTAAATGAACCCAAAGGATCATTTTACTCTACCTGGCCTAGGTCCGTTATTGTCCCCTATAGCAATACGTTTTATTGAATGTATTACAGTTTAGAAGAAATATACTAAATTATGACGGTATAAAGTGACTTAGAAATGGGGATGGCAGGCTCCTTGGACCTTTGATTCGTATTTTTAACTAATGTTTTGTTAAGTGGTGGTTGGTGAGTTGAAAGAATTTTACACAAATCATTCGCACTGCTTTATTATGTGCAAATGTATCATCTTACCTTTAGGATCAGCATTAGCGCAGAGAGATGTTGTGGCATCTATCTGGGCAACTGAACAAACTTTGGCACATTATAAATAAATTTAGAATATTTGGTTACAACTATCGCTCAGAAACTCATCTTCTATTCCTTTCCTCATCAGAAAATTTGATTTTCTTTCTTTTCGCCTCAAATCTTATACTCTTTTATTGGTCTAAGCCCTAGGTAGTGTATCCATAGAATTCAACCCTTCTTTAAAAAGGGTATCATTGAATCATTGATAAATAAATCATATCAACCATTGAGGTGTTGATTTTTTCCGATAGGTACTTTGCAAAGGATCTCATTCATATATGGACTAATTAGTCGTAGGAGAATTTATGACCGAAATTTTAACTTACTTCTTTACTATAAATATCTAATTTAATCTTTATTATAAAGACTATAAATATCAAACTTTTAAAATCTTTTTTATATTTGCAATGTAAATATTGGAGTTCTGTTCTTCGATGGGGATAAGAGATTAAATCTAACCATGTTCGGGAAGCATTTAAATTCTTTCCTTTTGGCTCATGCTCGACCACGTAGGGAGAATATTTTCCCTGTAATTACATTGGCAAGCACGCTCTCTCAATATACCACTCATTGCTCTGCCATTCCTTTACCTCGTAGCGACGAACCAACCTCACGAAGTATCATTAGGGAACCATATAATTTAGTTATTTAATAGTTAGTTTTTTCGTATATTTATGTATGACAAATTAACAAAATATCTCAGAAATAATAAATACAACTTTTTATTTCTTATTGTCGGAATATTATTTATTTATTACAATTATTATACCACTATATTAATTATTATAGTATGTCTGTTAAAAATTATTTTAACAAAATAAAAATATTATAAATCAACATATGTATGATGTTTTATCGTATTCTTAGTATTCTTTACTTATAATTTTAATGATGATTCATTTACTCATGCAATTTTTAATTTACTATTATGTAGTAACATAATTACTTATGTTATATTTTATAAATTTTAAAATATTTACTTGATGAAGTGCTAAATAGTTTGACGTTCCTTCTTTCATTCATGGCTTGAGGTGAACCCTTCAGACCTCAGATCGGATTCCTTAAAGTCTTGGCATTGATCCGATTATCAGAGAATGGGAGTTATTTGGCAGGGAGTCTGCAATATTAGACTGTATATATATCAGTATAATGATAATAATGCATATTTATCAATTAAAAATAGCTATCACTTACTTTTGCGAAAGTTTCGAATGACGGTGAGTTGTTTGAATAAATGAAATCGTTTTATATAAGATAATGAATTGGCTTTACTGTTAATGTTTCAAGATATACTGATAACGGTTACATATTAGCGTAAGATAATATATACTTACAAAAGGCCCTTTTTAATTCATTAGGATACTCTGTATGTGGAAAGCACTATAGAAAATGCCTCTACATCCTGCATCCTTCATTAACTTTTGTAATAAAACTACACTTTCTACCTTGAACAGATAAAGTCTTTGAATCCTTTTGAAGAGAATTCACTGTACACGTTCTATTGCCCTTCTAAGAATATTTTAATATTTTTCATATATAAAATAGAAATGTCTAAAGCGGCTTCATATATTAGAACCTATCAAGCCAGTATATGAACTATTATAGTATAGTGTAATATACGCGTATTAATATTACAACTTATTGGTTTATTGGTTTTTAATTTTTTCTATGAAAAAAAGAAAAATATAATAATTGTTTAGAGGTTACTTTTTTAACTCTAACCTAAGTTAGACTTAGTAGTGAAAGTTAAGTTTTAGATTACCTATCGAGGTATTACGGACATTTAGTTCTAATTTAGTAGAGTCCATTAATGCATTGATGAAGATGAAAATAATTACAGGTATTTTAGAACTAAACCTACCTAATAGATTTGAAAGTGCTCATACTTCAATTTGTTAATTTCTCTTAAGATAACACAGGCCAACAAAAAAAACCTTTTTGAAAACTTTTTTAATTTTAATAGCTGATCTTGATAGATTTTTATGTGCTGAATCCAAATCTGCTCGTAGTTTTTATGTATCACCCTTAGTTTCCAAGCAAAATGTATTTTATTATATAGTCTAATACCCATTTACAGTATATAGGGAAATCAATGAAACACTGTAGAATCGTAAAAATGGTTTGTATTTACAGTAAAATACTTGGAATAGTAATTTTATGTGATGATACAAGGTTCACTTGTCAACTGGAATTGGTTTATATTTTCTTTCCCTTTTTTCCTTGAAGCTTCTTGTGTAGCTTTTCCTGCGATGAATAGCTTGCTGAACTTCCCGGTGAAGTGACCAACAGTAATCCCCCATCATGTTGGTATTCCAGCGGCCCTGGTAACGTTTTTCCATCACTTTAACGTCCTGGTGAAAACGCTCACCTTGCTCCTCACTAACATCTCCTAAATTTTCCGGGAAGTAATCGAGGTGGCTGCTCAAAAAGTGAACTTTCAGGCTCATCAAACATCCTAACTGTTCAAATTTTTTTAACATGTTAGCAACAATAGCCTTATATTCTGGGTCTTTTTCATTTCCCAAAAACTTGGTGACAACTTGCTTGAATGAAACCCATGCTTCCTTTTCATTTGAGGTCATTGTGGATTCAAAGTTAACGTCAAACATCATTTTTCTAATATCAGGCCCGGTAAAGACGCCTTCTTTCAGTTTAGCTTCTGAAAGGTGTGGAAACTTCTGACAGAGATATTTGAAACAAAGCCCATCTTTAGGCAAAGCCTTTACAAACTGTTTCATGAGACCTAACTTAATATGTAGTGGTGGTAGGAGCACGTTTTTTGGATCTACAAGGTTTTTGCGTAAAATGTTCTTCTCGCCAGGCTTTAAAGACTCCCTAGCAGGCCAGTTCTTACTGCACCAATGTTGATTCCGAGCTCTACTGTCCCATTCACACAAGAAACATGGAAATTTGGTAAAACCCCCTTGCTGACCAAGGAGCATGCACGTAACTTTCAAATCACCACATATCATCCAACCGTGTGCAGAATAACCTATTTTATTTAACACTATTTCTAGATTTTCGTAACTCTCTTTCATATGTACAGAATGACCGACAGGTACAGAGGCATACATGTTACCGTTGTGTGCTAAAACTGCCTTCAAACTATTTTTGGATGAATCAATAAACAACCTCCAATCTTCTGTTTTGTATTCAATTCCAAACTCATTCATTAAACCATGAATGTCTGAGCAGTACACCAAATCACCCTCTTGTTCAAAATACTTCGAAAATTGTTGTTCTCTCTTCCTATACACATGAATGCTGGTTCCAGCCGCCAGCAAGTTCTTTTCTTTTAGCCTAGAGCCAAGCAGTTCAGCTTTTTCTTTTGTTAAGCCCAGATCCCTAACTAAGTCATTAAGCTCGACCTGAGTGAACAATTTAGGCTCTACATTTTCTGTAACACATTGGAATTCTTCATCGTGTTCATCTAACTCCGACTGTACATCAGAAAATACTTCTGTTTCAATAGAATTTAAGTCCTCTGGTGGTTCCGGGATTGGCAAATATACACCGTGCCCTACTGGTCGGATGGCGGACGGAAGGTTAGGGTAGCTTATTACCTTCTTGTTCTTAGAGTTATGACCAGTAATATCTACACTGCAAAAGTAACAGTCATCGGAATGATTTTTTGGTTCCCTCCATATCATGGGAACAGCAAATTTAAAGTGTTTTTTCTCTTTTTTTGACCATTTCCTGAGGTCTTCAACACATACATAACATACCTTATGCGGTGCCCAAGGTTTATCCTGGTCTCCAAGTTTGGTTCCAAAGTATGCTAGATAAACCTTTTTCACAAAGTCTGTAATGTTTCTTTGGTGCTTTTTAATAACAAACTCACCACAAATATAACAAAAACTGTCAGCAGAGTTTTTACAGCCGCGATGAGACATTGCACTGAGCACATGTACAGGAAACGTAAAAGTGAGGTTATGTTGAAAATAAACAAAACATCAGCTGTTTAGCATGTGTTTCAGCAGTGCTGCCAACATCATCTTTGTTCATTAGACCTATTTTTTCATGTTATCTTAACTATGAAAAAGCTGTTAAATTCTAAAAATATTTCTTTATTTCATGAATTTAACTATAAAATGTGAATAAATGGTGGGTGATACAACTTTTTAAGCATCATATTTGGATTCAGCAACCTAAACAACATAAGAATAAGGTATTTTCATTAAAAAAGTTTTTTCATCGTTGGCCTGTGTAATTGACTCTCATGAGCGAAGAGTGTCAGTAGGCCGCGGGTTAAGTAGGCGGCTAAGAGGTCTTCGAGGGGTCTGATGGTTTTGGCATTGGCCTTAAGAGTCAGGTCAATACCAGGCCATTGGAGTGAGTAGGGGCCTCAATTGGTAGGTGTTCCCAATAGTATTCGCTGTGTGGGTGTTATCAGAAGCGATATATATGAGGAATTTATATTTTGAAAAACACATTTATAGGTACTAATTAATTTGAAAATACTCAAAATAAATAGAAATTGTTGCAATTAGTAGTAATAATTAAAATCTTAAATTTTCCGTATTAATTCTATCTAACCTCTCTACGCATTTATTTTATTTCGTGCATGAAATTTTCACCATTGTCATTTTCGAAAGAGTTATGAACAGAATTCTGGTTAGGATAATGTAAGACTATGGTACGCCTCAATAAATTGGATTCAAAAAAAGGCCCTTAATGCAATTAAAATCTACATTATAAAAGTGTGTGGTATCACAGTAGTGTTAGCATACCATTTATTATTTACTGCAAGATATATCTAAATGTTCCTACATCATTGACTGGAAAACGTCTGAGGTGTCGACCAATACTTAGGTGGAAGTATTGATCTGGAGGATTTGAGCTTGGGTAGTGATCCGTGGACAGAAGTTTATGAGCAGAGATTGGTCGTATCTGGGTCCGCTAAGCCTAATCATTATTATTTAAACATTTATACGTAGGTAGGTCATTGGATTCTGATTGAGCATGATCTCCTTGTCTTCGAAAGAAAGATCCGAAGAATCTTCAGTGGAGTATATCTAGATGGAAACTGGCGAAGCAGATGTTGTTTACTTCTTAAAAATTAGAAGACTGCGATGGGCTGGTCATATGGCTAGAATAGAGGACGAGGCCATTCCTAAGAAGGCTTTAACAGAACTTTAACAGAAGGGGAAGACCAAAGCTGAGATAGTCGGATGGTGTGGAAGAGAGACGCAAGGGATACCCTGTAAGTCAGGTACTGGATGACAGTTGCGAAAAACAGACACGATTGGAAGATGCTGGTAGAGGAGGCCAGGACTCGTTACCGAGTTGTAGCGCCGTATAATAATAATAACATTTATACATTTTTATAAAGAAAAATATTTATTTTTCGTAAGAGGTGATTCTAAGCACGATTCCTATATTGCAGTCTTACCATGCGGCAGAAAGTAAAAGCAATGTGGAGCTTAGGTAAAATAACATACATATAAATGTTTGATATACTACATATTTTGATTTTATATTATTTATACTAAATTTTAATAAAGTATATATCCTAATGCATTTTTAGGGTATAATTTGCTAGATGTTACAAGTAGAGTACCACTCCCGAATAACTGCTTGCAGCCGAAATTAATACGTTATTTCCTTTAATTTATAGTTATAATTATTTCAGTTTCGAATGAATGTTAGAAAATAAAATTTTTAAAGATAAAAATAATTCGATTTCCTTTGCTCAAACATACGAATAATGGAATTATAAATTAATTAGAATATATATTGATCTGATGGATTTTATATGTATCATTTTCGGCCGAAAATCACTAATATTATGTTATTATACATAAATATTGGTATCAGTCGACTCCTAGCCTTCATGACTCTTAAGCTAGTTCACAACTATCCTGGAATATTCTTTACTTAAGAAATTAGAATGTATACTTGTATTTTTCAATCTCTGGATATTTTTTGAACTTAAAATAATAAAAATCAACGATATAATCTCTATTTTCTTCCTTGCCTTCATCTTCAAGACATGTGAATAAGTGGATCTAGACAAGGTCGCAGTGTACATGACTACCAATTGTAGCTAACAGCTGACACTGAAGCATCCTCAAGACATAAAAAGTGTCAGTTCAACAGCCGCTCGTGTCCTTGTCATCTTAGACCAGGCGAAAATCCTGTTCGTGTTTCTTCCTTCGCTGGATCTGTTTTATATTTTTTAAGTTGTCCAGGATCGTGATGTATCAGTTTATCATGACGTATGAACATTTAGTTATGTCATATGTCAACAATTTGAAATCATTTTAAGACGGAGATGTGAAAATAAATAAACGCCTCAGTGGAATCTCAGACAAGTCATCTCCATGCTAATCTTTGTTCTAGAAACAGTACATTCTCTAATATTTACTGTCCCCAAAACCCATCATGGTGTATTGGTACAGGATTTTAGATCGCTTCTGAATAATTCAATTCACTTTGTTAACTTAAATTAGTAAATGCATGTGTTGATTGTTGTAAAAAGTTGTGTTGTTGTTATGCTGAAAGGCAGATAAATTATTTAATCTGTTACCAGCGACGGATGGACCTTTTGGAACCTTCAGTAAGGGCCTTAATTAGGGGAAAACCTGGCGATTGAAGGTGATCTCGATCAAATCATCTCACTGCTTAACTGTTGAGCTGACACTTCAGCCTCTACAATGGGTTGTAGCGGCACATTTTTTTTCTTACTGCTTGTGAATTCATTTTTATGTTAATCCGGATTAATTTCTTCTCTAAAGAATATCATTTATTTTCAGGAATTCGTGTAAGAATTTGTAAACTTTTGTATAGAAGGGAAATCTACGATATATTTTTCCTGTTATCAGTTTTGTTCTATACACCCAGCAAAAGAAACAAAAATATGGTAGCTAGCCAATATTAACTGAAGGATTCAAATGATCTTTCTTTTTTTTTTTTGGCTATCCAGTAAAATAATGAAAGTCATATTCGTATTCGTATATATAAATATATTATTGATTAATTTATAGTTCCTAGTTTAACTTTTCTCTTTATTTATTAACTCTAAGCCAAAGACAACTAATATTTGCGACTTAGTCCACTTGTTTGTTTATGAGATTCAATTCTGTGTCCAATAAAGACCGGAAAAGCGACGTACTTTAAAGTTTACTAGCCTATCCGAGTCAACAAGGAGGTCGAGATTTATAGCGTTTGTCCGACATGAAATAAAAATCAACCATTACAGACCGGATTCGAACTGGCGCCTCTTTTTTGCGGAGAATCCTGTGGTAGAACCTCAACAATCTCAACATAAGCGATTAGAATACTTATCAGTGGTTTATACTGTTATTTTTAGGAAAACTCTGATGTTATTTCCTTGATATTTAAAAATACTTGATATTATTTAGGTTTCGTAGCCCATTTTAAACCGTAATAAGTATTAAATATTAGCAAACATAGGTTTTGTCAATTTACTAGATTTATTTTAAAATTAAAAGGATACAACAAAATAGGAAATGTTGTAGGTAAATTGTCATAAATACTATGATCAATACTTCTAATTACTTAGCAATGCCAATAGGAATTAGAACAATTATCTTTAAGCCGTTTCTATAAATGAAGAAGAAATAAATTTTAATAGTTAAGAATTATGGAAAATTAGCTCTCCTGAAAAAATACAAAAATGTGACATGGTTTACCTCTTGGGTTACAGGTTTAGAATGTGATTTATTACCTGTGTTATAACAAAAAAAATAATATTGTACACTCCAAAACTGCTTGTCTGTTGTGATATATGGTTGAAGGCTCGGGAAGTGTCTGCTCGCCCACTCGGATCTTGACTACCCACACGCTCAAAGAACTTACTATGCATGCTCAGAGTATTGCACTTATATTTTTGTTTTTATGTTCTCTGGTGTGAAGTGTACTATGATCAGTAAAGGAAAAAGTATGTTTGAATGATACGTTAAAACAAAATATCTATTGGTTCCGTTAGCTATTAGGTAGGGGGCTAAAACAAAAGTATATATATATATATATATATATATATATATATATATATATATATATATATATATTATATTATATTATATTATATATTGAACTAGATAACATTGCCCCGATTCTCTTTATATCAAGCTAATCTGTCCAACTATTTGTATTCGATATACAGAGTTACTCAAAACCTTTATTTCGCTACTATTTATTATTATATTAGTATTGAAACATGTACCATTCATGAAAAGTCTTGGGTCCAGAACGTTGTAGAGACTATACTATTTCTTGGACTACGGTTGTTCAGGCAGGTGATTGTCCTAGGTCATGCTCAACAGCCAGGTTTTTCACATTCTTTGGGTACCCACTTTGTAAGCTGCGTGTGCCCTAGGAGGGTCCCAGATCCCAAAGGATCCTATAAAAAAAATATCATAAATTCTTCTATAGATCTGATTTATACCCGTGGCCTTCAACACGGAAACTCAGCGCTCTATCACTGAGTCACTCCGCTCTCTTTATTGAAGTGTAATTATATTTGTATTGTATCGGTTTGCAGTTGCAGACATTTGCAGAAAACACATGCATTGAACCTTATAATTAGTTCTTGGTACAATGCTGCATTTTATTATTTTAATTCTGTATTTTGTTTTGTTCACATTTATAAGCCCAAACATAAATAGACAATTCATTTTTTTCCGATTTATTCAAGTTTGTAATATTAATAATCAGTACTATAAAAGAACTCGTTGGATTGATGCCGTTATCAATCGCTGTTTACAAACTTCCGTCTACAGATTTCCCCCAAACACACACCCGTAAGGTCACCTCATCACAATAAGGTAGGAGACCTACGCCTGAGTGTGCCCTTTTGACGTTTGCCAATAGGCTCAGAGTTTATTAACTTTTTAGGGCTATGTTCGTCTATTTAAGTTCCTCAACATTTGACTGATGATGATTCCCCTTCAGTTACGTTTTTTTTGTGGACACTAAACTTTATCTTCGCATTATCCAATTTTGAACTGAATTATAGGTGTTGAATTATTTTTTCATTGGCGTAGGGAGTTGGCGACACCATCGCCCATTCATTTGACTGCAATTAGCCACTGGTCCTCCAGGTTGGGGGAAACCCAGTACTGGGAGTATAGCCCGGTCACCCTTTCTCCTGAGGGACATAAATATTCAGGAGACCAGTTGTCCCGAGGATACGGGGTCTAATAATAATCAGTGGTCTAATAACCCTCATGACAGAAAATACTACATTCAAAGTAAACATGGAATGGTCTCGCTGGAGGCTTCTTAACGCTAGAAATGGCATTAGAGGAAGCAAAAAGAAGATGAAAGATTATTTTTCCATATTATTTTCCTCTGTTTACTCCATCCGCTACGCCGTTTCGTCAAAATTCTTCGGATTCCTGTCAAGGGGGAACGTCCGGGATCGTACGTTCTGTTCTTTTTTTGGTACGATCTGGCTCTTTGGCGGGCGTCGATCCATATTATTTTTGACCCTCGACTTCCTCGAGGTCGAATGAGATATGAAGGGACTACAAAGGCAGTATTTCTTCCAATAAAAAAAGAGAAAAGAAATGAAAACAAATATCTGGTATACTCATGTATGAATGTTGTCTGCCTAAAAATTGGTGCGATTATTCAATTCTCGTTCATATTTTTCTTTTCTCTCACGACTATAAAACATCATCTATTGGATATGTAATTCGTCAAGGTGGATTACTTTTTGTAATATATTTCGCCAGAGATCTAATGTTTAGAACGGTCAACTGTCAATAGGGCTTTAAAAAAAAAACTTTTTGTTAAGAAAATGTTCTTTGTTTAAATGAAATTTTACGAACACGTAATGATTTAATATAGAAAAAAGAAGGAGAGTATAATAATCAATTTATTTTATAATACTAATTTATAATGTAAAATCGTTTTTTATGTAATATTTCATATTTTTATTTGGGCGCTTCATTTCTAACTATTAATTTTTTTAATTAAAATTTCTAAGTATAAACTTTGTCGAGTTTTTAATGCATATTATTACTGTATTTTATTGCAAAAGTGAAAGTCCGAGAGGATTTTGCTACAACTTCAAAATATCGATAAGGAATATAAAATTTCTCGTGTAAATGTACAGAAAATAAATTAGGCAGTTGAGCGCGATCTCGGACACATTACTTACCTGTACAAACGTTATCCTCTCTACCATACTCCAGTCTCTACCATGCACTGAACTCACGACCTTTCATGGGTTGCAGTGGGACAGATTTATTTATTAATTTATGACTCCATCCCCCAACTATTTCCATCCTCCATTAGATCTTCCAGTCAACTATTTTCCTCGCTTACATAAATTTGGTAGTATAGAAATAATGTAAATAAATGTGGTAGACATTCTTCAAAAAAAGTATTAAATTTATTTATGAAGTGAACATCAAGATTTATGGATTGATCAGTTTGTATCATTTATTGTGACGAAAAAAAAAAATGAATTCATAGATAAATTCTAGATATGGACTTGATATTTAAGTAATTTACCTTCAGGTTTCTCTGGACTGCACTTTATACGAAAGAAAGTGGTGAAATATGTTCATGATGATCATTTTGATATAAAAAAATTATGGATTGATCGTTAATGGATGGCCAGTTAGAGCAATCAATACAGGACATTAACAAACACTATTAGGATGGAAACACCTACTTATTCATACAATGGATGTAATTATAACAAAAGTTTCCTATTTATATGTTTGTATATATATATATTTTTCCATACATCGCAAAAATTGAGTGAACACGGAGATATGGGATCTGTGAAGAGAACGGATTTGTCCTAACTGTGAAGCGACTCCTGGTAGCTCAAATGGCAAGAGCGCTGTCACGGAGAGACGGACGACGCAAATCTTTTCTCTTCATAATAAAAATATTTAAAAATTAAAACAATTAACAAAAAATTATATAAAATATTTTGAAATAATCGAAATTTGTTGTTTACTAATTGTAATTGCTATTTTTTCTTATTATTCTTCTCAGTTTTCTTATTTATTGGCCTCGGTTTGTTCAATTTCATCAAATGGACGCTATCCTTCCTCCTACGAAGATGGACACTCGGCTCCAGACGGTCGGTATAGGAGAGAGCATTCCAAGTGGCACTTAGATCGAAAAGGAGCGCTCGTAAATCATTGAGTGCCAAAATTGGCGAGGCTGCCAGTAAATTGGCAGGCTGATACAATCGCCCAATCATCTTCATCCAATTTAGGTCTCCAGTATTAAAAAATATGACGAGTGTCAGGAGGGCAATTCGGAGTTGTTTAGCGGAGCAATTGGACTGAATTCGCCTGTTGACAGATGAGCATTAAAATCATGAATGACGGAAACTCGGGTTCAACTTAATTATTATGGATTATTATATTGGTAGATTGCACATTTTTTTGTACATTTTTAACGTACCTTTACTTTATGGCTTCGAGAGTTAACTTTTTTGAAACCTTGAAGTGCTCCTATATTCGTACTTGATTGACTTCCTTTTGTATTATTGGAAAATACTACAATCCGATACAATCAAGGGCAGAAAGTATTAGTGCTGTAATTATTTTTTCACACCATCTATGGAAAAAAATAAAAATAGTTGAATAATACATTCAATGTATGTATCTTTATGTACTAATTATTAATACATTAAACCGTATTAGTAGACTGTTGTTTCAGAAATTAATTTTGATATTCAGCTCCATATCGAATTTTTATTTTTTTACATTCGGCTAACCATTTTTTCCCTTATTAATCTTAATACAGCTAAAAAAAAATCAATTAAATTTAGCATGTACCAAAAAAAAAATTAATTTTATTGATAGTATTGATTTCAATTATACATGATGAATTGAAATACTGTATTTTTATGTATAATAGAAAAAAATTATTTACCTACTTCCTTAAGAAATTCATAAAGACTTATAAATAAATAAATAATTATAATCAATAAATAAAATTACATAAAATAGTAATATGTAATAAATAAATAAATATGTAACAATTTATTTCTATAATTTTCTTTATACAGTGGACAGCACTATGAAGGTGTATATATATATATATATATATATTTATTGTTATACTGTTCGAACCTAATATATATTTACTCTTGAAAATTAGGAAAACAAATAAAAACATTGTTAGATTCTATCTGGATAAAAAAAAAAAAATTGTAAGGTCGATTAACATAATTTGTCTATTCTTCAGTGAAGTAAGTAAAGGATAAATTTTATGCTCGGATGGCTTGATTCACTCTGCGGCTTCGAGGGTTAACTTTTTGAAACCTTAAAGTGCACCTCCTATTTCCTTACTTCATTGACTTCATTTTTTTATGATGGAAAAATAATAAACTACAATACTCTCTAGGGCTATAAGGATTAGTGCTGTAATTATTTATTAATCCACTTCATAAATAATAAATGAAATAATTTTAAGAAATAAAGAACTGAAAAAATACATAAATAAGCTACAAAGGGAAATATAAGAGTAAAGTGGAATTAAAATAAATCATCGTGAAAATATATCAGTCTACAAATGGGGTAAAGAATACATAGAGTTATTTATCCTTACGCTTTATTTCGTTCTTTGTTTTAAGGTGTATGTTAAATAAAATGCTTCATGAAATAATTGAATAATAATCGTTTACGTATTAACGCATTTTTGAATTTTCTTACAGATCTTCTCCATCCTATTTGACATCCAAAAGGACCATTTTGTTCACCTTTATAATAATTTGTGTGAAATTTGAAGAAAAAAAACATGAAATGCAAATTTTTTGTTGCAGATCATAGTTTAGAGCTGTTAAAACGAAATACAATGTATCTTGAATAGAGTCTTGTAACTGTTGCAAGATAGGTTTTGGCACTAAGTTCAACTCTAATATTTTCTCCTATTGGAAATAGCTCTATCGTAGGGGGTTTTAAATAACTTTTTGTCCAGGCAACCAGCGGAGCCACACTAATGAGAACTGTGATGGATCACCAAGAACCGAAATAGCGTGCGATACAACAAAAAAAATTATCACCACCGGAGCACAACGGACGCTAAATAGCCCCAATTATTTTCACAGTTGGTTAACTTTTGTTGGAGCTATCCGATTTCGAACACGGAGCTAATGACACGCGTGATAGTCTGGAACGATTGACGGGGAATCCTTTTGGCTTTAAGCCAACTGAAATAAATACCGGACCTCTGTGACGTGCCTAATCCTATTATAATAGTAGTGATAGAAATCAAGGGGAAAAAGGATATATATCGATAAGACAGCATGAAGAAGAAGTGGCAATTTTATTAACACAAATTTTAATGTTATAATAAGTTATAAAACACGAACAACTGCAACTCATTAATTTGGTGGAGACCGAATCAAACTGCCGAATCCCTCCCAATGAAGGTACCCACTTTAAAGAGCCAGAATAAGCCTCAGGAGGGACTCTAGTAAGATTCTATGAGATTTACAGATCTTATTCAGTCGATTCGCGGCTCAGTAAATATTTTCTCTGTAAAATTTTGGCTTGGACTTGGGACATAGGGAACAACTACAATATACCCAACTATCTAATTTGGCATTAAATTAATTTTCTAGGCAATTCAAATCTTTTCCTCGTCTTCAAATCACATCTATGCGCGATCAGTTATTGGACATGGCATATAGAATTTTTTTTTTTAACATTCTATATGCATCTACATATCCATGAAAACTAACATACACCCTAGCTTGTACCCAACCTAATTTTGTTTTTGGTATTGAAATTATAATTAGCTTAGATCATGATTTGAGTCGACTAAAAAGGCATAATATTTAATATGTTTGCATTTTTGCGTATATAAAGCTCCTAAATTATTAATTTTACATAACATAATAATTTTAAATAACATAATAGATATTAATTTAATTATTTGTTGTATTATGTATTTATAATAAAAGTAAATAAAATGTTAAAAACAATTTTTTTTGTTACAGGTGAGTGTACCTGGTTGCTTTACAGAGCCATTGTTTACGCCGTCTGTAAGTATTTTGAAAATGGTCCATTTTCATTCACACTTGTCTTTGAAATTATTCTCCTTCATCTTCTTGAAAGTAATCATCTCCTTCTTATTAATGGATAAACTGCTCAATTACATAATACAAAAAAAACCCAACTGCATTGAGTTTTTATTTATTGTTTTTTCCTTTTCTTACATAAATTATATTTATAATAACGTATAAGTTGAGGCACTTAGCCAAAGATGAATGAAAAAAGATCAAGCTCTGTTCCATAATCCTGTTTACGTCTCGGTGATTTACTAAGAAGTTTACTTTTACCAATCAGCATTGTAACGTTAGTTATCGTTATCAGCCAATTGATTTTACGTTAATGAGATAACGTTTAATGGCATGCTTAGATATTTTTCCACACCCTCCTACCTACTCTCCTAGAGCTGTATAAATCATTAACTAATCCCTCGCAGATGTCCCTGATAAAAACTAACTTTTCCCTCCCCGCAGAGGTGACTGAGCCTGTATAAACAGAGTTAAGTGGTCTCCGGAGGAAGATACAGCCCGGAGGAGCATCTGTTGACAGAGCCAGTAAATAGAACCAAGTCGGATTCACACCGCGCTCTATCGCCTGTGTTTGCATCTCTCTCCTTTTCTCTCTCTCTCTCTCTCTCTCTCTCTCTCTCTCTCTCTCTCTCTCTCTCTCTCTCAAGAGAAGCAGTATTACTACTTAGAAAATTAGTTTCTTATTAATTATCTATTTCAATTATGAAAAATAAAAATTACTATTGTTTTAACATAATATATTTTTTAAAAATTTATATCATACATTTTGTTGTTTTCTAATGTTTTTGTGAAGAGTGGAATTAAAACCTGCTGTAAACGGAACTTAAGTAACAGGTTAAATTACATAACAGTTATTTAATCAAAAGTCAGACTTATCAACGTTGTTACCATTTACATAACTAACAAGGACTTCCACTCTTCCACAAAGAATTACCAACTCCTCACGTTGAAACAATTATCTGATCATTATAAGATGATAACAATTCCAAGAGCTTTATGTCATTTCATGTCTAATGAACCAAATGTACACACAACGAGAGGGTGGAATTGGTTGATTACGTTTGGTTCTCATAACTAAAACCTAAATCATATGCTGGTGAAGTATCATTGGATATGCTCTAACTGCGCTTTGTTCTTAAATGGTTTCAGTTATATTTAAAATACTGTAATTTAGGAAAAAAAAGTAAATGTTTTCTTTATACAGCGGTTAATCTTGACTAGTATAGTTCATTTTTAAAGTTTTTTCTGAACATGTTTGCGTTTTAATGGAGATAGGTAAGAATACTAATCTACATTCCCCATAAACTTCTGATATTTTTTCTGTAGATTTGGATGGAGGAAGAAAAATGGAGGGCAAACATCAAAGAATGATTTATTTAGAAACATGGATTAATATAATATAATATTTGTTAATAATTTATTCATTTAACGTCATTTTATGCTGCTATGGCTAATCGGCCGATGCTACAGTGGGAGTCCTAAATTTTGCCTATCCATGTATAATTAGGATTAGGATTATTTAACAAGTACCTGACATAGTATAAGCTCGGGACTTTGATTTTACGTCCTTCAGAAGGATAGCATAACAAAGGACTTCTTTTCTTTTAAAAAATCCTAGACCACCTGCCGGGCAACGAACTCGCGATCTTTGGCATGGTAGGTTGTAATTTAATTTGTATAATACGATAATTATAAATATCCAGCGATAACAACAATTTCAATATTAAAACAATATTTTAAAATCAGTTAGTATACTTTATTATAGTATGAATTGGCGGCGGGGTAACTCAGCGTGCAAGCTCTGTATCTACTGATCTAAAGATGTTTGGCATGAAACCGGCCGTGGCAGAGAAATCATTTATTATGTTTTCGATCTTTCTGAGGCTCTCCAAGCCTTGGTGACGTTTCCTTGACCAATTGAAACGTAGTTTTGCTTTGTTTCTTGGTTTAGTTCAATCCAGTCCAACTATTAACCCTTCATGTGTTGTAGTAAAGATTTTCTTTTATATTAAACGTATAATATTTAATTTATATTGCATGGAATAAGTGAAATTCACAAATTCAATTGTGGATGGAATTGGTTTATTAAATATTAATATTCTATACCGAACTAGCTTGAATATAAATTTGAACAAGTCATACAGACCGTGATTTTCCCTGGGGATGAAATATTCAAACACAGTTTCCTCCGACGGCCATAACACATTAAGGAACATGAGATGTGTCAGGTAACACCAAAGTTAGCAAGCTGTATAACACCGTTATCGGAACTTCAACTCGGCCCAAAGTGAAAATATCGTTAAGGATCTAATGCGGTGTAATGTGGTTGCGTATTTCATCAGGAACAGCCATTATTGTCGCTCGGGGCGCCATGGCCAAATAAATCACATTAGCTGTTGTTAAGTCTCATCGATCTCTAAGAGAATTCTTTTTCATAAATAAATAAAAATAAAGAAACACAAACAAATAAAAGCACAAGCACGACTCACTCAATCACTTCGCGTCCCATTATTACAGTTTTTGCTGCCAGGCTTAACCAGAGGTTTCTACTATGCCCTTGCGCTCTTGCCACGGCCAACACTGTATGTTATTAGTGGCTTAATTCGTGCGTGGGCCTGATGTGACTACAACCCTCGTGGTCAGGAAATTACACGGTATGGGACAAAATCATTAGTTTTAATGATCAGTAGATCAGTGGTTTTAGTAAGCCACCGTTAACACTTTTTAGTTGGAACAACCCATGACATTGGTTATTTTTATTTTTTAAGGCATACAACAATTCTTTTTTTTTAATTTAAATTTTGTTTAATTAGTGTTCCTCGAGATGTGTACACGGTGAAATCAGGGTGTACTTGTAAGTTTGAAGTGAGTTATTAACTCTCTGAAGAAAAAGCCTTTGGTCTATAAAATACTGGAAAATAACCGGGGCTGCCTCCAACTTTTGTCTTGTAACTTTTATCAGCTACTGTATAGTTATTTTCCACTACAATAGAAATTTAAGGCTTAGTTTTTCCAATTGGATTCTAATAGTTATTTCACGCCTCTTTATGGGTTTTTATTCATTTTTAATCACTTAATAACAGCAAAACTGTATTATTTCTTGTACGCCAACTGATCCAGGGCTTATATGAATATTATGGCTGCGCTCTGAATTTCTTTTTCAAAGAAAACAAACATTTTATATGTAACAAGCCAGCATTAAATCTGCTGTTGCTCAGAATATTGGTCGGAAAAATTCGAAAATAATCCAAAACATTTATTTGTCACTTGTCACTTTATAATTAACTGGTTTATGTTGTTATGCCATTAAATTAATTTAAGATGGTTGCCATGTTATGCAAAGTTGCAATTGCTACACCCCTTTATTTAGGGTAGAATCTGAAGCATTGTGTTCGAACAATGAAAGTCATAAACGACCGCACCATTTCAGCTTATTTTAATGAATAATATTGAATAATATCAGTTGACCTTATATATGGAAGGATATGGTCCGGGTGGAGCTCAGAAAAAAATATCTTGAATAAAATTATTATTGGGCCGCTGATCGCCTCGCCGCCGCGTGGTATATTTGCCCTGAAGATGGCCTACATTGTAGGCCGAAACGTCGGCACACAATAAATAAGGTACACTTATTAAGGTGTTTTTATTGACTGCACCCCCAACTATTTCTTCCTTACATATAAAATTATGCTATTTATTTGAAAGTCTACGTTTAGACCCAAATTGTAGGTCTTCTTCAGGGCTAGATATACAAGATACAGACGAATTAAATTTGACAAAGTGTAAAGAAGAAGAAAGAATGTAGAGAAAACAGAATTTTTTCTGACCTCCACCCGGACCATCTTCTTTCACATTATTTAATAGTAACGTATAATTTTGAAAAAAATATAGGTTTTAGATATTTAAAAAAAAACAAGACCTGGATACTAATGTTTCCAGTTTCATCTTCAGCACACTGATATATTAGATAGGCGCTGGACTATTCCAGAATCTAAATCGGAACCCTCTTATCTTTGAACTAGTCCAGGCCTCAAGTGCAGTGAACTCTTGGTTGCCGATTCTTGTGCTCAGGGTACCAGGCTTCCAACTTAAAGGTTCTATGTTTTTCAGGCTAAGCATTTTAATAGTATTTGCTTTAGTATGGAAAGTAAAAGTTAAAAAAAATAAACTTAAAAAACATAAAAAATAATTTTATGATCAGGAATGAGTATGACTCCAATTTCTAAGTTTAACATAAAATCACCTCAATAAGGGCCACTGTGGAGTATTAGTGAGCATAACAACTTATATCCCCACGATCGCAGCCTGGCAGGGGTCCTTAGAAAGTTGACGTCCTTCGTATGCAGCGTAAAATGGCGGTGAACTTATGTGGTGTCTGGTACTCTTGAAAGATCTCTATCCTAAATATACCTGGATAGGCAAAATTCAGAGCTCCTCTTCCTAATAATAATAATCTTCAATATAAATTGACGTTAAATAAATAAAAAAGTAAACTCTGGTAAGTATGGAGCTTACTTTTTTTTTCATGTTTTCTAAGATTGGAAAGCGTTATGAAACTCCTTCCCACAAGATATGAAAATGCTAAAGTTATCTAAACATTACTCGATATAATTCATATCGCAGGATATGTAACATGGATGTCTCTCTGCAACCAAAGAAGCTTATATGGAGAAAGAATGCTCTTTTTAAACTGCTCGTAAAGCCCTCTCCGTTTCATCATGTTACACGGACATATTTGTATTCATTCCCAACGTAGGAATATAATCCACTACTTTATTAATTATATTGTCAGTGGATGTTAAAAATCTACGATGTCAGAATGCTGAATGAAGCCTAAATAGGCATTAAAAGAATAAATCAGGATTATATTAATTAATGAAGGATGGAATTAGTTGGGGGGTGACGTCATAAATATTAAATAATATTTCCTTAACCAATTGATGTTTAGTAATATTGACTTAATCAGTTTCATTAAGATTAGTAGTCATTCTTTATCACTTCCATTCTATTCCAAACATCTCCTCGCCCTCTTTCCTCTCCTGCGGCGCAAAATATCCTCAACCTTGGCTCACATCCCTGACAGAGTTAAGTAGATGATCAACAACCACCTACACGTTGAGTAGGATAGATCTCTTTATAATGGTTCGTTGTTTAGCCCTAATAGCTTGCCAAATAACAACCTTATCTAGGAGGGATTTTAGCACTTCTACCGGTTGGAGAGTGAATAATAATCCATCATTTACTACAGAAATAATAAGTTACATATACACGTTGTACATACTATATACTCATAATTCATTATAAACATCGTGACCTACATTACAAACCCCGAAGAAGACCTGCAGTATGGGTCGAAATGTCGGTTTTTAATGAATAGTTTATCACAAATTAAGGGTTTATTTCTGTACATAATAATGTTATTTATTTCACCTAACGGTAGTATATATAAGCATTTATCTTTTTATTAAATAGTTCTTTACCGCATTTTGTTATGTATTTGCTAACTAAATATCATTTAATTTAGGTGTAATTAGTAATAAGTTTTTATGATATTTCAATAACCTTTACCCAAGCTATGGTGTAGATATTTTTATCTCATATTAACAGTCTTAATTTGCTATCTCATATAAATCTAAACTGGTGAAAAGTCATTTTTCGGACGGTTATTTTATTTTTACCTGATGATGCATAATTTGATGAAGATGTTCATGTATATTTGTATATTTTATTTCAAATATTTGGTTATTGATTGCTATAAATTGATTACATTGAAGAACAGACGTTGGCACAATTAAAAAATAAGTTTTGCTTATTTTTGCGTTATAATTGACTACACCCCCTAACCAATTCAACCCATCATAAGAATTTTTAATGTTGACAATCCTCCCTCAAATTTTTATTTGAGGTTTCAATTTGTCGGTTTATTTGCGATTGAATACCGAAATGAGTTTTCGAGTTTTTTTAAATGTAATTAAAAATAAACACGTAATTTTGCTAACTTAATTTGTAATAGATTTGATCAGGCAAGTGATTTAAGCAAAAATTCAGATCAATTTAAATCCTTTATGATGGTCAGATGTGAAATTAAATATTTTTAATGACTGGTTTTCCTTCTTTTCAAAGTTTTTGTTTAGCGCCATTCACGCCGATGTAGTTCAAGGAGTCACCACTAGGTAGCAGTATCAGTCGAGACAGACTGGTGCTGCTGTGAGTTGAGTTTTCTCTGAACTCTTTGATACCAAGTCAGTGGTTGAGGAGGTTTCAGTGTGTTCAACAGCCGTAGTGTGGATTGTGTTTTTTTTAACGGTTCATTTAAGTATTATTTCAACATAAAATGTGAATTAATTTCCAAACTTGCCAATCTTATGCGCCAAACTATGTTATAATTTGAAGTAGTAAGGGTGCAGTTTCATCTGTTGTATAATATTTAATATCATTATGTATCAAGAACATACTGATGCTTTAGAGCCTTATGTAACTAAACAAGTTACAGACTTTGATCCAGGACAACTGTATACAGTATTTAGACTGCTACGTAATTTATGCACCACTGGTCAAGTTGTCCAATCAGAACTTTGCCAAAATGAAGTTTTCCATTATACAATTATTATTGTTGATAAAATGATAAAAAACTATAAAGAGACTCTTCTTCCGGCTGTCAAACAGGGTCTTCAGTTTATTTATAACCTCTCAGTTAACAATGAACAAAACAAACCTCTTATATGGGCCAAGTACAGCTTCCTGAAAGCTTGGATGAACTTTCGCTCAGATGAAAGCATCAGAAATTATGTTTGTGGGACATTGTATAATATTGTATTGAACTCAAATTATATGTTTGAAGCATATTGTGACATTACTCTCATGAATTTTATAATTGATTCTGCTCTTAGAGGTGCTGATTTCCCTTTATTGTTTATTGAGAATCTATTTCGAAGTGACACAAAAGAGAGTGATACGATTTTGAAAAAACTGCTTGTTAGTTACGATGCTAATCATTTCTATTTGCTCACATTTTTGCTAGAATTTGTGAAGGAGAATGATATTAATGATCATTATGTTGATTTGATCATTGATAGGTTCAGAAGTAAAATGAGCTGTGCTGTCTCAGGTGAAGGTGGTGAAAATGAACTAAAAGAAATCTATGTTCTTATAAATCTTTTAATAGAGCTATCAATAAAAACGGCAATAATTCCTGTTTTGCAAAGAAACATTGAATTATTAGACTCATTGAAAAGTTTGTTAGAATACATACATATTAAGGGTAAGGATGCGGAGAGTGAATTCGCTCCCACCGAAAACATCTTTCCTGAACGATCTAATGTAGAAAATTTGAAAGCAAATGTGATACGCCTGATTGCTAATTTGTGTTGGCAAAACAAAGCTATGCAGGATAGAGTAAGGGAGACTGACTGCATTCCTATAATTCTTGATAGTTGTGTACGAGATGGAAATAATCCATTTATTACGGAAACCTCCATTTATGCTATTCGGAATCTTTGTGAATTAAATATTGAAAATCAGAAGTTGATTCAGAATCTCAATTGTGAAGTATATGATGAAGCAGTTCAGAGAATGAATAATAGGCCAAACTTATACATTCCCAGTTAAGATTTTTGAATTCATTCATAGAAGAAACCTTCATGTTCAAGATGATTAATAAAAATGCGGTTGTGATCTGCATCTTTTAATTTTTCAGAATTGTTGTTAAATTTTATTTATTTAGTTCTTAAAAATGTAAATATATTTTCTTTTTTTAACTTTCATTAACAATACTTCCTATCATCCCTGCCATCTTATATTTGAAGCTTGAGTCGAGGCATCTTCTATGATATACTCCTGAATTTC
Source organism: Arma custos (assembly GCA_037127475.1). Taxonomy (NCBI): domain Eukaryota; kingdom Metazoa; phylum Arthropoda; class Insecta; order Hemiptera; family Pentatomidae; genus Arma; species Arma custos. Next base: position 86,042,630 of record CM073763.1, on the reverse strand, counting down.
AATCCTGAAGGGATGACCATTTTCGGTTGTTAGAAATTCAAGACTATTTCATGGTAGATGTATTGTATTATGTATGATATCTTTAAGTTTAGTTTTAAATCTAAAAGTATTGACATTTCGAGTTTCAATTCACAATTTAATTAGAGTAACACCATTTTTTTCATTATAATATAGGTTTTACTGGTCTAACAATTGATGATATTTAATTAAGAAGCAAAAAAAACATTCTCCTGTCACAATTATTTATTTTTTCATTTCCTATATAGACGTTTCGACCCTTTGGGTCATTCTCAATTCTTTAATTGTCTGTCATGATTCATACAATTTGTCTCATATGGACGTCTATAATATAAAATTTACTGGAGATATATTCTTCTCCATGGTCATTTTTTGCTCTGTCAGAGTCTGTCAATGTTAAGAATCAGTTACAGAAGTAACCAGTAAAATTCCAGTTACATAATACCTAGAATGTATAGAATGATAAAGTTAAAAATTAAATTAATGACAATATTAAGAACTAAATAGAATTTTAAAAGGTCCTAGAAACCATGAATATTATGAATATTGATACTGAAATAGTCAGCATAGATGTTATTGGCCTATAAATAGAAAGTTATATCAAATGCTAAAAGAAAATTGGGTAATGAACGAGTTAAATACATCAGTTACAAGAAGAAATATCTTTCTGAAAGAGATAAACTTATGCACTAAATTGTGTTGCTAGTAATAGTGTCTTGTATATACACGTACATTAATATTATTGATAATAGTAAAAAAAATATATGAATAGGATGAAATCAGTTTAACTTTCAGACAGTAATACAAATAAATAGAAAAAGCAGAAAATTATTCTAGGCACAATACATTGCCGAGAAAAAGGCTTATGTAAGTTCTAAGTAAAATTATGTAGACATATCTAACTTATTAATATTACATGGATATTTGAATTTAAAAAATATTTTTATTTATCAATATTTTAGTCAACTTTTATATATTTGTAGATTATTTGTACTTTAAGAACAACTTAGCTCAGGGTTCCATCCTGTAGTTCACTGAAATTCCGCTAGATAGGAGCAGGTGCTTTTGCAACCTAGTGCTGCTACCTTTAGACTTTTGTAGTTACTTCATCATCCGAAGGGTGCTCCGAAGGTGAATTTTATTGTAATATAAGTTATTTACAGTTTAATTGTAATTTTTATAGTTTAATGTGATTATCATATTAAAAATTGGTGAACGTAAGACTTAAACTTCGTAAATGTTAGTAATAAAAAAATTCAAGCTGTTTCAATATTTTAAAGAAATCTTACAGTTTTAATTAATCCTACTTATGAAACTAGTAAATTAGACTTAACCAACTTAATTTATTGCTTAGTGCTTATTTAATTGTTAAAAAATTAAATCAAGTACTTTTTTTTTATCGAATTATGATTATAATTTGCCCCTTTCACTAGTCTTGGTTCAGTTTTCACTATTATTTGATCAAAAGTATTAAATATTTTTCGAAAATAAGAATGTAATTTCTTTTTTTATGCTTACTCAGTTGATGATATGAATTTTGAAATTTTTCACTCACATTCAGTGCTCAATTGATGATATAAACTTTTTCTCCCTTGTTGGGAAGAAAAAGGTACAATAAACACAATGAAAATCTGAATGAATATCGTAACTATCATTTCTAATAAATTATATATTTCCCTGTTCTTCAAGCAATGATTTTTAACTATTCTTCAAACACAAAATATGTATCATGTTTAGAATCACCTCGTACGAAAAATAAATATTTTTCCTAGTACAAATGCTATATATTAATATTCTATGGCGCCACAACTAGGTGTCCTGGCCTCCTCTACCAGCTTATTCCAACCGTCTCTATTTTTCACAGCTGTCATCCAGCACCTGACTCCCAGAATATCCCTCATGTCTCTACACTATCAGACCACCTCAGCTTCGGTCTCCCCCTTCTTCTCGTGCCGTACAGAGGTTCTGTAAAAGCCTTTTTTGAAATGGCCTCGCCCTCTATTCTATCCACATGACCAGCCCATCGTAGTCTTCTACTGTTTAAGGAGCAAACAACATCTGCTTCGTTGAGCATTGAGTAAACCTTGTTGTTTTGTTCTCCTTCGCCTGAATATAGGTATACTCCACCGAAGATTCTTCGGAGGATCTTTCTTTCAGAGACTATGAGATCATGCTCAATCAGCTTGGTCATTGTCCAAATTTATTATTTATTTATACAAATAATTAATAACTTTAATAAATAATTTTAACGAAATTAATAAATAAATTCAACGAAATATGAATATCCAGATTTTTTCACGTAATTGTGTAAGTGCCATTTGAAATTTGAATTTTAAAATATTTTGAAGCTATTTCTAGAAATTTTTAGAAATTGTTTCTGATTTGAGAATTTTAAAAGCTTCACCACACATCTGTTTCTATGATTGTATAACTTCAGCTTTCACTCAATATAATATATTACATAAAAAATATGCCTCAGTATTTTTGCACTCATGTGGTAGTAATAAATCAAATTTAAAATATTCATTTAGGACATATACATGGTATTCAATTTTTTAAGAAAAAAATGTTTTGATTGCACTTATAAACCTTTTATATATGTATATATGTACTAGCTTTTGCCCGCGGCTTCGCTCGAGTGGAATTTGGTCTGCCTTATAAAGTTTCACGACAGATCATTTTAAATAAATAATTTATTTTTTTTGTTAACTGTAAGTTACTGGTAAATCCAAAATTTCAGATGTCTAAATTCAAAACTGACAGATTCCATGCAATCTTTGAACCCCTATTAAGGGGAAAATCCTTGAGGGTGGAACTATCCAAATTTCTTTCTTAAATTACACAAAGAAACTATCGGAAAATTTGAAGATGCTAAGTAACAGACAAAGATTAAGTGCTAATTAAAAGACAAAAAGGAAATAAATTATTTCATCTCATACAAAAATGACACATCACTTCTAATTAACTTTTGAGTACTAATGATTTATAAACTTTGCATGTAGTAACCAATTAGTTTAGTACAATTATTTGTAGGTTGTGCTTTGTTGGGTGCACTCAAATGTGGATTTCTTTTAATTCCCCTGACAATCCAAGTCTCATCCCTATCAGTTAAAATTTTTCTAGTACTTTTAAACTTATATTCTGGCAATGTTCTTTTCCTTCTTGAATCTCTCCACTATATGCTGGACTATTGAACGGCTTTTTTAAATAATTTCGACTATTTCATTTAAAGATTTCCCGTCATTAAAATGTTGAATAAACAACTCAAATTCTTTTAACACTGTGTGTTTTCGTAAAATTTTTTAAAAAAAGTCAGCTTTTCTTTAACTCGCTTTGAAAAGAGCCAAACACTTTCGACACAAGAGTTTAACTAAAGTAAAATAGTTTAAGGTAAACAAATATTAGGAAGAACTAAGGTGCATCATTTTCATTGTGATATAAGTAATTCTAAACAAATTTTATTTTTATAATTAAATCCTTGTTTATTTTTAAATGTTTATATACAAAATACATACTTTTAGGATGATTAGTGATTGCAATAAATGATTGTATTTAATGTAATATAATTTGAACTATTTATTTATTCAAAGATATCTATAAATATCCTGATGTATCATTTTGACTTAGCCACTGTATATTACTGTAAAGTTTCATCCAAATCCGTTCAGTAGATTTTGCGTGAAAGAGAGACAAACATACAAACTTTCACATTTATAATATTAAGATATATATATATATATATATATATATATATATATATATATATATATATATATATATATATATATATATATATATATATATATTGTATAATTTGTATAATTGTATAATATTAGTAGGATATATATATATATTGTTATATATGCATACAAATAAAGAATATTTAAATTATCTAGATATATGTTTGAAATTTTGTATATTGTTACTATACATTGATGTGACTAGAAGTTCAGAGATTCACCACTAGAGAGCAGGACTGGTGCTATATGATTGGTGGCGCTCTGTGGATATTCTTAGAACTACTGCCACAGAGTAGTTTTTTATATCGATGCTTAAGTTCACAAATGTGTTAAGTGCAAATTTTTCAAAAATAGGTTTTCTTGTATAAATAATATTGTAAAGTTTTGATCAGGAAGTCATAGATCATAAGTTGATATAAAATTAATAGAGAAGCTGTGAAGGCTACAAAAATATATTTTGTGCTTAAACTTTAACTGTATTTCTTGTGTTAAATTCTTATCAAAGTTGACTCCTGCAAAGTTCAGCCTTTTGTTATTGCTAACGGTCATATTTTTTATTCGTTGAGATTGGACCATATCTTAAATTAATTTTCAATTACCTTAATCAACTTGTGTTAAACTTTAATATAAATTTCCCCCTGAATACTGTTTTTTTCTCTTTTTATTGTTTGATTCACAACATTCATTGTTTGTTTGATTCGTCACCGACTACCAGTGATTATGATTGCAATAAATAATATATATAATAACCAGGCATTTACCTTGTGGCAATTCTTCAGTCATGTTTTGCGTCACTTTTCCAGCTCCTTTTCTCCGAATGTTGTCATGCATGTTTTTCTTGGCTAATCCTGAATACTAATGAATACATTTTTTACATATGACTTTGTTTCGCCAGCCATGCTGCTGACTTCTTCAGGGCTGAAAGTCCTGAGAGGGATTCTCATTTTAGCTCTGAAGAAGTCAGCAGCATGGCTGGCGAAACGTTGGTGAAAAATTTATCAACACTGTCTGAACCAGATGAAATCAACAAAGTCTTTTGTAATAATAGTGTTTTAGTGAGGCGGCGGAAACCTAAAAGAGTAAAATAATGTTTTAATTTTTACCTCCATCGTTTAAGGCTGTATAAAAATATTGATTTCAACTATAATTTTGATGATTTATTAATTCCATAGCTGCTTTTCCAGCTAGCTGCTATATAGGCAGTCATAAATTAATTTTGTGACTATTTAATTTCAACCACATTCAATAAGTTAATTCAACGATTTTAGGATAATCTTATTCAACTTTTGTAATTCAGCTATGGACAGTTTGCAGTTGGAAGATGACTTATTAAAGTTAAAACTTGTTATCTATTATCATAAGGTCTATTTTTATAATCTTGCCTGAGTACAATAAACCTTTTTCTAGATCTGGGCTATGTAATTTAGTCCCTGCATAACATTGCAGTCTTATAAATTTATTACACGTGAGATACTTTTTATATTATAGAGAGATATTATTGTGTTGGAAATGTTGCGAAATGGTTTACACAATTCTTCTTTTTTTCATTTGCAACATCCTTTTGGTGTCTTATTAGTGGAGCATTTAGCCATGGCTGCCGGGTCATTTCCTTATTGTACATCCAAAAACTCCGCTACTCACTTATTTTCTCTTATTCAAATACACTTTATTGCGTGTGTTTAGGCCAGCAAGAAAGTCCTCAAATCCTCGGAACAGTTGGATTTTTGGTTGTACCCTTCAAATCTGGGTCTTCCCAGAGACGGTGACTCTGAAGTTGGCACTGTACGTGACTTCAGTGACATTTACGACTGCACTGTTTCTTAGTTTGTGCTGCTGTGTACTGTGTGTCTAGGTTTGGCTAATCCATACTAGCCTGGCAATGAGACCAGTCCCTGTGGAATGGTTTACTAACAAGAATTTGAATTGATTTAAATGTAAGAATATTCTTTGAAGGAGAAATATAGTTAAGATTAAATCAAAAGATAATAAAACTCTTTGAATAAGGCATAAGTTTACTTTGAAATGACTACAAAAACAAAAAGAAATAAATACGTATCAAGATTCACTCTAAATTGTTTCATCTTACCGTTTCGTGTTCTCAGATGGTATTGAAATATTATCCTTCTGACTAATCAGGTGAAAAAGATGGTTTATAATTAGTGAGAAATGAATTTAGAGGATGTTTTATATTTAATGATTTGATGTAGACAATGCTAGGTCAGTAGTAACAGACGTTCAAACTTTATCTACCAGCTCTTTTTCTTTGGTGTTTGAGTCCTATATGCATTTTTCTATTTATGCTGTCATATATCCTAATCTAATTTATATATTAGATATTTGGTTGTGATACCTTATCGGTGCCAGAGACTGTAAAAGGTTCATAGGATTCTCCCAGCCATGACATCTTAATCCCAATGCGCACGGCAACGATCAGATATTAACGCACGAGGGAGTGGGCAAAGGTGAGGAAGGAACGAAAACGAGGCGTTCTTTGGTTTGCCCAAGGACGCCCCCTCTTTGAATATTATTCTACTGAGGCTTTTAGTGGATTCATAACCCCTGTTTGACTTGGAAGGAAATTAGCTTTTCCATTAAGTCAACCCAGAGTCTGGGGCGAACCTTCTCTCCCCGCTCTGTGGACGAGTTTACTAATAAAGATCCGTCTCCAGCATCTACTCCCATTATTTTCCAGTTGGCTGTCCTTCTTGGATTGTATAGTGGGGTTTAGCGATTGCGGTTTCCTCCAGGGCTGGGGAAATTACTCATCGCTAAGTTTTCGGTTTGATTTGTAGAAACAGATACAGCTCTGTCGGAGAACTGCAAGTTGTTAATTAGTTTAATAATAAATAAAGAAAATTTAAATTAATATTGGTTCGTTTCACATGAAATGTCCGTTTTCAAAGGAAAAGTTATTTTGTGAAACAACTTTATGAAATCAAAATATTTGTATTCAAAATATTTACCCTCATTTTATATACCGGCAAATTCTAGAACTGAAAAAAATCAGGGTTTTGTGGTGAAATAATGTCTGAAAATGCGTTTTAAAAAAATGTACTCTTAAAGGAGTTGTCCATATTTCTGAACAGATGGAAATCTGTCGGGCATAAGTCTGATAAATAAGGTGGGTGTGGGAGTACTTTGTAACCCAGGTTCCTCTGTAGTGCCTTTCAATTAACCACTGCAGTTTTTTTTAATAAGTTTTTGTTACAGTATATCAATATTATGGGTCGAAGATAATCATCGTATGGAATATACTTGGTTTCGCTAAATCCAGTTGACCTTTTTAAAAATATTATCAGAATATTTCTCCAGCCTATTAATATTTAAATAATCGGTAAATAATATTTCAGCAATATTATTTATATTTATATTTCCCCCTAAATTTACATTACTTCCGTTGGTGTAAGACTAATAAATAAAAAACGAATAAGACATCTTAGCAGGTAAATTATTTATTCTGTAATAAGCTGTGGATCGACCGTGGGATCAGAAGACCCTTTCGAGATTCATTCAGCCTGTATGAAATGGATAAGTTAAAAACGAGGAACACCAGGCGGCTGAGTGTGATCTTGGCTAAATCACCTTCTTGTATAAACGTTGGCACAGAAACAGTACAGTTCCAAACGTATAAATTTTGAATAGAAAAGATTATGTCTTATGCCGGAATTCGTAAAAATATATTTAAATTTATGATTTACCAATGAAAAAAAATTAAATAATTAAAAAGAACTATAAATAAAAATATATAAAAGGCTGTACTTTTCTCATTATAGATTCACAAAATAGTTTTATCATATTTTCTCTTATTCGTTCCCTCAATGTTTTAAAAATAACTCACAAGCCTGTTGTCTCATATAGATACAAACATATATTGTAATTTTTAATTCAATAACTTGACTGTTGGTTTTTAACTTTCATAATTTATGATTATTAATTAAACTATTTTTTTGATTAATCGAAAAAACTGTAATGTTCCTTTTTTTTGTTTTCTTAAAGTGTATTTTCTATTTTCTATTTGCTTGTTTAATACTGGCTCTTGAACTATAATGCAATATTAGCCTTAACATCGCTTTGTTCAAATAGAGAGAGGAAAGAAAAATACAGATTTGCTCCTCTCACCCGCGATTTTATTGTTTCTGTATTCCATTTGATGCTATCTTCTTTTATATACCTCTTAGAATTATCTCCATTCTCTCTTATCCATTCCCTCCTTCCTAATTTAGCGTAATAGATTCCTTAGACTGAGGCTCCTAATCTTCCTAACTAGTTCCTATTAATCTGATAGCTCCGAGTGCTTCTCCTTTTCTTGATAAATGGCTTGCTAGGTAGAAAGTCTGTAAAGGCTTAAAAAAAAAAAAAACTTTAAGAAAGAACTTCTATTTTAGAGAACCGAAAACTAACATGAGTTATAAAGAACAAACATTGATTTAATTTATTTTTTAATTTAAAATAAAAATAAAAATTTAGTATTTCCATAAAAATTCTTTAATGGCGTGGAGATTAATGCCTGATATATAGAATGAACCAATATCATTCACAAAATAGTTTTATCATATTTTCTCTAATTCGTTCACTCAATGTTTTAAAAATAACACACAAACCCGTTCTCTCATATTGATACAAACATATTCAAATTTTTAATTCAATAACTTAACTGTTGGTTTTTAACTTTCATAATTTATGATTATTAATTATACTATGGGATAGGGAGCGGAGTGGCTCAGTACTGAGCTGCAATGCCGGAAATCCTGGTTCATATCCCGCTGCAGGCCATGACTTTTTACATGCTATTTAGTCTGTTTGCAGCGGGAGATGGATCATATAGGATCTAGGACCCTCCTGGGGCCCACCCAGCCTCTATAAAATATTATAAAAATAGGGTACCCAAAATAAGGGGAAAAAATCTGGCGGTTGAGCGTGACCTAGGACAAGTCACCTCCTTGCAGAACCGCTGTCCATGAAATAGTAAAGTCTCTACCATGTACTGAACCCCAGACCCTTCATGGGTTGTAGTGGTACAGGTTTTTTTTTTTTTTATATATAAAATGAATAGGTATGACCGAAAATTGCTACTGTCAGTATGAATTCTTGGCGAACACTCTTCAAATATTAAATTTACTAAAATAGTCACATCATGTATTTTAGCTAATATCAACCAGATCATTTTCATAGGGATTTTTTCTTTCAGTTAGTAAAATAAACGAAAAAATTACTATCATTAAGCCACTATTGCACTACATAATTATTATATTATTGTATTTCACCAGTATATTATATATTTATTACATTTCACCGACAAATTGTTTAATTTAGTTTGATGTAGTGTATGAACCTATTATATATACAGATATTAGTGCTGTATCGAGCATTTAAAGTTTTTAGGACTGTATAAATTAATGTATTAGGTAGCAACTATTTTTAGTATCATTATTATTTAAAGTATTAGGCAGTATCTTATATTTTAAGTTCTCTTTCTTACCCTCTGATATCAAGGTCTATATTTTTCTTGCGCGGATAACGAACAGATGGATTTTTACAAATTTATGGATTCATGTACCTTAAATCGTGAAACTTAAAATTTTGTGGGTGTCAGGGCAATACTTTTTTGTTTATTAGAAAGGTTCATTGTTTAAAGTAATAAATAAAAAACTTTCAATGTCTAAAGTTGTCTGTTGAACCACCTAGGTTTCTTGAAGTGCTAAGTAATTGGCATTTTGTTGAAGGTTAAATATTTAAATTGATAATTAAATGAGAAACTTTAATTTTAGAAAACCAACTAATTTCCTAAAGTAATTTTCGTAGCAAATGAATTTTAGGGATAGAATCGTGTTAAAATATTTATAAATATTAAATGTACTAAGGATAGCGGAGAGGGGGAGAGGGGGGCAGGGAACTCTATGAATATTCAAGATCTTTCGCCTTCTGAAGTTTACCAAATTGTAACAGCGTTTGCGGCCGATATTAATTTGTCTTGCATAATTTGCTCTAAAATAAAGTCGTTTAAATAAATTCCTCGGGTCGTTTGAAAGTTAAATTATAGCCATCAACTTTGACTTGGAGTGACTGAGTAAATATCTGGTTGGGAAAGAAATTAAATAATTGAGCGGACCCTAATTAGTGTTGTGGTTAGCTCGTCTTCTTTTCCTAAGCGCTTCAAATCTCATTGTCCATAGTTTTGGATAAATAGCTTCTTCACAATCACAGCTAATAAGAAAAGCTAATACCGTACTGGATTAAAATCAAATTCTTAAGGAAATATCGGAATTTTTTTCTCAAACATAAGTTACATACTTAGTGAATTGAAAATTGTTTGTTTATACCAAAAATCACTATGAAATTATACCATATATCTGCCAACTTGAATTACATATATGTTTTTTCTAATATCTCTACTAGTCAATCATTCACGTGAGTAAATTAAAACCTTTTCCAGTCATTATTATTTTTCTTTATTCTAAAAACGTTTCAACAATTCTATGTCATTTTCAATTTACATCATTTTTAAGTCCTTCAACACTATTTAATTTTAAAAATATTCTCTAAAAATTTTTTTATATAATTTTGTACATTTTCAACCTTTTTGGTTAATTGTCATATAATTTAAAAAATAAAGCTTAGAGTTATAGTGTACTCCATGGTCAATTAATAATTTTAGTAATTACAAATTACATTTATTTCTGATATCTGAATTATTGATTATTTATTTACAATACGGTGATTTTTTTTCAATTACAACCCTCTTTTGAAGTTTTTACTCGCTAAATAGTAATCAATTGAATCAATTAATGCATAAATAATACCTTGTCTCAAATGTTAAATTAATTAAAACAACGTTGGGACTGATTTTATATTTGTTTGTGTTAAAATATGAAGGTTATCATATAAAATAATTCTGAAAATTGAATTTTCTTTTGTTCTTAAGGTCGCTAATTTATCTGTTTGTTGTTTGATTATTCAATTATCATCACTTCATGTTGCTATGGTTAATCGGACGATATTACAGTGGAAGTCCTAAATTTCGTCTACTGTACAGGTACAACTGGGATAGGGTTCTTTAACGATTACTTGAAACAGGACTGGGTTTTACTTCTTTTAAAAAATCCTTGGGTTAGCTGACGAGCTGCGATGCCGGGACCTTGGGCATAGAATTTTGCCCACTATTATAAAAATGAATTTTTAATATTTTTGACGAACCTGTATTCTATATAATGCCTGTGCTCATTGCATCCTATAAAACAGACGAGTGTATAATTGTAAAGGGCCCTGATAGACAAATGCACACGTTGTTAATTGTGGTTTTGGAGTTTGCTGGGCTACCGACCTGTTGTCAAAGCAGGCTGACAATCCAATAATTGATCTCAACGAGGAGCGAATAGATGGGAGTAGAATTGATTGGATAATTTGAGGGCGGAGTGTTAGCCAAATCATCGCCATTGTCCGCTACAGGTGATGCCAACTTAATGGCACGAAATAATTGTAGCCTACCGTTCCTAATTGATGGAGTCAGCTTCATAGATTGTCCCCTATTCAGGTCTCCTCTTCTCGCCGTGAGGACTACTTGATTGTGAGGCCAGCGGATTAACAACGATTATTACAGTTTTATTACATAATAAATGATAATTTATAGTTTTAGAAGACATTAGAAAAATGACGAGATTTATGTAATTTATATTTATAAATACATCAATGAAAGTGAGTGAAAACTCATAAAGAGAAATCAATTTTAAATTTTTTGTCACTTATTACACTTTGTCTTCTATGATGTGTGTCCTTGTGACAGGAATAGCTGAAATATCTATGTTGGATTTGAATATTTTAAAGACTTTTAAGGCTTTGTTTTGGGGATATTTTCCAACTGCATCATCCTAAGTCAAATACATTTTACTAAAATTGTCATTTATAAAATGCCGTAACTTATTGGTAACATTAAATCATAGTGCCTTTTTCCCAAAAAAAAAAACAAGTATGCATCATTATTTTCGAGACTTTATTCTGAATAGTCCCGAAAAATATTTTTGATGATTAAATACATGTTTCATTGCGTAAGGCTGGATATGATAAGTGATTGAGAAAGAGTTGTAATTGTATTGTAAGAGTAGCAGTTGAAAATTTATGATTACGTATATAAGTTTTTGTGAAAATTACTGATATGATTTTTTATGTAATTTTGTGAAGACTGATCTATTCGATATTGTTAATCTTAGGAAGCAAACATTCATAAGGAAAAAAAAATCTATCTGATTATTTGCTACAAATAATCTTCATCCACTCTTGTTTTTAACTATATTTCATATTTGTTACATATATTAGATACGTTAAGACTAAATACAAAATTAATAAAAAATTAATCAATTTTACACATTAATCTAAAAAAAGACAGCCCTATCAGAAAAAGTAAATTAGAAACAGATCTAAAAAACAAAACAAATAACGATAATTATAGAAAATAACTAATAAATATTTGCATTGCAAAAAAAGCAATAATCAAACAATAGAACTTTACTTAGGTAGAATAATACAGTATAATAATAAAAAATTAAAGACAGAACGAAATGAAATTGAAAGCTTTATAATTAAATTTGTTATACTTGTAATTGAAGTTTACTGGCCAAATTAAATGTTTTAGAGATAAATATTAAAATTACTCGTTATAGTTCAGTTCAGAAAGTGTTATCTTTTTTATTTATTTCAGATCCTGTTTAAAAAAATAAAGTAAATAAAATCAATGTTGTTTTCCCTTAAGTACTATTAGTATTCATGAGTCTTGAGTTTTTTGTAGATCATATCGAAATATTTATTCATTACGGCATGTTATTTCGTAGCATATTGATAACAGTGTTTAAATTAATTTTTAAGTAATTAAAGTATAATGCTTATTATAATTGAAGGGACGAATTATAATAAGCATTATACTTTATTTAATTGCTTGAAACCGCTACTAAAAAAACAAAAATATTAAAAAAAAAAATAGGAGGTTGGTAAATTCTTGTTAAAATAGGCCTAAATTTACAACCACTAGAATACTATATCAATCTTTTTTTTTTTTCTTGTGGAAATAATAAAAGTATAAATATTTAAATCGAATAAAGCATTTATTGTATAACCGAAGGTTCCATTAGAACGAGGAGTTCAGATACATAGTTTAAAATATTAAAACATGCCAGTTACATGTAAAGCTTTTCTGGAAAAGTGCCTGGGGCGAATCGTATGAACTGGATAGATGATGGTTCATCGATATTCACTCGTGTAAAACTTTTTTTGTGATTTACCAAACGTATGTATTAATTTGTGTATTTCAGAACATTCTGATTAATAAATAACAACAATATATACATTATGTTATGATTGTTTTTCTTCTTAACTTTAGTTGATAATTCTCCTCATCTATAGAAAGGTGATCCGTAACCACCAAGGCGGTATGAGCTACCATTTGGGTTCGTTAAGAACCTCCCTTCGATTAAACGATCATGATTACCTCTAATCAGAGAATTTGTTATTAAATTGTTTTTGCCTTAACTGATATTTAATGGGATCATTAGGGGTGGTAGGAGGTGTAATGGTGAATTGGTGTGAGTTCCCTAGCTCAATTAGTCGCAAGAGTTATCTCAGCACATTAAGACCATATTCGAGATATCATTATTTGATGGAATTTTTGCAAATTCCAACTTACTAGTACGGAAAACGTTTTATGATCAGTTTATTAATGTAATTAATTTGTAGGAAGAGTAGGAAACAAGTACCATTTGCACTTATACCATTATGACCATTCGTCTTAATGGTACCTTTTGTGGAAGTTAACTGAAGCCTTGATGAAGCTTTTCCTTACGTCTTCTCCCTAATGAAGTCCGTTGCCGCCCTTTCAGGCCGTACTCGGATTGCTCCAGCCACTTCAGATCGTTCTTGTAAATCTTCCCGAACGACTTACCGTTTTGTTGCACCAGGGACTCCCCCAATCGACTTCCGCATTCTCGTTAACTAAATCTTACGTCGACGTCCGGCCTTTTCACTTCCGTTAAGTGGAGGTTATTCCTCCCTTGAGAAGTCTTGAAGTTAATCAATATTAATCGACGGACGGGGGTTTTAAGTTTTAATATATTTTTATTTGCCATCCGTTAATTTTTTATTTTTATTTGAATCTAAATAATGGACTGAGAATATATGTTCAAGTTTATATTTGTAAAACATAGTTTTCAAGGACTTAGGTAATATTTCTATGATTGAGAGGGATGTCCTGAAAATAAGGTTACAAAGGCCGTGTAGGATGTAAATTTGCATCATCAACGTTGAGGTTCCAGAAGCTGTCCAAAAATGGAGGTGGAGGGGAATATTTACGACGAGAGTATAACAAAGATTGTTTCCAAGGTTCAAAAATGTTTTAACTTCAACAAAAACTATTTTTTTTTTTTAGAGAAATGATGATTTATTTTTTCTCATATCTTGTGAATTTGATTTAAATGAATTTTTCTAGTTTTAACACATGTTGTAACCTTACTTTCTGGAGGATATATTTTAATTTTATATAAATTTTAATTTAATTTTATTTTTTTATTGAATGATTGTATACCTATTTAGCGTCATTACTTATTGCCTAAAAGTGGCAGATTGTAATATTTCAATAAAAATCTTTTCTCCAAATAATTTCTGGAGGTCCTTCGTAGGAATTTCGGTGAATTTCCAAAGCCTCAAGTTTTGAAATTTATGGTGAATACTACTTCTTTTAATTTCTTCCTAAACATAACTACATCTTAATGTCATTAGTCGAAATTTTTGTATTTCAAATATTAGTTTGGAAGAAAATAATATTTTTATGCATAACACTTATTTTTCTAAATATCTTTTCTGTGTATCCGTTTATTAAGTTTCCACAGGCTGTTCTTATGCTTCACAGTTGTTGAGTTGACACTTTCGCGTATAAGAACATTCCCGCAGCCTAGCCTTGTCATATTGATAAAAATGTTGGCGCCATGTTTCCGAATGATATTGGCTATTTATACTTATTTCTGTGAAAATTGGGAAGGTTCCTCAGAATTTTTTTGCTACGTATTCATTTAAAAAATTCTACTTTCTACATCCCAATGCAGAAGCTGATGTTATAAAATCTACCGATCTCGTTCTCTATTTATCAAAATGTCTATTTTTTTTATGTATATATAAAGCTTAATAGTTATTATCCTTATTTTTGCTTTTCGAATTTAAAAAAAAAAAAAGAAAGCGACCTTATCTAAAAGCATCTATAGTACTTCAACTACTCTAAGTCGTCTTATGTTTTGAGTCTTCCTTATCAAGGTTGATTCCGTAGAACATGGCTCCTGTGTAAATAAACCTTACTTTTTGCTCTTCATTCTTTCGGCACTGAACTAAATTGTTGATACTATTCCTTAGTTGATATAATATATATAAGCTATTTATTTTTCTTATGTTCGAAATCTTCTATGAATGTTAACTAAAAGCGTAAATAAAACGAAACTTGGGTTGGGGACTTATTAGGACATCTACTAATTGTTCTTGGTGACGAAACGAAAGAAAAAAAATCAACGAAACCTCTCTGAAAGTTAAATTAAGAAAGTTTTTTTTTTTTTTTAAAGTTAAATTAAGAAACTTGAAGTTGTTTTTTGAAGCTGGTTCGGAAAGCTTTTCGTTGTCGCACTCCCCACTGACGTCGCCCTGACCTTCAAGGGATCCACCAGAAATTTTTCTAGCCAAAACTTTTTTCATTAAATTATAATTACCCCAACCCTTTAAACAATTAAAATCCCATTATAGTAAATAAATAAAATAAGTTAAATTCACCCAACAATAATTCAGCGGTGGAGTTATGAGGAAGTCAAAACTTTCAATTATAAAACATAAATTGAGGATCGATAATAAATGTGGAGGTTTTTATATATATGTAAGTAACCACAAAAATATAAGAGAATACTTAAAATTTCGGAATCGGATAGCCCACACTAGAACTTCAAACATATCTGCAAACTAAGGAATGTTTCATTATTCATTGTGTTTTTAATTTTTATATTCAATAAAACTTCTTGAATGTTATTTCTATTACAAAGTGATTCTTTACAAATCGTAAATATGCTACCCTACCACAGCTATCTTTTGTACCTTTTTGTTTTGAAAGGTTAACGGTAACATCCTGCAAATACCTCCACGAACATTCAGAATTATTAATAATTTTCTGGGAAATTCTAGATACTTTAAATTGTCACGTACTTTATAATAATAATAGTAATAGTAAATATACTATATTTTAATACTATATTTTAAATAAATATACTATATTTTAATACTATATAGTAAATATAATAGTAAATAACCTGAATGCCATTTTGCACTGATTGTATCTGCGACCTTCTTTTGCAAACCTCTCCTAAGGGATTCACGCGGAAGGGGGAATAGAGAAATTTCTCCTTGAAAGCACTCCTAGCTTGTTTCATCTCTCTGAAGGAGACCTGCTTCAGAGACGTTTCAGTCTCCTTGTCGGATTCTGTGATAACGTGTCTGTCAGTATTGTTTGTTCCAGCTAGCCAATCGTGAAATTTTCTTTAGCGTATCTCAATTGTGTCAGTCATGTCGTAGTGTAATGATTTATTAGTTACGCAAAAGAGGCTATGAGTAATGTAACGAAGGAATTTCGACTGGAAGAGTTAAATGGTCTGTAAGTGGGATTTTTAATAGAAGGCTTAAACCTGCCCAAGCTGTGGGTGATTATTTTCATGGTAAAATATTCATCTTTGGAGTTAGAGTTGGTGATTCAACCTTTTCTTCTAATTATTAACATGGGATTTGTATATCAGATTTCGGTTCAATGGTATATAAAATATTAACAAAATATTTATATGTACATTTTTCAAGCATTTATCAACATATAGTAGTTACAATGTCTTTACTAAAACAAACAGGAACTAGCGAGTGACTAGTGTTCCGCTGAAACAGATCCAACAAGGATTGTTTTTGAAAGCCACTGCCACAGTTCACAAGTTTTCTCTCTGGAATATATTTTCAGCTGGAAAACAATGAAAATGTCAGCCATCTTTATGTGGAAAACAAATGCAGCCATTTCCCCATAGTTAATTGCCCTTCTTTGTTTTCTGTTTTTTAATCGATTTTGGTATTATAAAATTTATTTTTTACTACATCACACTGTTATCATTAAGCATGAATTCATTTATAAAATATATCATTTTGATTTTATGAAATAATGACTAACGGTTTTCTATTGTAAGTAGATATTTAAATTAATTTTATAAAATATAAAATAAAATTAGTTTGTTTTCTGAGTATAATGTTTATTTGATTTTTTTCCCACTAAAATTATATGTGTGTTTCCTGATTTAAGGTTTGAACGGTTTTAATACATTCGGTTCGTACGGAAAATAAATTGTAAAAATAAAAACAACTAAAACTGATACAAAAATAAAATAAAAGTATAATCGATCTATTTCGTTTTGAAGTTTAAAATTAAATATTTAAATATTTAGTCAATGGCCGTTTCATTATTCCATCCGTTAGCTAATGTGTAGCAAAATGATGTCACTTTTTAGAAATTCTTGATTATCATCGGGAAATCTTTAATTAGAAAAAGAGCAATTATTTTGAAAAAAAACACACACTACTCGAGAAAGGATTGGATTTATAAAATCATTCGAATATTTTAGAGCACAATAGAACATGATGTTACTTAATGTTTTTAATTTTAATGCAGTCTTAAAAATCTTTAACCTAGCTAATATCGTTAGCTTTATGATAAGTGCAATAACTGTTGCAAGTATAATTACATATTTTCCTTTCAATATTGATAAGAGCCTATGTCTTATAATTACGATTTCACTAACATTTCTATTTTTTTTTTCAGCCAACTATTTTTGGGACAGTCGCTTCAGACCAGACACCCAAAGACTCGAGCACATGCAGAAGGGTGAGTTTGTAGTAACAAATATCTTAAATGTAGTTCTCCACCCCCTCCCTCCAAAAAATAATAAATTAAAAAGATAGAAGTAGTAGTTTGTAATAATTTATAGGAGAGTTGTGGGAAAACCTTTAATTTTTAATGTGTGATGTACAGTATCAATGATTTCATTTAATAAAATGAAAAGTCAAGAAAAAAAAATTAAAACAAATCTGTATTCCCTACAAAGAAAATTTGTGTGAACTAATTATAAATTACCTTATTTATTAATATAGACAATATTATTAATTATTTTGAATCTACATACATATTTATCATTTCGTTGATTTTAAAAAAGCATTTTTACTTTAGCATACTTCATAAATTGTACAGATTTGGATTTCTGTAACCTCGTTGAATATTAGGAACAGTAAATTACTAAATCTTCATTTTTTTTTCTTATTTCTCCATAATCTCCTTTTTTTCCACCCCCAGTAACTGCCCAGATAATCTCCCTTGCTCATGATCTGTTTCTTAAATAGTCAGTAGCTTTGAGGAATAGTGAATCTTTTAGACGGCGTCGTTTTGAGCAGCTGCCTTTATGCCTGGATGGCAAATGGTTATTGCCCCAGAACAATTGCCAAGGGGAAAGAAGACTCGAGGAGAATGAACGAAAAAATGTCTCCGTTTAAAATGGCCACCATCAGTGGACCATTACTTCAACTAGTCCCTATAGAAAAGAAATCTGGCTGAGGAGTGTCGCTCTTTTTTTCGTCTGTCCTTACGAAAGATGATTATGAGTTCCTAAAGAGGTTGGGGCAATATTTCATCTATTTACTTCTCTTTTATGGACAGGTATATTTTCGAATTAAGGATTTATACGAAATACTTATTATAACGTTTCCAAAACCCTCTAATATAAATTATGTAGAAACTAACTAATGTTCTGCCATAGCTTTGTTAAAATCAATGCATACCTATCATGTTAACATTACTGTTGTGCTTACTGTAATTCATTCTTTATTAACCTTCAAAATGGTGAACTGATTTTTTCTCAATTTTAATGCTTACAGTTTATTCTTATAATTTTTTTTCTTTTTTTTTAAACTGGATTTATTGTAAATTTCATCTTCGAGAAAAAAAAACCTGCTTCCAGTCAATTATTTTATTCTTTATAAACAAAACGTTTCGACACTATGGTCGAAAAAATAAGAAAAAGGATCTGATGGTTCAAAGATCAAAGTTTGGTTTTGTAATGCAATATAATTTTTGACCATGGAGGACTATAGATCTCCTTAAGAATTATTTAAAAGTATTGACTTTCCAGGTATTTATACTTATAGTATGTTATCTTTGGACATTTATGTTAAATTATTTATAGTATTGTAATTATTGTTATTTTATTTAAAGTTAAAAAATGCAGAAAAGGAAATGATTGAGAATGACACCATAGTGTCGAAACGTTTTGTTTATAAAGAATAAAATAATTGACTGGAAGCAGGTTTTTTTCTTTTTCTCGAAGATGATACTTACAGTTTTTATTTATTATTTATTTTGTCCCCTGGGAGTAGAGCGCTGAGTTGTCGTGTTGAAGGTCCTATGTTCAAATCCGGGATTGGCATATAATTTATTTTATCTGTTAACAGCCGTGGATGGGTCCTATGTGATATGCAGATCCTTCTGTGGCTCACCCAGTCTCTGTAAAGTGGGCACTCTTAATAGAGCGCAAAACTTGGCGGTTGAGCGCATCTCAGAAGAATAGCCTATCTGTATAACCGTCCTAGAAATAGTAAATTCTCTACCATGTAATGAACCTTAGACCCTTCATTGAGATTCAAATCTACGCACTGAGTTGCCCTGCTTCCATTGATTAGTATTTGTCAAATTTTCAAAAGTAAACGTTATCCATTGAAAAAAAAAGGATGTGGCCGATGTTGATATATATTGGATGTTAATATCGGTTGGAATCGATGATGATTCTCGTTTTAGGAATGATTAATTTCTGTTTTCATGGCCATCTTTCCGAGCGAGGCGTGTGATCATTAAATGAAATCATTCGAGCTGTACAAAGCAATAGCGTTATTGGTTACAGAATGATTGCGTACTGTTTGTTGCTCGGAATTTTGTTTTTAAAATATTTTTCAATAAGTTTTTTAAGGGATGAATAAAATACATTTCCTGAATTCGTATTTCTTGTTTCCTGAAATTCCTATACGGCCTTATGATCGATAAACTTGAACTCTAACACGGAAATATATTAGTTTTTTCAGGTAACACCTAGTAAAAAAGCAGCCGAAATACTCACTTCATAAATAGGCATACCTATGCGATTGGAACTTATCGAAAGCAAACCGGAAATGGCTGGAAGGCTGTAGAAATTAGTAGGTGACACTGAATAACAGAGCTGAATCTAATCTAGGAAACAAAGGCTCTTTTCAGCCGGGAACAAAGAGAACATGGAAGTAGGCGCTACAATGCAAGCTATCAGGATCTCCAACCGATATTTTTTGTCTGGCTTCCTCTTGACTGCTTGTCGGCAAGTGGGTCATTTTAATATTCACCAAGTCTGAAAAATTTACTCTATTATTATTTCTATAACCTATTTTTAAATAATTTTGATTACTATCCAGAATAAAAAAAAATAAAATGGTTGAAATTTTACTGTTGCTGTCAACTAACGCCAGTTGACAACCCTCCCGGGACTACTCACCCATCCTCTATAAAGTGGATGCCCTTAATTGGGAGAAATCTGGTGGTTCAGAGTGTTTTCGGACAAACCACCTCACTGCACATGAACTACGCCCATGACCCTCCATGGGTGGTAGTAGTTTAGTTTTTTTTTTTTTAAATAATTTAAGTAATGCGCTTTCAAGCATTTGAAGATGCTATATATTATATTAGTATTTTCAACAATCTTCGTCTTTTTTTATTACGATTTCAAAAAGTTTTGTCTTTTTTCCATGGATATAAACGTCCATAAAACATTCTAGGGATAAAGATAGATGGTCGAAATTCTATTTTATTGGTTCTGTACTTAATTCGTCTAACGATTAAAAACGAAAAAAGCGTCCTTTTACAATTATGTTTAATTATCACTTTTGCAGTCAAGTCCTATTTATTTTTTGCAAGGCGAAAATTCAAACAGCATACAAGAACTCTTAAAAGAAGATGAAACTAAATAACTTACTTAAATGAAATTGGTAACGATAAACTGTAAACATCTAAAAGAGCAATTCGAATTAAATTAAAGCAGAAAGAAAGGGACTCGAATTAGAATAGAAAAACAGAGCCGTTTCAATGAGATCTTGCTCCAATATAGACTCCACCTTCTTTCATTATCCTCTCCTCCCTGTAGTTCCCCAGTTCCCAGCAAGGAGAGTAATCAAATTAAAGGTGTCCAGGAAAATGTAACGAGCAAAAGAACAACCGTTGATCTTTCCTAGTAAGAGAATAAAATGAAATATATTTAAACAAAAATAATTATAAATTATCAAAATCATAATAAACATTAGTCTAATAAAAATTGTTTTCTTAAGATTTGTGTTTCTTTAGATCATACTTGCACCTTAAAACGCATCTATGAATTTATATTCATACATTAATAATAATTCACACTATCGGATCTTCAAGTGTTAACGATAAAATCATTTTATTAATACCAAATGAGAGACAAAACTCGATATTTAATTTATTCTAAACTCTAATAGATAAACCTATATATTTAATAGACGCTATAGTCCGACAATTAATAAATATCAGTATTTAAATTGGAATTTAAGGGTTTATTTTGTACTATTAATTAATGTGATAAAAACCTGTACCACTACAACCCATGAAGGGTCTGGGGTTCAGTACATGGTTAAGACTGTACTGTTTCATGGACAACGGTTCTGCAAGGAAGTGACTTGTCCTATGGCACGCTCAACCGCCAGATTTTCACACTTAGTTTGGGTCACCTATTTTTATAATATTTTGAGGCTGGGTGGGCCCCAGGAGGGTCCTAGATCCTATATGATGCATCTCCCGCTGCAAACAGACTACCTCGGCCTGCAGCGGGATTTGAACCAGGATTTCCGGCATAGCAGATCAGTGCTCTACCACTGAGCCACTCCGCTCCCCAATTTATGTGATGATGTCAAATTATTGTATTCATTCGCTATTATTAGACATTAGAATGTCAGTTGGTTCAAAGTTTCTTGTACCGCTTATGAACTGCCTAATCATGTAAATATTAAACATTATAGTGATATAGGAAGAAGGGAAAAGTACCTACTATTTAAAAGTTTGTATAAAATCGCTTATTTCTATGAAGTGGCTGTTAAACTATTTGTTTTCCTTTAATATGTTATTCATATTTATAATGAATTGACAATATATTTATTTTATACTCATTATTATATACTTTATAATCATTGAAACAGCTCGATCGCAGGCTATTTCAATGGTTCTGTACTATCATGGGTACCTTTAGCCTTCGAATATGTCTGCAAAATTAAGTAACTCTTGTACATTTAGTTATAACTTACATGTCAGATGCTAGAAGAATGATTCACATTGAATAATATGAGGAATGCTTTATTTCAGTTGAATTTTAACTATAAGCTTTGGCATTATCATTAATTTCATCTTGTGAGGCATCAGACGTTCAACTCGACTAAAAATGACTACATCACTTTACAGCTCTGACCAGAACGATTAAGTAACCCTTACCCTTCCCACCTTCCTTTGAGGCGCAAATCTAAAAATAAAAAAATAAAAGAAACAGAATTAAAAAAAAAATAAAATAGATCCGGTAGAGACAGAAAAGCGGGCCCAATTACAAAGACAGGACACTCCAATTAAGGCGACCACTAAAGGAGTAACAACTGCAAAGGCCGCCCGTTCTTCCCAACTGTTGTAAATCCTAACTCAAGGCTATTGGCAGTCCTCTTATCAGTTCGAGATTATTTGATAAGGGCAGCCGTATAGTTGATATTAACCTTTATTCATATATTCATCCAAATATAATTTATTCAAGAAATTAAATTAGAAAATCCTGGTTCAAATCCCGCTGCTGGCAAGACTTATTTAGTCTGTTAGCGGCCGGAGATGGATCATATGGGTTCTAGGAGCTTCCTGGGGCTCACCCACCTCTATAAAGTAGATACCCAAAATAAGGGGGGAAATCTGCCGGTTCAGCATGAGCTAGGACACCCCCCTGCACAACCTTTGTCACGAAACAGTACAGTCTCCACTATGTTCTGAACCCCTGGCCCGTTCACGGGTTGAGGTATAGGTGGTATAGGTTTTTGAGAAATTTGTCGGTAAAATGTAATGAAGCGAGTTGGTTACTGCTTTACTGGTAGCTGTTACCAATATCTATGTATATATCTACCGCCCCGGTGAATAAGTGCAATTTTGTCCAGAGATAGTTACTAGTAGTGTGGGAAGTGGAATCTTGGTGGAACAAGAAGTTTTTGGTTGAAATGGAGTTGTAATACAAGTGATAGAGCCAATATCTGACAGTCCCTCTTTCATTACGAGAATAACATGATTCCGCTTCCCTGAGTACAAGAAACTCATTTTGGAGGAAATTCGACTTAACGACTTATTCACTGAGGCTAAATATATTTGTGATGATACATCCTATTTTGGTAGATCTGAACAATACATAATAGAAAGACTAGCACAAATATTGTTATGCTTCTATAATTAAAACACTGTAGACTGCTATGATCGCTAAAGAAAAAACATTAGACCCGCGCTATTAAAAAATAATGTGCTAAATCTAAGTTCATATTGTTCAAATTAAATAAACTTCTATTGGCATAGCAACAGTGTATTTAAATTATTTTGCTTATTAGGCCATTCTGGGTCCGATCTAAAAAAATACATGAAACCAACTAGACTACAGACAAACTATAGAGGAATATATCTGCTGAATTGAGCTTATATGGAGAACTTTTTCAATATTTACAAGACTCTTTGCAGAACAGGAGTTACTTGAGCGTATGATCCTCAGAAGGATTTATGGAACAGTGCAAGACTCCTTAGGCTTGAGAAGGCGCAACGACCAGAAAATAGGATACTTGTAACGGAAGCTCGATTAGCTGAAGTTATTAAGTTTGGGAGATTGCGCTGGCCAGATTTCGTTGCTAGTATGGATGTGAGTGAAACGTACAAGTGGAAGAAAAGCCGAGCAGGGCTAAGAAGTTAAGAAAGCTGAAACTGCGCAGCCTTGATGGCGTGGCAGGCAGCGTTTAAGTGAAGGCTCTGTAACATATAAAATTATAATAATGCTAATAATTAATGTTTTTTATATGAATTAGAAATAGTTTAAAAATAATAACTGCAGCTTTAAAGAAATGTTGTGAAAGCCTTGGGAGTAACGTGTGAATAGCGCGAGTTAATTTGTAAACTCACTCTTCACATGTTTGCCTTAGCACGTAGCCTTTCATCTCCAGCATTCAATGGAATAAATTAAATTTTGTCAACTTAATTATCCCTATCGTTTTACCTATTTCTTGCTTTTATATAAATTAAACCATCGAGCTTACATATCTTTTGTAACCTCCTATCCAGAGATTCCTAAAGACTACGACTAGTGTCGGCTGGATATCGATGAACCAGTTCTTGTTGTTTTTTTCCAATCTCGTTCCCACACGACCCTTGTTACCCACAACTGAAACCCCAAACGACCCGGAGTCAACATCGGGAGGGCAGTATCATTTGTTGTTAGTAATTAAAGGTGCGTTGGAGCCGAGCCTGATTTGTATGCAGCGAGGGCGCGGTGCGCCTGTTCTTTTCCATCTGGGGCATAATCAAAACTCTCTCTGCCGTGTTGGCTCGCTAATTATCTACTGATTGGCTGTAGCTGTCACGGACTCGGTCAGCTGACTTTATTTTCGGAACACCATCCTCTTCTAACTGCGAGTCATGTCCTGTCCATAGCTTGTACAGTGTTCAATCGCTCTATTGGATCCACATTTAGTTCCAAACCCTCTTTTTTTTCTCTGGACTTTTTTTGTTTTGAATTACAATTTATCTAGTTATCATATGAGGATTAAGATAACAATTAAAATAATATTTATTACCCACTATAGTACAGAAGAACAAAACTCATAAGAGGCATAGAATAAATGTTCAAAGATGAGGGTAAAATTCGAAAAAAAAAACCCTAAGGCAAAGAGCTTTAAATTCAAACAAGAAACTAAATACCTGCCGATATTTCGACTATTAAGGAATATCAATAACAGAAAAAGAATAGTAACAAAGTTAATAAATGAATAGGGCACACCCCAAAAATGCAGCAAGACATTGAACTGAGAAAACATCCAATCACTGCCCAAATACAACTCTACTTAGGCGATTTATTAATCATAAATACCAGACGATATTTCTTCTCTTCAGGCAACTTCAGGATAACAAGAGAATTATTTAATATTATGATTAATTCTCTAAGTAGATTTTCTGTGCTACAGATGCTTTAATAGATGAAATATTGCAAGGTTTTTTGCTTCCTGTTTTTATTTTAGAGACTTTTTATACAGACAATTGTCTACCCATCTCTTATAACTGTTAAGAGATATATCAGAATTGTCAAAATTATACATCAAGTTTTCCTGCTTTTTCAATTTTACTTCAGATTTTTTTAAAAGTTTCTTATATATATTTATTCCTTTTTAATCTTTTCTGGTCCAAATTTTGTTTAATTTCTTATGAAATCATTATTTATCAATATTTTATCTACATATGGGTGGATATTTTGCATATTAAATTACACTTCT
Source organism: Arma custos (assembly GCA_037127475.1). Classification (NCBI taxonomy): domain Eukaryota; kingdom Metazoa; phylum Arthropoda; class Insecta; order Hemiptera; family Pentatomidae; genus Arma; species Arma custos. The sequence continues at coordinate 86,017,218 of CM073763.1, read as the reverse complement.
CGGATCTTCACTATTGGTGAACTTCCAAAGTATATCGTTGTAGTACATATGGAAAATATCAGGTACATAATCGCTCGCCCTACACCTGCGTTAATTCGTGCCGGTGTTATGGTAATAATTAGCCAGTTAATTAGTGACAGGAGAAGTTGGGCGGAGAGCTTCCTAGGCACCTCTTAACTTAAACGCTAATATAAATAAAGTTTTTAAAGCATTGCGCCGACAGTTGGTGAAGTTGTCACAAGCAAGAGCCAAGAGAATCAATAACTGCCTTAATTAGGGAAAACTATCTCTTGTTTGTGCCACTTTTCTGTCCTCCCAGCTCTCTTGGGGATCCGAATAATTTCCACAATAGTTTCGAGGAAGAGGGGTGCTTTATTTATGTATAGGATGCCTTATACACAACATACATATGCAGAGATAACAATATGCATAACAACTAATAGACATATTATACATTTTTTCCTCTTTTATTACATTACAGCTGTTTATTCTATACTCTTTCATCCATCCCTTGTATGACTTTCCATTATTTCGCAGCTTATTATAAAAAATGAAATGTTTATAATATGAATGATTCACATATAAATTGGCGTACCTGAACATAACAATTGGAATCCATAACTAAATGAATATCAAATAGTTAGTTATGGAAGTGTGATTGCCTCTTTTGTAGAACGAAGTTTTGCTGTACCGAAGTCGCGGGTTCCAATCCCTTTGTGACAGACAAACTATTTAATCTGTTAACAGCCTCAGATGGACCCTGTGGGGTCTGTAGACCCTTATGGGGCTCATCTAGTCTTCATTAATAGTACCCTTAAAGGCGCTGGAGCGTGATAACAAACAAATCACCTCCCTCCACAAGCGTTGTAAAAGAAAATGTACAGACTCAATCACGTACTGAACCCGATTTTTCGTGTTGTGGTTAGGGGTGGTCACAGCTTTTTTTTATTAGTAAAAAAATTATAAATATTTTTTTATCTATTTTACTTGTAACATAATACAGCGCAATATTCCAGTTCTCATTCCCCGTTTCTTTCAGAAGTCTCCTTGTTGTGTTCATGGGACCCACACGTCAAAATTTATTAGCTCCTGTGTTGGCAATGTAATTATTATTGAACATATGGTGCTTTTGGAATCAAAAGTGGATAATACGGATTTTGACTTTTTCACTGAAATGCACCCGAAACTGAAGCGGAAAAGTGTCGTGTTAGGCAAAATTGCTTGACTAACCTATTAAAAAAATGGGAAATAGTAAGTTTCATCCGATTTTGATCCCAACCGCTTCATATTATCTACGATATACAATTGAATAAATAAATTAAAACCGATTGCGATGTAGGCTGTTTAACAGCTACACTGTTTTGCCTAAACCATGTAAAGTTCCGCCAGTTACTAATTTATTACGTTCTCTCAGTACAAACCATAATGAGTTTACAGTTTCGAACTTGTAATTACATGATATTACAGCTGCAATTTCGTGTATCCACATTGTAAGGTTACCTAGAAGCGCGGATCAATCAAACCGAAGGTTAATAACAAACGTTTTATTAGAGGTGATTGTGCTTTAGGTCAATATTACGTCATTGGAAAACCGTTGGAGGGCATTTTGTATTCATTTCGTAATTCGTAGAATACTTTAATGGTAGTCCAGTAGGCTGTTGCGCTGTGACTAAGGCCAGGTTAGAGGGCGGAAGTACATTTTATTCCTTCTTCAGTTACTTCATCCATCCCTTACATTAGCACCCCGATGGATATGCGCTTTTTTATTTTATTATTTTTGTATAGGACTTTAGAAAAGTTGAAAGGTTTTGACAAAATAACATTTAATGCCACGATTCTGGTCCTCTCTTACCATCGACCGGACTGTAATAATTCGTTGTCACTCATAGCCTGGCGTTACAGTTCCTGAGCTTACTCGATTTCATTGCTCATAATGATTTGTATGCAATGATGTTAAGTTGAGCTTCTTATTCAGATTACCATTACCAGTACTTTACCAGTACTTTTAACCAGCTAGATTACCAGTACTTTTAACCAGCTGGCGGATTTCGGTTTGGGCAGTAGCCCGGGAATAGAAGTTTAGTAAGAAGAGATTGGTAATATCGGCATCGAGCCTTAGGGTTTGCTAAGCCTTATTATTATTATTCTCATTATGTGGCATATAGGTTCTTGAGTATTATTGCTGGTTAGACTTAAGGCTAGCACTCCATTATATTATTACATCATAGGAGAACTTGTTTATTGGTTGGTTGTTTTTAGTTATTGTTAAAACCGGTTGGCCATCAACGCCTTATTAGTATAATAATTTTTTAGTAACAATAATATTAGTAATACTAACATAGTACAAGTATAATAATGCATACAGTAGAGTAATAATACATAATAATAATATATGCCGGTATAATAATACATACTCGATATTTATTACATATTCGATCCAAGGTATTCTAAAAACTCTCCGACAAATAATTCACTGAGGGTCCAGTTTTGCACTCAGTTCAAAAGTAAGGAATTATCTAACATTCTACTATTCTCTTATTTATGTCCATGCTATGATGTCTGCAAAATTAAAAGAGGTTTACTTAAAATAAAAATAAATCGTTTTCTTTTCATTCGTCCCGATTTTCATGTTCATAAATTTCGACAATACAATTAAATCTGGTAGTGGTACTGATAAATATCAGTTATTGTTATGGTTATTGTTCTCTTGTAGTGTCAAAGAATGTATATTACTAGGTCATTCTCTTGTTTATGTGAACTATACCCCACAGATGCTTTGCCAATTTGCCAATCAAGAAATGGTTGGTCTTATTTTCACTTCTAGTACCACTTCTTAATCAGTTGATCTTAATTTATCAGCTAAAATAAGGTTGGTCTTTTTGCGCCTCTACTATTTCGAGATTTCAAATTATATTGAATATATGTATGGCATAAGATGAAGAGTTTAAAGTTATTACTGAGATAGGTAGTTGCCATTGGTAGTAGAAAAACTTCATCCATTGCAAGTGCGTTATCTATAGACCAGCCTGAATCAAACCCGAAGACTGAATGGCCACCAATCCCAATAGCTTGAAGGCTCCAAATTATTACAACTGGCTATTACAGGAGGTAGCGACTGGCGGGAGTGCGGACGGACGAATAGACAAAAGGTTTTGGAGGGAATAGTTTGTGGAAGGTGGGATCCATCTCGGCGACAATACGCTCGAGGGAGGCCCGGGAATAATTAAACTGCCTAACCCCGCCACCTGGCGGAGCCGACTCGAAGTGCTACGCCACTGGCAATTAAACTTGATGGGGGCGGTCTTATCGCATCCAACCAGCGTTCTCAATAACGCCCACTTCATTAGTCGGCCAATCGGCTGCTTTCCTGCCAGAGGGGCAGGCCCTTGCGCTCCGATATACTTCAATACACAAAGGAAGTATGGTGGATGTTGACTCCGCATTATTTTCGTTAGTATATTTAAGATAATTCACGTTAAGCCTATATAGTGAACTCCTGCAAAGAAATTTATTTTTATTACTTCAAGAATATGCTGAAAATGATTAAACATTGGGTGCATTTTTATAAAGTTACTATTGAATTGAATTTGAAAGCAATTTTACGAACTTGTGGGGATGAGAAATATAAATATTGCTGGTTAAGTTAATATTCCAAAGGTTTTCCACTTATAAGAGAATAGAGAAATATACTTATATTCTGAGACCTTAAGGTACCTTAAGAATAACAGATGTGTTCCATATTATATATATCTGGCCAATATGGTACTAAATAAGAATCAAATAGTATTAACATAAGTACTTAGAAATAAAAATAAACTAAAAAGTATGTTCTGATATTGTTTAAATAAAACATAACTGTTTCATTGCTTAAGGTAGAGATTATACTTAACTACAATGATAAAAAGGATTGAAGATAAACTTTAAAAGAGACGCTTGAAATATTCTGGGGAGAACTTTATTCTGAATTGTGTAAATCTTACAATTTGTCGCACTACCAATATGAAACCGTCCTTCTATCAACGGATCGAGCATTCCAAGAAGTACTGAAATATATGTTTAAATGAAGTCAAGCTCTCATTTAATCTATGTTTCAACTTGCATTCGTTTGTTCTAACCATCTGATCCAAGTTGTAGAATGTTCTTAACCCTCTCATTTAGAGTTACGCAAGTTGACTCCTTGGATTGACTTTCTGATTAGTATGTCTTTATCCTTTGATTGAGTTGCTACTCCCTATTGGCAGTTTCTCTGAATTCGCGAAACGTTGAATTGTGTAAATTTCAATCGAACAGTTATAATGTGCAGAAAATCGTCTCTAAAATTCAACAAATTTCAGTCAGAAACTCCATCCTATTATGTATTGCGATCATTTTAATAGAATTGTCGAGTATATTATTTATTTATAGTTACTCGAAATTATTTAGTTTTTTAGGTTATTCTTTTTGTAAGAGAAACAGTCTCATAAGTTAATTCTTTCAATCAATACTCCTATCATGTAATCCTCACCTAACCTTTAATGATCTGTTATGGATAACTGCAGAATGGATATCGATATCAAATACTTCATGGCCATAAAACATGTATATGATTATTATGTTTTAATGCATTATTTTTAAACAATATATGGAAGAATTTTTTCCATTAATATGCTCCCATATATCCCTTTATTTCTTTATCTTACATAGTTTCAGCAGCGTTTCAAGTGACCCCATCGTTAATTTAATTTTATTTAAAAAAATAAATCTAATAATTCAAGAAGTAACAATGTCTGCACGATATGTGTACCGTACTCTTGATTTGGACGTTTTTTAATGTTATATTGTGCGTTAAAGACCAAAAAGAACTTAAGATATAAAATATATAAAAATATTTTTATATAAGATATAAAAAGAAATCAATATGCCTTGGGATTTTATTCTATCAAGAATGATGATGAAGAATGAAAAGAAATAAAAAGTTAGTGATTTACCTTTGTACAAACATACATCCAGTCTAAACATTTTGAAATAAAAAATGAGATATTCCTTTTTTGTTTCGAAACTTCATTTCGGGCCATTTATAGTCCATTTTAATTTTAAAATATTATTTTGTAATTTACGTGTACTTTAAGGAAAGATTTCTGCATAGTTTTATTAATTGTTTCTGTCTTTATTTCGACTATATGCCAGTTATTTTCTTCGATTGTTGATGTCTTTGGCGCAAAGTACATCTCAAACCGGCAGTCGCTACTACGATATAGTTACAAATTGTGAGGTTGCAGGTAAAATATGCTCTAGTCGCTCGTATATTTAAACTGTAGCCCCGGCCACTGTTATATTTATAGATGCAATTTAGATTTGGAGGGATTTAGTGTGTTGAACTTGTGGAGGGAGGACTGTAATTCATGCCTGTGTAAACAACTCTCTGCTCCTCTCATATTTTGCGCTTTTTAGGTTTCCGTGTTATATTGTAATTTTTGTCCTGGGAATTTATCGATCCGTCCGTCTCTGCTTTGGGTTCAGCTCACATTATTTATTTCCTAAAAAAGTGGATTTTCAGCTGTTTAAGTTTTTGGTTAGGATCCCTGATTACAGCATGGAACGGTTATCTACTTATTCTAATATTTACGGATTTTATGCTAAAAAATATTCTTATTCTAATTGCTTTATGTTATGTTTATGTTTCATTTGCGCATGTGAAGTTTCGCATCCAACAAATTTGATCAAAGCGCTGTTGTTTTTTTAAATTGATTTGTAGGAATATAGATTTGGAAATGATCAATATTTCTTGAGCTGGCCTCATGGCTTTTTATCCTCTCCTAGCAAATCCGGATAACAGGGAGGAGGAACAGATAAAGAACGAGAAAGAAGTGGATTTTGATGATGAGCAGAATATAGTGTATCTGCTGTGTATAGATTGATGAATGCTGTACATTGGTAATATTCATGTCGCTGTGTACGGTTTGATTAGAAATAAACCAAGGAGCAATAAACCAAGAAACAATTTTTGTTAGAACTTTGGACTGTGTTGTTTGGATTTTGTGTCTATGGAAATGCTTTGCTGAATCTCAAAGTTATCATCCATATGTCCAAATATGTCTTTTTTAACAATTGGGTATAGTGTTGCTAAAAATGTATTAATTTTTTTTTGTGAATTTGGAGTTAACGGCCAGTCTTTTATATCATACTTCACGTACATCTAATTGGTTTAGTTGATGTTTTATTTTGTACTTCTAATATATAATATAATATATAATATAATATGATAATTATTTGAAAAGTTTAAGAAAAAATTAATTGTCTACCAGTAGATCTCAATGTAGAGAAGGAAAACGAAAGAATTGTTGTGAAAGTATGTATGCAAGATTTTATAGCGATGTTGTGTTTTCTTTGATTCGAAATAAACACTGTTTAAATGCTTAATAATTTCTCCTATACACCTTTCCTTAAAATTATGAATTTTGTTAATTTATTCGTGTGTATAAACGTTCTTTCTGGACCATTAATTTCAGCTCGTAATAATATAATATTTAATAGTCCATTGATTAGTCGTTTGTTTGAATAATTAATATTCAACGATTTTTTGGCCTTTATTTCATTTTTTGTTTGTGGAACCACTTTTCCAACACAAACAGATGGTTTTGGAGAGCTATAGAGCTTTTGTTAGAAGAAATAAAGGCTTTGTCGTCAGCGAAGCCATAGACGCTGGCGCAAGGGCTCTCAAGGATATCAGAGAGAATAGAGATCTGAAAGGGAATAGAGAATAGGTCTTAAAACACTACCCGCGGTACAAACAGGTGTTAAGGAAGGAGGTAGGCAATGGAAGAATCAACGGGACTACAGAAGAAGCTGTCCAGGAAATCTGATTAAAGAATTAAAAATAATTAGACACGTAATTATGATTATTCTAACTAAATTTAACGGTTTATTTTATATATCATTGTAGGTATCCCTTCAAATTTTCAATTATTATACAGCGATAGTATTTGAATAGTTAAAAAGGAGAATAGTTCATCTTTTCATATTATTTTTTTTCAAAACTGGAATTTTTTTTTATTACCATAAATTTTTTATATATAGTTTAAGTAAATTTAGAATTAGAATAAACAAGTTTGTTAACTGACATATGGTTTTCTCTTGTATTACAAATTATATAAACAAATAGTTGTTGTTGTTGTTGTTGTTGTTCATTTAACGTCACTTTTTGCTGCTATGGCTAATCGGACGATGCTACAGTGGGAGCTCTAAATTTTGCCTATCCAGATTTAATTAGGATAGGGATTTTTAACGAGTACCTGACATCGTACAGGCTCGGGACCCCCGTTTAACGTCCCTTCCGAAGGACGGCGTAACTAAAGATTTTTTACACTCTTTAAAAAATCCTAGGGCCATCTGCCGGGCTACGAACCCGCGATGTTAGGCTTAGTAGTGTGTTAAGCTAAGCTATATTAAAAGTAATTCGTAAGTAAGATATGATAGTGTTGTTTCCAATTATCAAATTGTTAATAATTAGGTCAATGTACCTTACTTTAAAATTTAAATAACTTCAAAAGATCCAATAATTTTGTTTAAGTAATCAGAAAAAAAAGTAGTAACATATCATTGAAATATGTTATATTTCTTTAAATATATCCTTTAACTCCGATGTTGAATATATTTTCTTGAGTATAACATTGTGAAATTATCACTAAGGTTTATTTTCCTTAATATTTCACGCTAAAGCCTTTTAAATCTTGGTTTAGTATTCGGACCACACTCTTGTTGGGCTGATACTGTTTTAAGATAGAGAGAAGAGGAAATATTTAAGAGCTCCCCTCAGAGACATAAATCTTGAGAGGTTATAAATCCTAACCTAGCTCTCAGATACTTCACAATTAGCTAATATATACTCAAAACTTTTCAGGTTATTACCAAACCATGGTTATTGTTATTATTGTTTTAAATTTGTATTTGATAATATTGACAATATAATGTATCCTGAATAATCTTTAACCTTTTTTGAAGTTACTTTCCACAAACATTCCTCCCCTCTGAACAGTTCTATAAATTCTAAAACTAAATCTTTGCCCCAACTAACCATATTATAACTCAGTAATAACAAACACAAACAACGAAGGAATACAAACGAGGTCTGGAAAAGCGATTGAAAGGTTTATGTCTATCCAAACGACACCAGTACGCATGCTCAGATTACTAATGCGACTAACTGAACTGTCGTCAGTTCTGTGTGTTACGCCGAAATGATGAATTTTCATAAGTCCATCTGTCCACTTTTTCGATGTGGGCTCACATCAATTTAGCTTACGCACGGTAAGTTCGGCGTGTCGTCAAATCTTGCTTTAGCAGAATAATTAATTTAGCAGTTAACAGCCGTATGTAGACTTAAAGGGATCTGCAGACCTTCCTGGGGCTCACCTAGCGTCTATATATACATCTGTTGGGCTACGAACCAGCAATCTTCAGTAATGCTTTTTTTTTCAACATTGTTATTGAAACAATCTGCTGTTATATGAAAAGAAATAATAGAATTGTTAACAACCAATGAATGCCTTTGTTGGTAGAACACAACCGATAAAACAATTGCTTACACTGTGAAATATAAACCTGGCCTCCTTTTGCTTGTTTAAAATTCATAATGCAAATGTAGACTGGCCCTTTGCAGTCTACACGAGCAGAAGGAAGGCGAGTGTTGAAAGCCTCAGATCAGGTTTCTGGAAGGTTGGCATTGTTTTGGATTTTATTACTTTTTATTTTTTTCAATGTTCGCTATAGTACAAATCTTGGCTTGTAAATTTGTTTTTTGTTCATATCTATTAGTTTAAATTCCTTAATGCAATTCAAATCTAATATATTTTTTTTAGAATACGTTGAACATCATAAATAACGTTGTCTATTTCCGCTTATTTCAGTTTGGTTTTATTAAATATATTTTTCATTGTTTATACTAATTATTGGATTTAAATAAATAATATCGTTCATTGCACAAATACTGTTGTGTATAAACTGTAACGACTTTCTTTTTCATTGCTTATCACGTCCGTCCATTGCTGCCACCTATCGGGGTAGACCAAAGGGGTTTTACATCATCTTTAAGTCATTATGTGGTGAACTATCTACACATGTGGATCTATACTTATTTCAATTTATTTTTTTATAGGTAAAATTCTCATTATATTAACATTTTTTTCTTTGTGGCTCAGCGTTGGTGTTAAGCTATGCTACGGTATCCACGCATGTTGTTATTTCTTCAATTGGACCTTAAACCTAAAACTTACAAACCTGGTCATAAAATAAGTTTCAAAGAACTAGGTAAAATATCGACTATTTATTTCCTTTCAGTTTTAAAAAATAACAAACATTTTTAATGCATTTATGATTGCTGTTAAGTATACATTTATGTTGCATTCAGGGATGCTTAATGTGTTAGCTGAACAGGGCTTTAAAAATGTTAGTATTATAACTAACGAAGGAGGTAGGAATGCAAATTAATCATTGTCGACTTGTGTAAAGAATGATTTTACGGAGAGTTGAAGCCATATCCAGCCCATCGTATCCTTGTCTCGTATCCTCACCAAGTTACCCGTCCTCCTTCATACATCTTTGATCTCCTGCCGTTCGTAACTTGGGTCCACTGTTTGTAACCGCAGCTTTTGATAGATCTCTCTTCCCTCACCCCATTCCCTTACTCCTGCGGGACTCCATCCCTCCTTTGATTCGTCGCTCGAATAACTTTACGACCTCCCGAACCCGTTCAATCACTTTATGTCCATGCAATCACCAAAAAATCAGGTATAGATTTTGAATTTCACGGTCAATGAACGACTTGATTTCCTATAGCTTTGACATCCAATCGTGTTATTATTGAAGTATATCTAAGTCAGCTTTTTAAATATATGGCTATTCGTAGATGGTCTTTTGACGCTTTTCAATATTATGAACCATAGCTCCTGAAATAAAAATAAACATGTACTAAAACAAAAAATTAATTAAAGTTCGCAAGGAACTTGGTTAATTGAGAAATTTCCTCAAGCCCGGCAAGCTCTCTTAGCGGCCAGTGATTGGGTAGCCTGCGGCGGACATATTGGAAATTGACGTTTTTCATTCAGGACGGGATGACGTGCAAATTACACCTTAACCACGAGCCTTCCTCAGAGCTGATGAGGTCCTCTCAGCTTAGTAACCTCGCTAATTTCCGTCTGTAGTACATTTGGAGCATGTTGTCAGAACATGATAACATGCAAGGATAACAAAAATGCAGGCACGAAAATTGCCGACAGAAGTCATAACTCAAAACTTTGTTATAACTGTGTTCCTTCTTGAATTTATTGGGTAGTAACGGATGAAATGTCAGTTTCGTTTATTTACAGATTTCTTACCATCAGGGATTAGATTATATGTACACAATAAGGAATTTTGTTATGTACACCGTTTGAAAGATCATTTAATCGTTTTTCATAACCAGCCTTACTTTATGAAAAATAAATAAGAATAAAATTATGTCTTCCGCGGAAATTCATATAATTTTTCTATACGAATTTTATCTTGGCTATAGCGTCACGTAGGCGTTCCGAAACATTAAGATTGTTTACGGTGAAGATACAGTGAGCGAAAGAACAATCTTCCGTTGGTTTGTAAATTTCGGTCTGGAGATTATGCCCTTACCAACAATGCAGCAACGAAAAGGTGAAAGAGCTGATCGAAGCGGGCCCTCCCCAAACCACTCGTGAATTAGGTTCACAACTTGGAGCAAATGCCATGACTGTTTCCAGGCACCTTAAGGAGCTTGGTAAGACAAAAAAAAAAATGGAAATATGGGTACCACATGAATTAACCGTGGCCCAGCAGCTCACCCGATGGAAAACGTGTTCCGTTTAAAAGCTCCAGGAGTTGAATATAGAGGCCCTTCCTCACCCACCATATTCTCCGGACCTTTCTCCATCTGATTTTTACTTTTTTTGGATAATTTTATAAGTAATAAAAAATTTGACAACGGCAATGCCCTAAAATCGGCCTTCCAAGACCAAGACAGATATAAATGTTTGTTTCACGTTGGTAGAAGTGTATTGAAAGTGAAGGATCCTATTTTGATTAATAAAAGTTTTGTTTAATAAGTTTTATGATAATAATTTAAATTTATATCACTGACATTTCATATGCTACAAAACAATATAAATCAATTATAGTAAGAATTATTTATACTTCATAATTTTCAAATCTATATGTACAAAAGAGTTCGTCCTGACTGAATAGACCATCGCAAAGCCAAAACGGCACAAGCTACAGACTTGAAATTTGTACAATAGGTACATTTTATAAGGCCATCGCACAATAAGAAAGGATTTTTGAAAATTTGACCCCTAAGAGGATGAAGAGGGCAAAATTTTGTAATAAAAAAAACGTCATTTTTAAAGCGAGCACCATGGAATTTTAGATTTAGCTTCAACATTAAAAATAAAGAAGTATGTGTTTTTTTTATATTTTTAAATCGACCCCTAAAAGAGTAAAATTCGGGAAATGTTAAGTTAGAGATGTGGAAATAAGTAAGCAGGCTTTACATTTTAACCTAATTAAAATTGTAATAATGACATATTAATAATTAACTCCTAGATATTACAGTTTTGGATACTACATGGCGGATTTCAATAGAAAACTTATCGATAGTGCTGTAATTATGCTATTTAATAGGACAGTTTATTAAAATCTATCGACAAAGGGACAAGTATTGGTAGGCTGGCTGAATTCACAAAGCCATTGTTATATGCCATTGTTATATTATAATATTATAATATGGAGTTCATTTATGGAATTCAAAATTCACTCTCCGTTTAAACTCAACATAAATTTATATTTAAAATCAACGCGAACGAAGTCGCAGACAAAAGCTAGTTTAAAGTATCAACGTTAACCTGTTTTTCACTTAATTGGCTAACTGGAACTTTTTTTGCCACTCTAGTAAGATAACTCATAATCCTCTATGAAATATTAATTTTAGATTCAAATATTAGAAAAATAAATAGCATCAAATTTTTCAATGAAAATATCGTTAACAATGTTGGAAATATTTGTCAATGAATATTTTGATTTTCTTATTAATATTTCTACATTTAAGCATATTAAGTACTCACTATTGTCCTGTACATCGATTCTGTAACTAAACAATGATCATATAAAGCACAATTTAAATAGAACCTTTTGGGGCCATCGAAAATTTCAACTAGATTTTGATGTTTTTGGTTATTATGAGTACTAATTGCGCAACTATTAAACGGCCTTTTATTTAATTATGGCTATACTTATATCAAGCGAATTCTAACTTGTAAACTAAAGTTTAAACAAATTGTAAAACTCATGCTCAGGCCGTTAGGTGTCGCCATTCTCGAGCGCATTGACGCAAACTCACAAGTTTACCCTGAACCAAAAGTAACCAAACTCAGTTAAAAAAGTTTTCACTTAAAAATCTCGAGAATTAAAAAAAAATGTATTAATCATTTTCTCATTTGAAATTTGAAGATTTAATTGGGTTGTTGCCATCCCTCCTGCAGAAACAGGGGCTGGTTACTAAATCTATAGACTTTCTCGTAGTTTGCAGATCTTTACTCTCCACTTTGTATAATTGAGAGGTTTCGGGAGGACCATTGTCCCGCCACCAAACAACTTCCCGAGGCCTACTTCTTAATTGTTGTTGACATTAAGCTATTAATATTTTGGCAGTTCCTCGCTGGCTGTGCCCATAGTACTGACCCCCTCCTGAGATTTCATCATCAGATTCAATTCGGAAAGGTAAACAACCCGACAATTGGAAGGCTAAAGGTTTTGCATATGAGTTCGGGGAGGAGGGAATGGTTCTGAATAGATTTATCGGAAAGTTCAAGGGTTCTGTTTTGATTAAAAGAGAGAGAGAAAAAAGTACAAGGTAAGGAACTTCGCTTTTTTGCTTATTTCAAGTGGGCGCAATAAGCCTTCTCTGAGGAATATTCAAACCGCCCAGAAATAAAATATGGAGATGAATGCGCTTTTTTTATTTATTACGTAGCCACATACGAAAATAGTAGAATGGAAAAAGTTATACTTTAAACCGATTAAAAAGAATTGTTAAATAAATTTCCCATGGCTAATTTCTGAATTCGTTGAAGATAAAATCGATTGCTTAATACGTTAATCAGTTTTCTGCTCTAGGTATTATATTCTTTCCAATATTTTCTTAAAATCGGCCAAGATGAGCTGGTAGAATATTATATTGAAATTATTATTTTTTTCTTTTATTGTAGCTATTATAATAATTTAATGGATTTATTAAATAATTCCTGTTTCGAATAGCTCCACTTAGACAGACTATACGAATCAGTCCACGTAGTGTCAAACCGAGTTTTGTTTTCTGTTTAATCGAAACAGGATTTTCACTTAAAGATTTAATTAGTTTTGTTTCTATTATATATAATGTAGAGATGAAAAGGAGACCAAAGAAGAGAGTTGACAAGGCAGACCAAACTTGCCGTCTATAAATCGACCTTCCTTCCATTTTATCATACTCTTCAAAATCATGGACCTTGACCTCAAAGAACAGAATTCAAATACAAGCTATTGAAATGAGGTACCTGTGAAAAGTAGAAAGAGAAACTCGGTGAGATAAGGTACGGAATACAAATATACGGGCTAATCTCGATATTAAACCAGCTGAGACTATCCTGGAGGAACGCAAACTAAGGTGGTTCGGACGCCTCCTTAGAATGGAAACAGTGAGAATCGCCAGGAAGACGTACATAACTTGCACGGAAGGAAAAAGGCCTAGAGGAAGGCCTCGCATCTCTGGGAGGATAGCGTAAGGGATGTTTTCAGGAGGGGATGAATAGACTGCAACATAAGGAGAGGGTTGGCTCAGGATGGAGATACTTAGTCCAGACTCTATAAGCAGGATCATCAGACTGCACAGTGGTAGAAGAGGGAAAGGTGACGATGATATGATTTGATATTAAAACAATTTTTTTTATTTTGAAGAGAAAAGATTTATCCTGGCTGGGATTCGAATCCGGGTCCTCCGCATCTCTAGCGCGGTATTCTATCGACTAAGCTACCAGGGCTCGTAACCAGGCCAGACAAATCCATTCTTTTCACCGATCCCACATCTCCAGCACTCGCATTTTTTGCGATGTACATATGGGGAAGAGTGTTCATTGAACATTATTTTAATTATGATCTGGTTGATATAAGTCAATTTTATATCTATAATTTTTTATTTTATTGTGATTATTTAAATATTTTTATTTTGAAGAGAACAGATTTGTACTGGCCGGGATTCGAATCTGGGTCCTCCGCATCTCTAGCGCAGTTACTCTACCATTATTTAAATATTTCTATTTTGAAGAGAAATAAGTGGTTACGAGCCCTGGTAGCTTAGTTGGTAGAGTACCACGCTAGAGATATGGAGGACACAGGTTCGAATCCCGGCCAGGACAAATCTTTTCTCTTCAAAATAAAAATATTTAAATAATCACAATAAAATAAAAAATTATAGATATTAAAACAAGCAACTTCATATCAATTCTGCCGAATATTAGGTTGTAATAGTGGGTAGTGTGAAATGATCAATCACTTGTTAGTATTGTGACGAATAATTTTACCTATAATGCTTCTTCTATTATTACTGTTTACTGAACTGTATTTTTGTTTTTACCATAGTTGCACATGATACCCACATATTGGTCTTTTTTATTTTATTGTCTTAATTACTTTTTTAATAATTATTATACTCAATGATTTTTCTTACGCCTTTTGAAAAATTAATAATTTTCTCTTAAAGATCCTTCATTTAATACGTAATAATTTATGTAATCGAAGTGTCGCAATTGTTTGTGGCGCACCACTTGCTAAGATGGTATTTTGTTAATGTAAGCCACAAGGACTTGGCTGGGGGAATCCTGGCTTTTAGGGCCACAAAGAGTAATTAATTCTTACATTATTAAAAAGCTTTTAGGATAATGGCCTTGTGATTTAGGAAACTATTAGAGAGTTGAGTCGCTGTCTGTTTGTTTCTTCGCTGCAGGATGGATCATTCCAGTCAAACATCCACATTTAACGAGTAATAAATTTATGCACGTTATGACGTTGACAGAAAATTGACTCAAATCAAAATTAGTATTAATATTTTTTTTTATTCTAATGAAAATATTTTTATTAAATTTGCATTCCTTTCTTTTACAAGATTTATGATAGAATTTAATAAGCTTAATTTTCTCTGTGAAAAAATCTTTTTAAATTCTCTCTAAAATGTTTCTTTCTAGAAATTAATCTATTTAAGATGGTTTGAAGGTTGCCTGCTTAAAGACCTGTCAATTTGAAATAGGAAAGAATCGTGATTTTTTTTTCAGACTTGTTTATTTTCAGCTAATTCAAAACTTAAAATATTATTTAAATTTTAAGAAAATATATTTATCAAGATTTCGTTTAAATAACAATTAGTTTGATTTGTGTTTTGTTTAGTTTATAATTTATTATTCTGTCCTTTTTTAATATAAAACTAATTACATTTTAAGTTATAATATCAAAATAAGAAACTGTATAAGTTTCTATATTCTGTATAATATAGTCCAATATTCCGAAAGAAATACAATATAACATTTTTGATTTTTTTAAGATCTTTAGTTTTTGATCATTTTCAAACTTTCTCATTTCAAACATCATATATTAAATATTCAATTGTTATTAAAATTATTTTTTTATTTTATTTTTAGAATAAAAAAAAATGAAAAAGAAACTATACCATTGCAATCCATTAAAGTTAAGAAAGTTTTTGGTTAGAACAATAAATTTACCAGAACGATTGCACAAGATGATTCGGTGGTGATTTAACAAAAGCACAGGGTTCCGCTATGAAATTACTCACTCTATAGAGGCTGGGTGAACCTCATAAGGTCCTCCATTCTATTTCTTTCTTTAAGTAATATAAATAAATATTTCTTTTTTATAATTTAGCTCGAACCTGAGCCCTATAGAGTAAGATCACAGTGCACTACTCACTTAGTTTCCCCCGCTTTTTAGACCAAACGAATAGATTGATGGAAGTTTTTATATATATGTTAAATTAATTATTATAAACGTGGTTACGTTTTTTTTTTTGTTTTACTACCAGCAAAGATCTATAACTATTCCACTTAAAAAATTAGTTTTTTCTAAAATATCAATTTAAAGAAATATTTATTTTTGTCAAATTTAATATATCAAATATAGTCAGATTATAAACGAGTATATCTTTTATGTTTATGGTTGATTATCTTAAATCTTAGTTGTCGTTAGTCAGTTTTCTTTAATACTTAATCACATAATTTTCCCATTGCTATAATTTCGTGTAACATAATTAATTGGTGAAAAAATCCGTGTAATTGGATGTTTGTAAAAACGTTTGGTCAGCTGAGGGAAGCTACAGTAGATCTATGTTGGCTAAGTATTCCAATTTACTGAGACATCCCCTCACTTGTTATACCCTCCTAACTTTAGACCAATTTCCTCAGTGGGCGAAATGCGATCCTTCCAGAATACGAATAGGTCCATTGGGAACAAGTCTCCCGGTTCACAGCCCCCTCGCTCTGATTTTAAACGAGAATTGAGCTGAGCCAGAAGAGAGAAGATGAGCCCAAAAATGAACCTTTTCCTATGGAGTAAATACTCTCACTTATTTTACAATTCTTACGTGTATTGTGTTATTATAATATCTTGGTGTTTAGAAAAAAACTCATTTAAGTTCGGTTTAACATACTCTTAAACTATTATTGTTTTATCAAATCTAGACAATTATAGGCTTCCTGTCCATTTATTTATTTTTTTCGTAGTATATGAAAGAGGCAATCTTACTTCATGGTTAAGGATGTAATTCCTAAGAAACATTTGTTAAATTAGTTACATCATATTAGTAATTGATCCTGTAGCAACACTGATTCCGTGAAATATCTTAAAAAGTGCTAGGCCTTTAAGTTAGAGTAACGTTCCACCTCCATTATTAATATGAAGTGAGCAGATGCCACACAATTTTTATTATCTTTGAGGTTAATCAAGCTCTTAGCATGCTGACTAGCTGTTACGTGAATTTGTGATTCTCTCCCTTAATCCCATTCTTAAAAACAATGAGGGTAGAATCATTAAAAAAAAAAAATAAATCACTAAATAAAAGAGTCACGTTAGTTACCGTAAAAGGTGGAAAATGACTCAGTTACAATAGGCACTCGACTATCATCAACGCATTGAGATTATTCTTTTTTTTTTTAAGTAGATGTTATTAAGTATCTAATACTAACCTAAAGTTAGTTTATTAAACTAATCACTATCTATGATAAATTATTTGTCCACGCTTTATGATTGACCAGAGCATAATTTTGGTCTACTTAAACAATTATTCCTTTACTCCACGTGGAACATTCCTTCTTACTACAATTGCTTATCTCACTTTTAAATTTATCGCTTATAAATATTTTTACTTGCTGCCAATTTTAAATCAATATTTTCAAATTATTAAAAAAAAATAGACTTCTTGGAACCGATAAAGAGTCTGGTGTTCATTACCGGCTCCGGTTTATTGACTAACGGATGCTCAAGTTTGCCAACCGAAATTGTATGTATTACTCCGGTTATGCGTTACAGATCTAGAGCATATATTTTCTAGAAAATTGATCAAAGGCTTTATCAGTAATAATTGATGTATGGGAATTGTTTATAGTTATTTTCATATAGGACAATCCGAACTCTTAGCAAGAAAAAAGGACAGGACGGAAAACGTAAGGAAAACTAAGCCCAAATTGAATTGACAATATAAATGGGAAAATGCAACAGAAAGACAGCCACTGATTGCCATCTGAGTTGGTTGAAAGACAGGACCCGTATTAAGGACGAAGGACTGCTTTGCCGGAGGAAGAAAACAATTGAATTTGAACCCTAGGCAATATCCAAACCTAAATTCTCTTCACGGTCCACATTCCGCCTGATCTAACTCCAATAATGGGGTATTTATTTCGGACTTAAGTACATCTCAGGCCATATGTAGGGTTTGATTCATAATGGTTTTTTAATAGAATTGGATTAGTCATTTAAAAACAAGTAAAACAATATATTGTGACGTTATAAAGTCACCATTCAAGTTAAACATGCAGTATTGAAAAAAAAACCTGTTTTCTGCAATGATGGGTATTTTATAGAGGCTTGGAGAGCCCCAGGAAGATCTGCAGATCCCACAGGGTCCGTTACATAACATATATTTCTGTTACAAGATTCAATGATTTATCTGTACCTACAGCTCAGCTATTTAATGTTCTTCACACAAAGATATCACACTCCCTCTTTCGAACTAAAAAAAGAATGAAATATTATTATAAGAAATTATTAGGAATAATAAATATTTATTTATTTCTCCTTCATTAACTTTGTTATTTATAATTAGTTAGTGATTAATAGTTAATTGTCGTTATTTTTTCGTTTATTTTATTTTTTAGATGCTTTATTATCAAACATTTCTTCAGTTCATCTCTACTCATCCCTTCTTCAAAAGAACAAGGCAAAGCTTTTAAAAAATTTCTAATGGCTAATAAAATAATTTCATTACCATCGTTACAACAGGAATATATATATATTTAATCATGTTTGCTATATATTGGATATTTTTTTTGTAATTAAGATAGAGATAATAAACTTACTGAAATTTACTTTTGAAATTGCTCCAAAAGCCTCTGTGAGATCTCGTAAAAGGAGAATGAAAAAGAGAGAGAGAAAGAGAGAGGTGTAAATGTCACTGAATAATACATCCTGGCTGACCTGGAGAAAACAATTTGGCCTGGAATCCTTCCAACATCTCTGGAATTCGGGCCATGGAACTCACCGGAATACTTCAGTCGCCGTCATACTCCCTCGTATTCATCCGATTGCCAGGGCAACAAGTATCTCTTGTTTGCTGTGCTATTCGCCCTAGTGTTTCGTCAGGGAGTTTCGCGTTACCCTTAAGCAATAACACATAATAACAATTTTAAAGATTAAGTATTTACTTTAAACGTAATAATTAGATTAATATATTCCTTTACATCTTATAAAAAAACTACTTATATAAATGATTTAATTTATTGATATCTATCCCCTTAAAGTAAATGAGCTGTTATATGAGCTTGAAATGGTATAAGTTCATCTGTGTCTAAAAAAAATCGTTTATTCTTTTAAATGACTTCAATGATTGTCATTTCATAAAAAAATTTAAAAGGTGCATAGAGTTTAACATGTCATTCTTTGCTATATGTTAAATGATATAAACACTTGCCCTTTCCCCATACATTAAAAGTAGTTTTTGTTTGTTCATTTAACGTCACTTTATGCTGCTATGGTTAATCGGACGATGCTATAATGGGAGCTATAAATTTTGCCTATCCAGGTTTCATTAGGATAGGGATTTTTAACGAGTACCTGACATCGTACAGACTCGGGACCCTCGTTTAAAGTCCCTTCCGAAGGACGGCGTAACTAAGGATTTCTTACTCTCTTTAAAAAATCCTAGGGCCACCTGCTGGACTACGAACCCGCGATGTTAGGCTTAGTAGTTTGTTAAGCTAACCTATATTAAAAGTAATTCAAGTGGAAATCTTACTATATTGGAATTAGAAAATAATGAACTTATACCACATTCAAATATTGGTTAAAAATTTTAACTTATATAAATATAAGTTGAAAACTTATATAAATATCGATTTTTTCTATTTTTTTTGTCACTCTGGAGTAAATAAATAATTTGTTCATCCTTGTTTTAAAAATTAATTTGTTTTCACTTTTATAATTACAAAAACCTTATTTGTGTTAATGTTAGTTGTACTAAAACCGAATTGGAATTGTTTTATTTAAATCATTAATTCTTTTTTAACTATCTTATTCAAGTTATTCAAGGAGTTTCCGAATTGTTTCTCCGTTACGATCCGTCCTGTCTTGCAACTGTAAAATAAAATATTACATGGTCTCTAAAATCTTTTCTCTATAATGGGGAGATTTTTTTTTTTGGTTCCCGGCTTTATATCTGGAATACCTTAACTTTTTTCAAAACTTGCAATAGAACGTTACATTTATGCTTGTAGTGATTTAAGTAATTATTTTTTTTATATTACAATTAATTTTAAATAAATAATGTAGTATATTCTTCAAAAAAGCCTTTTTCTTCTTTTTCAGAAATATACATATTCTGACATTAAAGGTGTATCCTTTTTTTTTTAGTTTCCGACTTAATATTCGAAAAATCTTGAAGTTTTCCTAAACGTGTTATAATGAAACAAAAGGGGTGAAAATAAACAATAAAGAACTTAAAGCGATTTAATAAAGGGGACAAACAATTCACAGACTGGCGTACTCAATAACAGCGGGAACTGTCGGAGGTGGAGGTGGGTTGTTGAAGGAGTAGAGTCAGGATTTATAAGGCGGTCTCCCGCACCACATTTTTCAGCTCGCACACCATTCTCTCTCCCTCTCTCCCTCTCTCTTCCCCAACTGCTTTATTTCTTCTTCTTGTTTATCCTCGTCTGCGGTTTGCGCCGAAGGTAACAAAGTACTTTATAAATAGGCCAAGCAAGTTCCTTCCTTGTACGGTTAATTAAAAACGTATATTTTACGAGATATGAAATTACGTATAATGTAACTCCCTTTTTATAGGTATATGCAACGAAAAACCTTTTTTTTACCCTCTACCAACTTTAAACCAGGGCTCTGGAGGACAGTGCCTTACCCACTGATCTATTAAGCCTATTTTATAATTAATCTGTGTAAAGGAATTTTGTAATTAATTTTTTCACAATTATAAAGATAAAAATAAAATAAGTTTCAAAATAACGATGAAGAAAAGGTGTTTTCATTCTATTTAACCTAATAGAATATTGCAATAATTATAATCAATTATTAGTGTGATATTTGATATTTTACTGTTTGGTTTGAGCTATTTACTGCGATTTTACTTCTTCTTTTTATTACTCCTTCCATGCCTCTCAGCGTGGATGTGCCTTTTTTTTTAGGCCAATTGATAAGCTTTAAATTAGCGAATCTCTTATGCGGGTGATTAGCCCAGCAAAATAGGCCTCTTAATCTCGAGAATACTTTGATCCTCTCTGGGCGAAGGATGGGTTGCTGGGCTATAATCTCAGTGCAGGATTTCTCCCAACCAGGAGGACCAATGGCTGATTGGAATAAGAAGATTGGACAATGGGACAGCTAACTTCTTACACCATGCGAGTTTATAACCCATCTAAT
Organism: Arma custos; assembly: GCA_037127475.1. Taxonomy (NCBI): domain Eukaryota; kingdom Metazoa; phylum Arthropoda; class Insecta; order Hemiptera; family Pentatomidae; genus Arma; species Arma custos. Next base: position 85,995,996 of record CM073763.1, on the reverse strand, counting down.
TTTTCGTGTCCGGATCTTGTTCTTTGATGCCAGAATCTCTTGAGGCACTCTCTCGTTGTCTTCTTCCGATATTCCGACAGAGGTTGTTTTCGTTTTTTCACAGTTCGTCAAAATTCATCCCTGTTCATTATCTTGCTTTCCGAAATACAAATTCCATATGATCCTCATCACATTTCATATCTATTCGACTTAGGTTTTATAAAATTCCATATTCTCTTTGCCAGGTGATCATCTGACATTCTGCAGATGAGTACATCAAACAACGATCTTTTCTTTTTAATTAATGTTTAAATAAAAAAATCACATCTATAAAGATAGAATGTAACGAACGCATCTCATATTAATAGCCCAAACGAACTCATCAATCTGAGCCTGCAACAACCTCTCTGCAAACAAAAAGCTTATCGAATAAAATAAATTTTAAATGAAATGTTGAATGTGACTGTTGCATTCTGTAATGTATGTATAGGTTTATTCATGTATGTATAAAGCGTTTTTGTAAACGAAAGCTTTTCCGTGGCGTTATGTGCTACTACTAATAAAAAAAATGAAATCTATAATGTTCATTGATTGATAATATCAGAATAATCTAATGACATACTAGAATATTCATTTATTAAGTTTTTTTGAGCACCTCTTATCATCCCTCCCCAAAAAAAAAACATTTACCACTATAACCCGTGAACAGGTCTGGGGTTCAATACAAGGTAGAGACCACTGTTTCATGGACAAGGTTCTGCAAGGAGGTGCTTGTCCTTGCTCAAACACTCAACCGCCAAGATCTTCCCTAATTATTTTGGGTACCCTATTTTTATAATATTTTATAGATGTTGGGTGAGCCCCTGGAGGGTCTTAGATCCCATATGATCCATCTCCGTTTACAAACAGACTAAATAAAAGTCTTGCCTGCAGCGAAATTTGAACCAGGATTTCCGATATGGCAACTCAGTGCTCTACCACTGAGCCATCCCTAACGTTGAATTTAATTCAATCCGTCTCCCGATTAAATATTTATTTATTATTCGATGAGAATTTCTTGAATTGAACAATGAAATTATTTCGATTTATCAATAAGAGGAAAACAAACTAGACGGAATACTAATATTCCACTGAAGTGAAATGGAGTTTTTCTTTCTGCATGAATTAAATATAACTTCTGGAAATACAAGTTAAGTAAACTCAATTAACTAATTAAATTAAACTTTAACTCTGCTCAGTTTGAAACTTTCTGGTGTGAACCTTTCGATATAATTAATGGCATAATTAAAATTATAAGATGAATCTTATAACAGTCCAAGGGCCTTAGTATTGGCACGTTTTCGAAGATAGATTATTTTGGTACAATTTATATTATACAAAATGTCCATGTTGTTCTTTTCTTATTATAGTTTTCATTCTTAGATATATTTATACTAATTTTTCGCTCTTAGATTATAACTATTTTTATTTATTGAAATGGTTCATTTGGTGAATGGGGGGGGGGGAGTAAAGAGTTGATTTCTGTGTGATAAACAAAATATTTAAATTGTTCCTTATATTTTTATACATATTAATGCTAATAATTTTTCATTAATTAATTAATTTTGTTTTTTCCAGGTAAGTCGCTGTTCACATTATTTTGTCTTCTTACTGAATACTGGATTTTTTCTGTGAGTATTTATCACAACATTATGGACTGCTTAAAAGAAATTTTTTAATCCATTGCCTGCAAAGAATCTTCTGCTAATATTAGTGTGATCTTTCTCTTAACATAATATAAAATGAATGCTAAGGAACATTTTTAAAAAATACTACAGATCGACTTTATAGATATGTGTGGTTGGGAGTGTATTATGTGCCGACGTTTTGCCTTGGTTTTAGACCTTCATCACGACTAAAAAAATCAAGATCACCAGTTAAATTACTAGTAACAGTGACAAAAATGTAGAAAAAAAATACTATAAAAACCTTAAACTTAAATAATGATAATTAAAATTATATCAAAATAAAGAAACATCGATTATGAATTTTAGAAATTCTTAAATACATTTATTTTTTTATTTTTATTCTTCAGCATATGCCAAATATTTCACCTTTGTTTCAGTTTATTTATTTTATTACAGTTTGTTATTTATTCCGGCATATTATTTAAAATAATTATATAGTCTACGTGTATCGTTTTAAATGTCATATTGTATTATTAGATATCAAAATCAATCACAATATATATCACTGCATGTCAGCTTTTTTTTTGGTTTATATATTATAATATTTATATGGTAGGTCAGTATTTTTATGGTGTCGTTAATCTATTGTCAGTATTCTATTTCTCATTACTTTCGAACGTAAGCTGCTCTTATCTACAAAAGGTTTTCGAGTGAGAAAACATAAATCAATTTATTAAAATTATAAAATTATCTGGTTATTTATAAAAACAAAAACTTGAGCCTTATTAATCACAAAATATAATCATGCGGAAGAAATAAGCTTTATCATAAACCTTTATTATATCGTACCAAAAATATAAAAATATAAAACAAAGTTCAGGTAATTATACTGATATATCTGATGAAATTAGAATTAAATGATATAATATGATAATGATATGATAACGGGCGCAAATATACTGTTAACAATAAAATATTAGGCTGCTCTGAATGTATAGACTTGTGATAGTTTGGTTTCACTGGCCCAGAAAGGCAGATGGTAAATTTTACAACATATTCAAAACAAACATTGCCGGGTTAGATTGGAAGCCCCTAAGGGACGGATGCTGCTCGCGAGTCTCAGAGGCCCCTGACGTAGCTAAATTTGCGTTGTATAAATAAAATATATAGTGTATCTGGATACAGAAATACATCGGGTATAAGGTCATAAGGTGCTAATTGATGATATTAATTTGTTTCTGTTGTTAAAGACAACAGAAAATATTTTATCTAATAAATTATTCTGACTATGGAATCTCCAGTTCTGAGCATTCCGACATCTATTTAACAAAACCTTTGAGTTTGTTAAAGATTATTATAAAATCATAACGGCTTGCATATTGACTGTTATTAAATTCTACCCTAATCACTTCTTAAAATATTTAAACCAGTTTATTTTATCAAATATAAAATTGCCTATATCGCTCCTTCAAAACAACAACGCCATAACACAAAAAGACCTAATTTTTCTATAGAGGTATTTGAAAATACAATGTTGGCTAAAAAAAAACTGGGTATTGGTAAAGCAAAGCATTCCTATTCTGATGATGGTATCGTAATTATTTTATTAACCATTTAAACATTTTTAAAACATTGAAACTTTCGATTTTAATCTATGTCATTATTTAAAACTTATAACGTGATACAACTCAAAATATGACTTATTAAAAATATATATATATATATATATTTATATATATATATATATAAAAATATATATTTATATATATATATATAATATATGACTTATTAAATATATATATATATATAAATATTTTGGAAATGGAATATCAGATATGTATGTCCTAAATTAGACAGTTTCAATCAATAATATTTATAATGAAGACTTAACACCAAAATGTCAAATTTTGAGTTATGTGGTTGTTCTTTTTGAAGGAGCGATATGTGGAGGCGAAAATGAGGAAACAGTTAATCCTTCACTGTCCGCACGTCAACGCCAGGGGCCGGCAGTATTTTTGAAGTGTTAATTTTAAAAAACTTCATGGAAATTCATGAAATAATCTGTGCACATAAAAGCTTTTAACAACATATATACAACAAATTTACCTATTTGTTACGTTATTTGTCAAATCTTACATATAACATGGAGGTTTTCCAATTTTACGCGCATAACAAACGCGATAATCCCTTCGTTAATTTCTGATACTTTAAGCAATTGAAGATTTGTGAGAATAACTACATTCTCATATAACTTCAAGTTGAAACATGATAGAACTCAAAACATGACTTTAAAAAAAATATTACCGCCTTCAGCGGACTCAGCCCATTGTAACGCCTTAAAATACCGAAAGGTAACAAAAGGCTTTTGGTTTATATAGAAGCATTTTCAGATATTTGTTATAAATTGGTATTAATTGTAAATAAATCTTGGAGGATGCGAAAAAAACAAAATAAAGTAAAATAGTTGTTAGAAATGGAGTATCAGATATGTTGTTCCTTAATTAAAAAGCTACAACCAACACAACTTTTAATGAATTTGTAATGCCATTATTCTCTTGAAGGAGTGATATATGAACATAAAGTAGTCTCTCTACAAGTGCAAATAAAATAGTGGATATAGGATTCTTCTACTATACTCGGTTTTCCACGTTCCTTATGGCTTTTGTTAAACGCTATCTTTACTGACTCTCATCAAATTTGAATTTCCTCCCCATCTCCATCTTCTCGGGGAGGAACCGCAAGTTCTGTTTGCTCTATGGTAGTTAGTTTAGCCCAGTTCCTCTTCCCATCTCCGGGATCCTGAGGCATCGTAGGGGAGATAAGGTTAGGTATGTAGGTTAACTGTATGCGCTAGACTATTCTGCATTGTCTCTGTCTCTAGGATTTGTCTATGTTAATGGCTGGCTATAAAATCTAGCTAGTTTAGAATAGAATGAGAATGTCTTATTATTCTACACAATAAATAAACGGAATACGTATAAAAAGTATATATAAAATTTACTTGATAATGTAGTTTCGAAGATTTTATGTAGAATATTTACATATTTTATAAAGCTTTATAATTATTTTTTGTAAAAGTTAGATATAATGCTAAAATATAATACAATATTAAAGTTAAAATTATAAAATAATAAGAATGTGCACAAGCGACGAACAGAATTCCAATTTTTCAATTTTATCAAGTATGAAAAAAAAGTTGTTTGTTATTAAAGAAGTTATTTTACCGTGTCTTTGACACTACGTAATTTAATGTTATATTTCTATGATTTAAATATTTGAAGCTTCTTTTTATTAATACATACTTGATGATTTTTTGTTTAGTAGGTCATTGTATTTTCATTAAATAAATTAGAATAATGATTGTTTTGAAACACCAGACCTTACATCGTGAGGGTAGGTTTATGAAAATGAAACCAAAGTAAGTTTTTATAGATTGTGATTTTTAATGCTTTAGTAAATAGTTATATTCTTCTTCTATATTTATAAATATCTGAAATACAAACTTATCTATAATTGAAAAAAAAAAGATAGAAGATATGTGTAGTAAAAAAAAAGTGTTCTCAGAATCATTTCGGAGTTATTTGTGACTTCGGTTTATCCATCAGTTCTTAGTGTTTTAAAATAAATAATAGTAATACATAAAACTTGTATATATTACTAATTGAAGAAGTAATAAAAAAAACACGTACATGATATAAGGTTATACATAGTTATCGAAGTTGAAAAGAGAGTCAGTCCTATATAGTGTTTTATTAAACAGAAGTACAGATTACATTACAAGTCTTAGTAATCTACAAATAACTAACTCTAACAGTAGACAAAATCTCTCCATTCTACAACTAAATATATACGGAAAGGAGATGTGGGATGGATAAGGGTGAATGCACCAGGGATAAGGAATGCAGGGTCAGACCCAAGAAGTAACTTTGTCCTGTTGTGGCTGTGAACACCTTAATAAGCAATGTAATAATAACAATATTTACAAAACATAGAACTTAGTGATTCCTGGGTTAGAGACCCATCGTATGATCCTTATCCTACAGCTGATGGTAACAATAAATTTGTGAGCGGATAAGTTTAAATGACCATTGTAGCACTTTAACAAATACAAAATTATGTGCTTTCTTTTTTAACTTGTTTGAACCTTAACAATTATTTCTTTAATATTATAAGACACTTGAGATAGAATACTGTTAACTCGGATACGGTAATTTTTACCTTATTTTTCCAGGCAGGAAATTTTCTTTCGAGGCCGCGAAGTTTGTTTTTCGTTATAACTCACTCAACAAAATGACATTGGGCCCTTTCTTACGTTTATTTACTCTCTGACGCAAAAACACCATCATTACGTCTTTGAATTCTTTCCACTCTCTCTCTTTTTTTGTTTTTGGTTTCACTTCAGTAGTTGAACTATAACCCAAGCACCGTGTAATTAATGACACTGCTAATGTTACTTTTCGAGCTTAAATATTTTATTTCATTATAAAATATGATATTTTATTTTTGTTTTTTAAAGCAGTGTACTGCGTACCACTAATTATGATATAATTTAATTGACTCTTAAAAAAACTGAGAGGTGAATTTGGTACTCTGTTATGAAGATACATCGTTCCCCTTCATATGCGTTTATGTACGAACTTACCCTCAAAATTAGGTTTAAATATTTAATCATTATTTAAATATTGCAACACAAATCTCCTGACAGAGTCAGCCGAGTTCTCGCAGTTCCTCCAGGAGGGATCAGGGAGATGATAGCCCTGGAATTCTTTGAATATTTAGCAGGTTCCTGGTCCCAGCCCTTCCTCTGGTTTATGCAGAGCTAGCCTCGGCCGTTGAAAGGGAAGTCAGTATTCCCAAACTCCTCCACTTCGGTGGATCTGTCGGTATCTGTTACCCTCAGGATTGCTTGGGTTCGATCCTCGCATTTGGGTAATAGCTCTGTTTATATGCCGCGGGCCGATTGTTTACTCTAGGCTTTAGTTTAAATAAACCATTGCCTTGTTGGCTTATTTGAAGTAATAACTCACATACTGCTATGTTTCTACTCTTAGATATATCTTGAATATATATATATATATTGATATTTGGGATGCCAGAGTCTCATTTAGGATGAGTACTCAAATTATTATTTATATTCCTTAATCTTAATTGGGTTCCTTTCCAAAGGTCTATTCTTGTGTTTACCAATCTACTTATCTGTTATACCTTAAATATATTATTTATAAATAAATAGTGTATCTAGGATATGTAAGCACCAAAAGAATTACAATAAGTATCGTTTATTTATTTAATTTCAGCAACGTTAATGATTCAGATTTTAATAATATATATAAATAGGATTGCCATAAAATACATTACAGGAACTAAACTAAACTTATCTGTGGACAGGGGTAGATTGGGTTGCTGGTCGCTCTTCGCCGTGCTGTCTCTGGGATTCTCTATCTTCTGCCAGATCTCTCCTCCTTGCTGTACATCTCCAGAGTACCTCCTTCCTGTTCCATCTTCGTCTCCCTAGTACCTTCCTGCCGTGCGTCTCTCTCTCGAGTACCTCCTCCCTGTTCCACCTTCGTCTCTCTAGTCCCAGAGTTTTCTTCTCTCCCCCTCTCCTTCCTTCTCCACTATCTTGGACCATCAACCATAAGGGGACCAAGGGTCTGTTCATTGTCCCAAACATATTCCCTTTCATGTGTCCCGACATGACACATTTTCCCCCTCAGCATCCCTTTCATGGTGCCGCCTACATCAATACATAGCAATACAAATAACTTTATAATAATTCGCTTTAAGTATTATCTATCTTATTGAATAATATTAAAAAAAAAATAGATACACCTCAAATTTATGACAGAGAATAAGAGTATTTCCAGGGTTTTAGTTACAATTACTTAGGTTACTGTTGTTAGTCTGTCCATCTTTCTACTTTCTCGGACTGATTAAATTAAATTTCTAGTTTTCTGACAATGTAATATTCAATTATATTATTTTTCCTGTTTTTATTATGCATGTAAGGTACTTATAATTTTTTCTTATTTCACCAATGGAGCGGAGTGGCTGAGTGGTAGAGCGCTAAGTTCTCATGCCGAAGGTTCCGGATGCAAATTTCCCTCGCTGGCGAATTTTTATTTAATCTGTTAGCGGCCGGAGATGAATCCTATGGGATCTAGGACCCTCCTGGGGCCCACCCAGCATCATAAAAATCGTTAATAGTTTGAATTCATTAATTTTTATTATTAATGACCATAAGAAACTGTAAATTATTTCTGATAAACGAAACGTAAGGAACATTATAACAAGGAGTTTCAAAAATTTTAATGATAATAATATTAAATATTGATGTTAAAAATAATTATAAATATACAAAAATATATAGTTCGTTTTTGATAAAATATTTTAAAAAATGAAGACCAGTAATATTTTGTGGCTCTCTCGGTAAATTATTTTATCGAAACAGTCCTTATGTACGCCAGTTCAGGTTGGTACAAATTTTTATTTTTGATATATCACCCGTACTTCATAAAATGAAAACTACTGGAATCAGCAAAAATATTGAAAAAAATGAAATTAAAATAAATAAGTTAAACTTAAGCACTATATGTTTTTAACCATTTTTTAAAAAATTGGATGATATAATATTTATTAAAGTTCTGAATTAATTATACTGGTATATGAAAATACAAACCCATACACATTTAAACTATTTTCCCTTTTCAATCTATTCTTAAAAATTCCTTTTGACCACTTCCTTTTCAAGACTATATTGTTTTTATATGCATGCCCTGACAGTGAAAAAATAGGGCTTTAGTGAATTATATTAAGCCACACACTGGTCTAAATATAAGAATGTCAAGAACGAAAAGGAAAAATTATTTATAATCAATAGAAAATTAATTAATTATTTATAATAATAATTAATTAAATAAAAACGTCGCCTGTATCCGAGATTGAGTCAATGTACTCAACCGGCCGCAATGGAACCACACCCAAAATCAATGGACTTCAATCTACAGCAGACTCTTAGAGACAGCAACCTCAACCTTGGTTTATTTCTTCATTTTTAAGGTTGATATAACCTGAATAGTAAAAGACTACAATTCTATCTATTAAATCGCTATGATCCTTCCGGCTCTGGAGTCTCCAGTCCTGAACATTCTAAGATTTATTTAACAAAAGCTTTGAATTCTTTATAGATAATAAAAGAACCAGCAGCTCGTTTATAATCTAACATATTAGGGCATTTGCAGTTTTCTAAATATTCTAAAAATCTTCTAAGAGTTTAGTTCTATTAATAGTTTTATATTATAAAATTTGATTGTTTTGCTATTTACTGATATTGGAGAGGCTTAAAGTTTGTTTTATGATTTTACAATTATAGAGAATTTATTTATAATCCTACCCCGGATTCTCTCCATTGATTGATTGAATCCATGAGATAGATCTGAAAAAATATTATGATTGCTTAATATTTTTTAAATTTATATCCGTATTATAATAATACATTTTGAAATGTAAATGTGATTTCTTCTTGTAATGTTGTAATTTTTTTTTAAATATTTATGCTTATCAACTATTATGCTTAGCACAGCATTTAGAAATCCATTACTGCTAATTATTAAGAACTTTACATATTTGAAACATACACATTACAACTTTTCATAAATGTGCTCTAAGGATAACATAGGAACTACTATAGGCACATCAATTTTTCATTCTTAAACTTATTACAATCATGTTACCCCATTGCATCTTGTATCAAATCTATGTAAAAATAGAGACTAATAACGTCCAATAATAAATTATTGATACAAATAAACAATGTAATTTTAATAACCGCGCTATGAACTATACATGATCGCCCATGAGCCCTATGACGCGTAGTGTATGGATCAGCATATTAACCTTCTATGCCCATTATTTGTAAAGGAAGTAAAATATCCTTGATTATGCCGTCCTTCGGAAGAGACGTAAGCTGGGCCACAGCATTATAAAATGACGTTAAATGATTAAACAATATAAATTATAGTCTTAACACCTTTAACATAAGAGTTAATCTTCTACTCTCTCTTCTTGCTTAAAATAGACATTCTACGATTTTATTTCTATCACTTTATTTTTTTCGTTTAACCGGATTAGATTTTGGTTCGCTTCTCTAATACTGGTGTGTTATATTTTATTGGTTTTATAGGTTTTACTTTATTCTTGGTAGCCGGTATGAGTCCGGTTGTTATTTTTCAAGTACCAAGAAGATAAAAAAGTAGAATTGTATGAAGTTTTAGATTCTGAATATAAAAAATAATTCTGTTCTGAAGAGAATTATGATAAAGTTGACTAGTCGGTAACGGTTTTAATACCGCTTATCTGATTAGATTATTTAGGATTGGAATCAACAGACTTTTTTTAAAGGATTTAAAAAAATATTCCTGTAAAGTTCAATAGTATTGTATATTTTTCAGGTATTGTGTAGTTTATCTTTTCAGTTGCAATAAAAGAGAGACCTACCCTCTCTCAATTGTCACCTGGATTATTTGCATTATGAATTAGAGAGAAGTCTTTTGACCGTGGTCGTCAAGGTTCCGATTGAATGATTTATTTGAATATTAAACTTTTAGACTGTTTCTCTAAACTTTTCCCGGCATTCATTAAAACCTTTTCTCTAAAGTATGACGGATCGGAAAAGTTGTTGTATTTTTAAATAAAAGATTTTCATTTCATTATCCGCTGTATTCATTATTGTTTTTGACAGTTTGGTATCGAGGTGGATTTCTTTCCCGCCCACCTGGATTTGTGTATTTTCAGGATTGAGTTAAGGGTCTCTCATTAAGAAAAATATTTTCAATCGAAATACAATGAGCTAAATCCGGATTATTGATTTCCCAATTTTTCTTCTTTAGATTCTAAAATGTTTTCAAACTGAATATTTTATATATTCTTATAAATTATATATTCATATGATTGTGTGTGTATTATTTTTGAAAAATATAGATTAGGTGTGTAAATGTTTCAAATAAATGCAGCATAGATAGTAATGCTAGAGTAGTATGTTACAGGATAGTTGGTGTAGTGGTTAGCATAACAACCTTCTATGCCTATAGGTTCGAATCTCGAAATATGATCTTGATATTTTTAAGGAAGTAAAAAATCCTTGGTTATGCCGTTCTTTGGAGGGCACATAAAATAGCAGTTGCGAACGGATGCAGTGTGAGGTGCTCGTTAAATATCACTATCTTAATTATACCTGGATAGGAAAAATTTAGGATCGTGCCGTGAGGTCCAAGGCACCTAAGCCAATAGTACTAAGGAAGATCCTGGTGGTTTTATGTAAACCTAGCTCGTTTGGTTTCTGCACTGTCTTACCTTGTCGTTTAAGAGTTAGGTTATTTGCTATAGTACAGGTATCAATATCCCTGCAGTACGATATGGATATGATGATATTATTTATATTTATAAAGAAAGACAAAGATCAAAATAAATTATTTCTATAATATTAAGAGGGCAAGATCGTGTTACAAAATATTTACTATGTATTGTGGCCGACATAATGTTTACTAATGATATAAGTGCAGGTTGACAGTGTATCATGCAGCCCAGTAGCCCATTGCCCTACTTGTACCCCTTGGAGACTGGAGATACCCCCTGATATGTAATGTATGCCCGGGGCATTGAGACCTTTTGATGAGGCGGGCACTAAGTGCCCCAGGAGAGTGTCCAATTCCGAGGTCTAAGGTTTCGGTAAACATTCCTTGTTTGCCCTACACTCTCGCCTCTTCCTCCAGCCCTGACCTCTCCCTTCCCCTATCTTCCTTATTACTGCCCTAGGGCTCTTTCCTAGTGAATGCACAAGTAATTGGGGGTGAAACAAGGGGATTACAGTATAATAAAATTATTGTGATTGCATCTTTTATGTAATCGTTTCATATGAAATTTCTGTTTTTTATTATATTCGGAATTCGAAGTGGAATTATTTTACTTCCGTTGTTTATCATGTCTATGTTTACAGATTGTAATTACCTGGTATTAATGCTCTCTCTTTATTTGTAAAAATAAATTATAAAGCCATAAAGTTAGTTTATTGTCTTCCATTTCCTTCTATTTGCACGACTTTCCTGGTTTCTTCTTTGGTTTTGAGACCTTTTAACGTACATATCTGGTATTCTTCAGGGACCTGCTCCCTGAATAAATGTTTTCGTTTTTACAAGAAGTATATAATAATTTATTTTATAATATATTTTTATATAAATCTTTTAAGTAATTATGCTGAATATAAAAGTCTAAAAAATATGATTTTTTTTTAATCTAATTGATAAATACCTTGGCGTAATAATTTTATGGTTTTTAATAATAGTGTAGAAATATAATTCTAAAGAAGTTTTAACTATTCAAAGGTATGAAGTTATATTTAGAGCGTTTATTTCACGTAACGTCCCCTCCAATATTTCTCTAGGGACTTGGAAGGGAAACCATCTACTTTTATTCAAACTTTTAATAAAAGCCAGTAATGAAAATTTATCTGGATCCCTTAGTTCCACATTTCCATAATTTATTTTTGATATGGTTCTATGGTTGAGTGTTTTCAGCTATAAATTAATTTCCTATAAATTTCTCTAAAAGTTTTCAAATTGAAACGTAAAACTTGAAATGTACTTAACATTAGTAATTCTCTTGCATTATTAAAACTTCTTTATTCCCCTCGAGGAATCTAATGGAGGAGTGCATATTTTATAATTTTAGGTCTTCATTAATTTATTACATTTTCTTTCAACCATAGATTCTTGGAAATTATTATTTAATTAAGGTAGTTTATTTATAAATTATGTTTGTAGTGGAGGAACGATCATTAGCCTGTTTCGTAGACATTGTATACAATGTAATAATTAACTATAATAATATAAGACGTGTTAAATATTGAAAACTTACATATATTTACACCCACACGCACAGACGTACTTTTCTGATGATCCGTAGAGCAGTTCTTAAGAAACTCATTAAGTTAAGTATTGGATTGAGGATAGAATTTAATCCACTTGAGTGGTCGACGGACTATCTTCGACCAAGTTATTTTCTTATACATAGTTCCATTGACTTGGCTTCTTTATTATTATTCTTTGTATTTTATAATAAGATGATATTAATTATTGCTTTAATAGAGCTTATTTTTTACTTTTAATTTTTTAAAATTGATCAAACTCCTAATATGCTTCAATCGATTCTTTTTATGTTTTAAAAATATTTAGAAATGAACGAATGTATATTTCGAAATCATTATGATTTTGGGAGTGCAATTAGGATAAATTAAAATAAAATTAAGAAACTAATTATTTAAATAATTTTAGAGCGCTGATTTAGTATGCCTATCTCTTTTACTTTTAAGTCCTGAATTAATTTCAGTTGAGGAAAAATAGTATTTTACTTAGAATTTGGAATTAATGATTTTCCGAGATTATTTGCTATTCCTGTTTTAAGAAAATTTATAATAAAAACATATTAAATCATAATAAACGAAATGAAGTGTACCATTTAATTGTTTTTTAGAATCTTTTAAAAACGTCAAACAAATTATTATTTTTATATACACACATTGTTCTTATCAGTTCTACTCTTCAGGATACCCTGCATATCATCAATTTTACCTTCAGTATTTATTCGCCTTGGTGATAATCTTTTATCACTTAGGGAGCCAAGATCAAGGGTGAGTTACATTAGCATTGTATTATTAAGAAATATTTTAGTATTTTAATTGAAATAAATTAGCAAAATAGTGCATATAGCTAACATTTAATTGATTGAATGTACAAGGATATAGAAATAACATTAATTAAAACGCTATAATATAAAGAATGAGAAGGAATGATATAAAATTTTCTGAAATTGTGCAGAAAACATACGAAAGTACATGTCGAAATTGGTTTTTAAAATTAATCTACTATTAGTCAAATAAAAATAAAATAAACCAAGTTGCTTTGCTTAAAACAACAACTAAATAATGAAGAAAAATGGAAATAATAATTACTACATCCTATGATGCATTATTTATATTAATAACTATTAATACTAATAACACTAAGTATATTTCATTACGTATATGTTTGTGTGTTTTAAATGTGTATATAGTAACAGTTTATTTTGAGAGCGCGTCGATGCCTGCAGAGCGGTGGGTATGCTAACCCGCACTACCGTGAGGTCGTGCCGAATGGTAGGTCTATGCCCCGTATAATCGCTGCATTATCGATGTAATATGGATTGATTATATAATATATATGGTAGATAATTATGAAATCTGTTTTTGTAATTAATAATGAATATATCTAACAGAATTCATATAAAAAAGTGCTAGTGAGTTTACATTTTATTAAAAAAATGTTTCTAAATTATGAATGTTTTGAAATTAATACATTATTACTGTTTCCAAATATCGAATTACTGCTGCGGAAATATTTTTAAACAATTGAGAAAATATATCAATTCTTATGGTATAGATGTAATGATAAGAGTTTGTACCATAATAATAGATGCACTGTTCAAAATGATTAGAGAAGCTAGAAAGTTATTAGTGCCATTGAGTTTATCAATATATTTGTTATAATACAGGAAAATATATATTTATGGTATATTGCTTATTGCAAATATAATTTCCAGAATCATCCGATTGTTAGGTGAGTTAAAGATAAAATCTTTTGAAGTAAAATATTAATTTTTAAACCAATAGGCTGAATTTAATTCCAATTTGTTTATTTTATCAATCTGATTTTAAAAATTATTGTGAAATTAATTCCAGATTTAGTAAGATGGATTTCATTGATTATTTATTATAATTTTTGTTATCATAAAGTCTCATTTATTTAAATTTATTATATTTAAATTAGTTATTTATTTATATTTTGATTATTATAGGTTCGACACATTGTTATGTGCCATAATATGTTCATAGATTGGTTCGAGAACGCCTATGGTGGACTATCATTTATACTGTTATGGGTCTTCAATTTAATATATTTGGTCGTGAAAATTCATGGGCCTCATTCAGCCCTATAATAAGGATATTTGGGGAGAAAAAAACTGTAGGTCAAGTGTTAAAATATTTCATTAAAATGTTCATAGTTGTAGAAGCACGGGAATTCAAATTTGATTTACGTCTGAAGATATGAATAATTACAGTATTGATTTATCTTACTATTATAAGAGAGCGGAGTGGCTCAGTATTTTAACTGAATGGCCATGCCGAAAATCCTGATCTCGTTGATTGCAAGACCCTCCTGGGGCTCAGCCAGCCTCTATTAAGTGGGTACCCCAAAATAAATGGGAAAATTGGTGGTTAAGCGTGATCGAGGATAATCACCTATGTACAACCATGTCCAGGAAACAGTACATTCTCAAGCATCTATTGAAACCCTGACCCGTTCATTGATTGTAGTGTACAGGTTTTATCATACTTACCTTTTATTTTAAAACAAAAGGTATATCTTATATATGCTGTACACATCTAAATAATATTTACTAACTCATTTACATGTATCAATAATTCAGATGTTATTTCTCTGAGAGCTTAACCGTTAATGGTTCTGAGTACTCGACCATTTCCTAGGAAATGTCGATTTGCCGGCCAACCATTTGCCTACTTGGGCTACAAGTTGGTCTCGAAAATTCGGGACTAATGACAGACAGCCTAACGAGCTACGTGCTCAAATGACACCAAGGGCTAGTTGCAGGAACATGTGTCGCCATTGCAGTCCGGTCACGTAGGGCTGTCTCTATAAGTACAGAGGCCTCCTACCGTTTTCCCTTTAAATATTTAACATCCCTTATATTATACCCCTTCGGTAATTAATTTCAGGATTCCGAAGATAAAGATGATTTTCCCGGAACTTCATAAAATTACGGAAACTTATATTCGTTAATTAAATTCTTCCGTTTATAATTTTAAACAATTTAGCTTTCCGGCATGTTTAACTTTTAAAATTCACTAGTCATTTACATAATATTTATTTTCTCTATCCCTCTTTTTCAATATACTCATTTTTATCATTTTCCCCATTTCTTTTTTTAATGACTCAAATTGCATTCTTTTTTTACCTTTTAATAGTATTTCCAACCTTCTGATCGTAAAGAATTCTAGGTAGACTGTCATCTCAGACCCTTTTTCAAATTTATACTTCTTTCGATCGTCGAACCTTTTATTTGTATGTTTTATGTAGATTAAAATGTTTATTGATTTTGTATTCTTAATAAATATTTGCCATTTTATAAATGCTATGGTCTGTCATTTTAGCAGCTATTTATTGTTATTTATTTATGTTGGGTGGCCAAGATCAATTATCTGCAATAATTACTCGAACTTATTATTTACTTTAATATCAATATATGATTAGATTTAGATGACTGTAGATGTTTTTCCAAAGGTGGTTTGTGTCAGACCTAATACTTTAATAGAATTATCAATAATTCAATAATGATAATAAATGGATGATGAGGATGAAGTTAGCAGCTAAACCATTAATAAAAGTTTAATTACTACATACAAAGAGACGTGTTCATTCTTGCTTCAGATCATTGTCGTAAAATACTCGTACATAGTCATAATTATAATAATTAAATTAAAACGTATCTTTATTTTAAAAGCTGTACTTCCAGGGTTATTCGTCAAGTAGGTCTATGGTAAGGGCATCTCCTTAATTTTGTCAAATCTGATTTAAATTAATTTTTCTAGTTTTCACCTTACTTTCTGAACGATATATTTTAATTTTATATAAATTTTTATTTTATTATTATTATTATTATTTTTATTGAATGATTGTATACCTATTTAGAGTCATTACTTATTGCCTAAAAGTGACAGATTGTAATATTTCAATAAAAATCTTGTCTCCAAAAAAAAAAAATTTCTAGACGTCCTTCGTAGGAATTTTGGTAAATTTTCAAAGCCTCAAGTTTTGATTTGAAAAACTTATGTTTTAAATTAAATTACAAGTGGCGAATTTATTGTACTTTGCAACATATTTTAAACTTTTTCCGATACATAATAAATATAAATTGCTTATTCGCCATAAGTCAGGTTTAGTCTTTTTTAAAATTTCTCATCACATATTTGCTATTCCTTCACATTATTTCTTCCTAAACATAACTAAATCTTAATGTCAGTTTACGTAATTACATTACATCAAGTAAATCCGCTGTATGAACAAAGGAAATGAAAAAAAAAACACTTGTGGAGAAACTATCCATTGATAGCACTCCAATAAAGTTCTATAGTAGAAGGTTTCGAGGCCATCTTCTTTTCAGACGCCTCGGAGGGTTATGAGGAAGATTATAGGAAGCAAGTTGAGAGACTACAGGATTCAAGTGTGTTTGGAGCTTTTCATGGAAGGATAGGTATCTAGTTTGGACCAAATCAGCAAAATATGGGATATTGGGACATATAAGATCATGATGGATGAGTTTGTTTGTGACATAATAAGGAGCATTGAGGATTTTACGAAGGATTTTGGATTGTAAGGATTGGATACAAGATGAATTGGATATATATATATATATATATATATATATATATATATATATATATATATATAAATATATATATATATATATATAAATATATATATATATATAAATATATATATATATATATATATAAATATATATATATATATATATATTTATATAAATAATTATTTATTATTAATATCATTATATTGTTATAATAAACGCTATGGTATTTAGTTATTCGATAACAGGGCTATAAATCCATTTAACATTCATTCATACATCACAAGAATGTAAAAGAACATACACCCAGACCTACAGTTCCCTATCCTACTGTAATTGGATACAGAAGAGTATTGGGTATATCGAGTTATCAATATCAGTATTTTGGAGTTTAACATTAATTTCTTTGCACTCTCAAGATTCGTAGTAAGTGCACTCTCAGCAGTAAAGTGCCTACGTGTTACAGCCTGATCGATAGTCCTATTTAATAATCCATAGTATACTGATGATAATTACAAATTCTAGACAATATATTTTTTTTTCTCCTTCTAACAGAGTACGAAGAACGGATTCCGGTGGTGCATAATTAACAGAAATTCATTTTCCAAACACAAATCACGGAAATCTTTTCAGCTTTTGAAAAGAAACTCTTGGTCGGCGGTGTTCTTTTCTAGTTTCTTTCCGGAATGATCTCGCTCCTGATGGATTAGAGTGGTATTAAAAAGTAAAGTAGGCAGCGGTCGTTGAATGGGGCTCTGCCTTCCCTCCCACGGCCCAGCCTCGCTCGTTACCAACTTTTTTTTGTTAAGGTGAGAATAATTTTTAATTAGTGTTTGTTACCTCACTCCTGTGTTACAGCCTTACAGCTACATACAAAGGAGTCTCATTCATTTACTGTGTTATTGTAGGTTTTGAAGTCTCCGAGACGTGAGGAATGGTCTCCCTACGGTACCTTATTAAATTATTCAATTATTTCATTCATTAGTCGATTTTATTTTGTTTTTTAAGATGTTCTACCTTCTCTACTACTTAATAGTATCAATGATAAAATCACATAAATAAATGTAAAAAAAGTCATATCGAAAGCAGTATTTATAATAGTATAGTGGTCACCTTAGGTGGTGTATGTCGTAATCATGGCATTCCGCATATGTAATCAAGATTATTTCATGAATGAACAATGAATCTAGTTGAAGTTGGTAGGCAAAATCATTTTTATTATATGGCATTTAATTTTTTTTATGTTTGTATATCAATAACAGAAAATAAACGGTTAATTATGACAGACGAAAGGAATCAATTAATGATTGTTAAGTAAAGTTATTTAATTTCGTTTCTATTTCTATTTGTAGGATTTTTTAATAGCTAAATCAATAAAGGACAGTTTGAACTATTTTTTTCTTATCACTTACAAATTATTTGGGTAATTTTTCCTATCAATCGATCCCTAATAGCAAAAAACTCATTATAGAATTATATCATTCCCCATTAGTCATTTTAAAACAATATAATTATACAAGACTTTGTTGGTTTCTTCTGGTTTAGACCGTGTTGATAAATTTTTCGCCAACGTTTCGCCAGCCATGCTGCTTACTCAGGGCTGAGATGAGAATGAGATGATTCAGAAGAAACCAACAAATTCCTTTGTAATAATAGTGGCCGTGGAAACCATTTAATAATATTATAATCGTACTAATTTAGCTAAACAATTAGCCAATGGTATCATGTCTGTATGGCTCTTTTACTTTTTTTATTATTGCTATCATTTTCTCATCAGTAAAATAATTTATTTTTTATTGATTGATTACTTAATTAACTATAACTTATGATTATAATTAAGAACTGATATATACGTTAATGTTTGTTCTTTTTTACTTATATTGATTCTGTAGACTGTGTTTCCTTTTTTCATTTGTATGTTTTTGTTATTATAATAAAATTATATATTCAATTTAAAAATAAATATTCTAAAAAGGACCAAAGTTATTAATAATTAATAATTTTGAGGAGCGTTAATAAGCATAACAGAGCTTATGAGAAAGTAAGAGAGCTGGATTTATAGCTATTGTTAGTTTTCATGCGTTTAACAATGTTCCCCGTGAAATTTAAATAAATATATTTTTATTTTGAATTGAAAAGATTTGCCCTGGAGGCATCCGTGGCAGCCACGGAGTGGCAGACGACCCTTATTTGAATCCCGGCCAGAGCAAATCTTTTCCTTTCAAAATTAAATATTTAAAAATTAAAACAATTAATAAAAAACAAACCAAAAATTATAAATAATATAATAACGTAATTCAACAAGATCCTATTTAAATTAATGTTCAATGAACATTCTTCCTCATGTATACATTGCGAAATTGGGAGAGCACTGGGATATGGGATCGGTGAAGAGAAAGGATTTGTCCTGACTGGTAGCTCAATTGGTAAGAGCGCAGCCACGGAGAGGCGGACAACCAGAGTTCGAATTCCGGCTAAGGCAAATCTTTTCTCTTCAAAATAAAAATATTTAAAAATTAAAACAATTAATAACAAATTATAAAAAAGAAGATTTAAATAAAAATAGTACCTAATGGCTTTAAAACTGTATATTTTTTACTTATCCTCTTAAAAAGCCTCATTGATCATTTATTACGGTAATAAGGTTTTATAAAATATCCTGGCATCATCTTTTTATCAGTTAGGGAAGCTCCTTTCCAAAGTTCGTTTTTCCATCTTCTATCATGCTTTAAAGGTTCGAAATAACCGATATAGCCAGTTAATCGTCGGTCTCTTTAATAATATAGTAACATTATTTTTCGTAATTTTAAAGTTTGTGAATAATAATTTTCATTCATGGAATAAACGCGACTGAGATCTGTTAGCTGTTAGATTCGGAAATGGAAATTTCGTGGGCTCTTCCACAGCGATGCATGATTCAGGACCTCCTCTTTTGGCCCCAGTCCATCTTTATCTAATATTTATTCGGCTAATGCTGTTATGGCGTTGGGAGTCAGCTCGATGAATGGTTTAGAAAAAAGAAAACATAAACATTATACGGTCAGGACCCCAACCCTTGATTTTATCGTGCAAATTAAACTATACCGAGTTCACCTTGTATAGGAATTTTTAAAAGGAAAATTCTAGTATTTTTCTTCTTAATACTAATTTAAATGAATATTTTTTAATCGGAATTATTTATACTTTTTATCATTATTGAGGACCTTCAGGACTAATGAATATAGTGCGCTATGAGAGCATAAATTAAAATTGTATACATTCACGGAATTTTCATAAATTGGTATAAATTTAACATATTTATGTTACCTTGAGGTGGCATTTTAAGACATATTTCAATTAATGGGTTAGGTTAATCTATCTTTCCCATTCTATTCCCATCATTAAGAAGTGGATTAAATAAAAAAAAAAAAAAACGGAATCTGAGCCATTTCTATTGAATGGAAAAAGCAGTTTTTTTCCTCATTCCTAAACTTTTAATGATCTAATAACTTTTTATTATTTTGTTAAAACATTTATCTTCCAAACTTTATATATTTTTATTATTTTTTACGGAAGTTTTTTTTTTTGCTTTTAGACATTTATTAGTTAAGAAATGGTTTATTTATTTAAGCACTTGTTGGCGTACGGCAATAAGAGTTTTGAAATCATTAATATACTACACAAGACGAATACACGTTAACCTTTTCTATAACATTTTATGCCTCTCTCTCTCTGGACCTCTTTCTTAGTTTTCTTTTGAACCTCCTACGTTTTTGTCTTCTAGTAATGTCTCTTCTTCCGAGATTAAAATGTCTTGACTGACGTTTTTTTACCCTTACACAAACCTTTTGGGTTAAGGATAATTATCTTTATCGATTTCTTTGAATCAACTTTAGTTTACATGAAACATCTGGATAGATAAGAATACTAACTAAATGGATTAAATAAAATAACTATTAACTATTTAGTATTTTTGGTAATTAAACATTTCTAATAACTTAAAACATAAGTAACTATATAAACTCAGATTATTTTTGACAGATTATTATACTTTGTTAATAATTTTTACTGAAGTTAACTTTAATTAAAACAAATCTTTCTTGGTTTAGATACAATATTACAGCAGATACTTCATTCAGATCTCATGCAGATTCATAAACTTGTTTTTTTTTTCTCCAAGGACAAGAGCCATTGTCTTCAGGAAATAATTAATTTCTCAAAAGAAAACAAAAAAAAAAATCCTAGGATGCATTTTCATCCACAACTGTATGCAACTAAAAAACTCATTTGTCAACGAGAAGAAGCTCGCCATATTCGTAGTTGCTATGCGTTGGTTATTATGAAACATTTCCTAAACACCAAGACGTTACTCAACTTTTCGATATCTAAATAGATAAAACATCTTGAACTTGTTTCTCTCAATAGATTAAGTTGTTCACATTATTCCTGTATCTCCTAGTTGTTTTAAACTATAATTGTGGACAGACTTAGGTATTATAAGCTTGAAACAAGTTGTGGGAAAATTTAGATATCGCCTTAAGATTACTAATATATTTATATGTCTGGTTGTAAAATTAAAATGGGAATAATAAGATTCATTTTGTTTCTAGCTTCATAATATGATTAAATCAAAACTTTATCTAAATTAAATTAATTTTAAGAAAGAGATTTAGTTTCCTATTTTTATACTCATGAAATACGTTTTTTTGGCTTTACACAGTACATTTTCGGTAGATCGTCCCTGTGTATATTAGAACATACTGAGATATCTATGGAAAAAGGCCGTTTTCTGGGGAAAACAGAGAAAATATTGAAGATTATACGAGAGCTTCGAGGGTCGGGGAAACCTCTTGAGATTTCCCCAGGCCATGAAAATTGGGTTCCTCTCTTTCTTTTTCGAAATACAACTGAATCGTGATATTACTGAAACACTGTATATATTAAAATGTATAACTATAAATATACTAAAATAATAAATGCTGTTATTGTGTATTTTAAATTATAATAAATAATAATTATGGAGTTGAATTAGTCTTAATAGCTTTAATTTCGGTTACGATCATCTTATAATTTTAGATTAAACGTTAAAATAATTTGTAATGTAAAACAATAAATATTAAATGTTGTCAATGTGTACATTTTGCACAAATCTAGGTTTACTTCTTAAATCTAGGCTACTAAGAACAATTACTACAAATATAATTTTAAAATTATAAGTTCTCTCATAATCATCTATATCCGGAACTCCGAACCCAAAAATATGATTTTGAGAAAACGCTGTAAATGAAAAGCCTAAATTTACTCATAGTGCGACATGTTTCTACTGATGAAGCTTACATAGTCATATCTTTATTTATTTATTTTTTCTTCTGCTGTATCAGTTTTATCAAAATATTGTTTTTGACTTAGTATTTTCACTTAAAACCTTAAAAGTTTTTTTTTTGTTACATTTTTTCCATTAATTTTCATATTTTGTTTATTTACCCACTAGTCAGAGATATCATGTTTTTTAAACCCCACAGTAGTGAAATGTAAACGAATAAAGATTATAGTTGAATACAGCGACACTCTCGGTGGATTTCCATAGAGTGAACAGTTTTGACATAACCTGTCAGAACATGTCGGTCCTCGGCTGTATCTGCCACTAGCAATGCTACAGGTTACTTCTTTCGTTGGTACAAACCCACTATAAACGTTTAAATGTCAAAAAATAAATCATACCACGGTATAAGTTTTCATCAACGGTAACGTTTTAGAAACCGATTAACACTGATGTTAAATAATTAATTTTTAAATTATCAAATTTCAAAAATGTTATCAAACATAATTAAGTTTAGTATTATTAAGATATTTGGATATATTAATCAGTTATAAGTAGCTATCGTTATAAATTTAATAATATCTTTTAAACAAATTTATTCAGATCATCACGTTTTCATTTTTTATATTATATTTATAATTCATCTCTTCTATGATGCAATATCTATCGCTTTTAAGAAAAAAGAATATTGCTCTGCGATTTTTTTATTAACATTGAAAAAGCATTTGACAGTGTCTGGCACAAGGGCCTTCCCTGGAAAATAAAACCTCACTTGCCTCCTACATACTTTTTAATTCTTCAATCTTATTTCCAAGACAGATTCTTCTGTACTTCCGTTGACTCTTCGATTTCCTCCTTCATTCCTCAATACATGGGTGTACCGCAAGACAGTGTTTTAAGCCCCATTCTCTATTCTGTATACACCTCTGATATTCTTGAGCACTCTATACCTTCGCAGACGATACAGCCATTATTTCTTCTCACAGAGACCCAAACCTAGCATCTATAGTTTTTCAAAATCATTTATTTGATTTATAAAAGTGGTTCTATAAATGGCAAATCAGAATAAATGCCTCAAAATCGATCCATGTACGCAAAGCTTCGTTTCCAGCAGTCAAAATTGACAACGACGAAGTACCTTCCAAAAATTATGTACGTTATCTCGAACTATACTTGGACAAAAGACTTACATGGAACGTACAGACAAAATTAAAAAGACAAGAACTGACTAGACGGTACAAACAACTATCACATCTTCTGGACTGCAGATCTTCACTTGACTTGAGGAACAAACGACTTGTGTATAATAGTATACTAAAACCTATATGGACATATGGACTTTGGGGTTCAGCTAAAAAAGTTCACATACACAAGATACAAACAACACGGTCCAAAATTCTCAGAAAAATTATTAAAGCACCATGGTATATTTCGAATCACACTATACACAACGACATGAACATACCCACTATAAAATCATATATTCATAAGAAATACATAACATTCCACTCATCGACACAATATCACCCAAACCCACTCGTTCATCCGCTTTCCTACTCCCTGTTACCTGGACTTGAAAAAAAGATTAAAAAGACAATGGCCAAGAGTCCTACTCAACAATTGTTAAATTTTTTTCCCCAAAATAACTGGATGATCATCTAGAAAAGCGAAGAGAAAGACACTTCAATCGAATTTGCTGGATGCGCAATTGCAAATGAAAATTAAATAATAATATGTCTATGTTGCACTATTATTTTACTATTTATGTTTAAGCAAGGATAAAATTTAGCTAGTTGCAAAAGATGTTTTGGTATTGAAAAAAATACCATAATTACACTGGTCAACAAGGTATTCTTCACAATAAATCTGATTTTTGAAGTTTTTCATACTGAATTCAGATATGTAGTCAGAATTCTTTTGACTAAATATCTGACTGAGTGGAAAAATGGTCCACATCGTATGCCATTTGCAATTCCCATGATCTGGAGGGAACCGAATGATCATTTAAGTGATTGCTATTTTTTTTGCTATTTTGTGATTTGCTGATAGGTATCCTAATTTGCAATCTGCAATAAGACCTGTCCTACACAATGAACAGTTCCATGTACCTGTATATACAACCTCAGGTGATAACTCTTAATCTGGCCTAACTGAAACTGAATATGCTACATATGACAATAAAAATGATCCAACATATGAAGCCAATACCTGTTCATCAGAACCATACTTTCCCTATCAGAAAGACCATAATGACCTGATTCGAGATTTAAATCTGTCTTCCATCTCAAAGGATGGAATCTACTCCAAAAAGAAGTAAGAATATGTAGTTATCGTGGCCGCCATAGTGATTTCAAGGACTGCTTCTCTGAAGAAAATGGTATTGTGTTTTGTAGTGATATTTGTTCAGTTATCGAAACTCTTGGGCTTCAATACCAGGCAGATGTGTGGCGACTATTCATAGATTCGTCTAAAGTCTGTTTGAAGGCTGTGTTGCAACATATTGGCAATTAACTTCCATCAATACCTGTAGCGCTGATATGAAAGAGACTGATTGCCGGGTATCTTATGAAGCAACGATATTGCTTGTTGTAGGCAGAACAGCTGGTAAACTACACACTCTCAAATTACGAAAGGGCTTCTTTTTTGTAAGTAGACACATAACTTTGTAGGGATATGTTTTTTAACCAATGCTGATGTAGTAATTTACCTCAGTTGTGACGATCTCAGGGTGGCATCCCATATAAATATTTTAAAATTATTCAGATCAAAGGATCTTAAATTTTCCTGAGATCATTGTTTAGGCAGTGAAGCCTACATAGCAATGTATTTGAGTTTTAATTGGTACATAACTATATTAATAATTATTAATGAACTACTATAGTACTATAATTTCCTAGAGAGATTTTAACTCCAGACTGAGTAGTTCACCAATTATATAAGATATACAAGATTATGCTATTGAAATCACTTTCGAAGCAAGTTAGTCAAAGTCCTAGTTCCCTGGGACGAGCGTCGCATTTAGGGCCTGGGTCAGGAAGATAACAGCAAGCGGACGCTTTTATCAAGCGCAGCTCATGGAGTTTCAACTTTTGGAGTAGACTGAGGCCATTAAAAGGGAATAAATCGGGGAGGTGTTGGTCCCTTCCCAACTGGCCAGGTCAGGAGTTGGCTGCTCTCCAGCTTCCACCAATCATAGCCAGATCTCCACCGCCCGATACAGTCGCCTCTCTGCATCTCCTTAATTCCTCTTCTCGGGGGGAGGAAGGGAAGGGGCTTAAATAGGCTTAGCTTTCATTTAGTGGAAGGGAGCTAAGTAAAAGGGGCTTGGCTTCCTCAAGTAGTTTGCTTTATCTGCCCTGATATTGCATTTTAGAGACCAGGAAGCTTCCTCCATGAAATATATAGCTACGCAGTATATTAGCTTGCAAACCTTCACGGTTATTGCAAACATGACTAGCTCTGTTTGTGTTTTAAAGTTAACAGAGAAAATAATTTATTATTATTCTTTCCCTTCCTCCTCAGTGCCTCTCAGCCTGAAGGTGAGAAAATAATTTAATTAATTCTTATTCTTTATCACTGAAATATTTAATATATTTGTTGAAAAAAATATTTTTTTGAAACAAGACTGAAGCGTACTACTATGCTGTCTTTTTAAAAGTTGTATGGATGATAAAATGTCATCTCGCTTAAGGACATTTAAGTTAACTCGCCTTAGTATACTGTCAATAGAAATCCAAAGTATCTACTTTCAAAAAGGGACATTTTTCATTTTCGCTCTATTGCCTTATTTTTTTCCACCAGTTTTGATACCATGCTTTTGTATCGATGGTATGGACATTCTTGAAAAATATGATCTAACTCATTAATTTTTCCCCTATAATAGACCAACTTCAATACAAGTACCAATTTAAATTCTTTATTAGTCTTCTTTTGTTCCAGTACTTTTTTATCTGTCCACTATGTTTCTCCCTTTAGTACTGTTTTCTGTTTCTACTGTCTGACGACTTCAGTCCATCTTTCCTTAGACTCAATATTTTTTCCCCTAAACATTTCCCTTCTCTGTCAGTTCTTTTCTCAACCTCTGTATTATTTTTTCTATATCCTTCTTTAATTCGTAGATCTAAATTGTTGTTGACTTTTTATCCCACTATAATATTTGAATATTTAATTCAAATATAACATATTTTGATTAATTTCATGCCATAATAACAGTTCAGGTACTGGCTTTTCTTTTGGTTGACATGCTTTTTCTTTAGCGTACATTGTTTACTATAACATATATATAATTTCAAACTGGTAATATGAATAGACACAGAACAAATGTGGATATTAATAATTTTTGTATTAATAATACGATGGAAACACAGATACACTTTTCTTAATATTGTGGACCAGATTAGTTCAGTGTGTAGTAAGTTGTGTTACTAGCTGTAGGTTAGTAACTGGCTTAACGCAATTAACATTCTATTAGAATTAATTAGTTGTGTGCTTTGATAATGATTTCCCTTCAACTTGAGATCGTCCATATTGTCAATACAAATGCTTGATGTTTGCAAAAATACATTACTTAGGTTGTGACAATATGTGTAAATTCTTTATTTCGATTGGTGCTTCAGGTATATTAGTATTAATCTATCCGTTAATATTGTTAAATTTAGTAGTTATTGTTATGTTTGTTGTTATTGTTGCAATTTGGAGGTAATCGGTTCGTTTTATTTACATTTTCTAAGTAATGATTGGTGGTAAAAAAATAAAAGAAAGCTCACAAAAAATATAAATTAGCTGCTATAAATAGAAGTGCACCATTGCCGCCCCAGTAGCTATCAAGCTGGCCAGGACACGACCACATCCAATGTCGGTCTGGGAACAAAGACTCCTCGCCGGCTCTTAGGAAACAATGTGTCCGCATTAAGTAGACTTCTCTTTGTCCCCAGGAAACCCATTTATTGCTTTTTATTTCCTTTTTTTTTTTGTCAGGTCTTTCTCGGTACTTTCCAGCCACTTTTCTCCATAGGCTTCAATGGAACGTGGTATCGTTTGATTGAAAACAGTTGAAAAGGGAGGCTGTGGAAACGACAAAAAAGGAGGAAAGGAACAAGCAATCACGGCAATGCTCTTTTCCATTGCCTCTAACCGTTTTCTGATATTTTCCTGTTCCTGCGGTTCGTCTGATCCCTTTAGTCGCAATTAATGGAATTACTTCTTTTTTTCATGGAATTTTGCCGGTATGCTCCTCAAAACTAATAAAACTTTTAATGGGTGAGAAATACTTTATTATCAGTTTGCTGCCTAATTTTTTTTGC